>VWYH01003732.1:445405-563587 GCA_013399365.1 Pampusana beccarii | reverse complement strand
CCACGCCGCGCGGCCGCCCCGCCAGCAGCCGCCCCGGTCCCCGCCGCTTTAAGGAGAGAGGGGGGCCGCTGAGTGCCCGTCCCATCTGGTGCCCATCCAACTCTTCTTCCTTCCCCTTGGCTCTTTCTTTTCCCAATGAGCTCCAGCGGGCTGGGGGAGGAGCGGGGGAAGGAGCAAACTTTGCCCCTGAGCTGCTGCCGGTGCCAGCCCTCTGGACTGTGAGTGCGTACGGTGGGCATCCGCCCCATCCTCCTTGCAGCACCAGCCTCCTCTCCGCCTGCTGCAGCCTCCCGCTCCCTTGCTTTCCTCCTCTAAATTTCGCACAGTACGATGTAAGGGGCTTGTCGTTATTATTTTTTAAAATTTATTTCTCACCGAAGATGGTTTCATTTTTTATATTTCTATTACTTATTAATCCCTCCCAACCGTAAAGCCGCCCAGCCTTCAGCCAGCTGGGCCAGAGCATAACGCCTGGGACTGCACCTGGGGCAATGAGCCCGGCACTGAAGAAGCCTCCTAGAGAGATGTGCTGGGGCCGCACAGCAGACTAAATCCGAGCCCCGAAGCTTACACCACCAGTTATCCCCTCTCCCTCGTACCCGCCGCCCGCCTTTTCTGCACCCCAGCCCCTCGAAACTTCGGATCAGTGCCTGCGCTGCGCTCCGACGATCTTTGCCGGAGTGAAAAGCCCGGAGCCGAAGGACGAGGCGGCCGTGCTAGATGCATGGGGGAGGGCTCCGGTTAATGCAAGTTCTGGGCTCCTGCAGGGACCCCGACAACTGTCAGCAGCAGCCGCCGCTCGGGGCATCTTCCTCTGCTTCCTCAGCGATGCTTTTCCACAGCCTGTCCGGCTCGGAGATGCACGGGGTCATCGACGAGATGGATCGGAGAACCAAAAGCGAAGCACCGGCCATCAGCTCGGCTATAGACAGGGGAGAGACCGAAACGGTAGGAGCGAAGGAATGGGGGAGTCATTCAATCCCCTGAACATAACAAACCCCTCAAAGATACAGCTTTTCCCTTAAAATAACAGATCGGGGGGAAACGTATGCAAAATGCTAAATCAGAAGAAAATTAAGCATAAAGGCACCCCTAAAGATTAAATAAAACCGTGGGGAAAGGCTTGAAACTGTTAATTATTAATAATATGCATAGTAATAGTAATGCTTGGGTGAAACGAACAGTACTGCTCTTGCGAGAAAACGGAAAGATAGACCAGCCTTTTGGTAGCGTCCAACAACTCCTTCCCTTCCCCCAGCCTGTCCGGCCTTCCAAAGTTTTTGGGAAGAGCAAAGTATGCTTTTGTACAGATAACATTGGGGCACAGCGAGTTTTTTGTCTGCAGAATGGATACACGAACACCAAAGAATCGAATTCTGTGTTATTTTTCAGGTAGGATGTCTACACTGAGGTGGTATTTATAGCATTTATTTTTTTTAAATGTGATTTTAAAAAATATTTTTAGTATATATGAACACTGGGTTTGCAAACATGGCAAACAGAACTAGAAGATACGTTTCAGGGAGATGGATGAATGCAAATTTTTAGAACTTGCTCACTTTTTATCTTATATCTGCTGATGTGTAGCACTTTTATATTAATACGTTTAGATAATAAAAAGACACATCCTTCCAACGGGCGTTAAGCTAGCAAAGTGGAAGAGATTTCTGAAGTGTGCTAACTGATTCAACATTTTGTGTATGCTACTTTTTTGTTACAAAATGATAATTCTGAAGTGAAATTATCCCGTACTTTGGTTAAATGCTGCCTTGTAAGCTGATAAAGGCATATGCAAGAAAGATATCTGTTCTCGGTTTTTAATACTTCATCAGTAAGTGTTATTTCTCTTCATGCTACGTAGAAATTTACTTAAAGGTGACAGTGAGAGTATTTAATCCTGAAATACTGGCTGAAAAACACCCTTTATATTATAAAGGTGGAACGTGATTTCTAATCTAAACGGGTTTGGTTTTCTTTGGAAAAAGTTATTATTTCTCCGTGCAATTCAACAATATCAAATGACCTTTTCCTGGAATAAATGTTGTAGCATTATACCTTTATATATCTATATATAATGTATATGCATACACATGTGTGTGTAACAAATAGTGGGATAGAATACTGGATCGTTAGGTACCATTTCTGGACCTCAGAATATTTTCCTTACCGGAAAAGCAAAGCAGCAAAATCGTATTTCATTTAAAGTGGATTTACAAGAAACTACTTTGGTTATAAACCGATTCCTGATCAGAGTTCAGTTAGTGCCTGGAAGAAATAAGCTGTCGATGGGCTGGTGTGGCAAACGTGAAATGCAGTGCCCTCATTTTATTGATCTGTAGTTTTGATAGTTGGGATGGTGGAGTGCGAACAGCTCATGGCGATGGGATTTGGTGATTTCTGCAACGACTGGATGGAAGCAACCAGTCCAGCATGTGCTGAGAAAAAGAGCTGTAGTTCTTTCGATTCTTCCCTATTCTCTCTCTTTGCTTTTTGCTTTGCTCAAGGACTTAAAGCTCTAGAGAGGTAAAAGTAAACAAACAACTTCTCCCCTCCGAATCAAAACAAACTGCGTGTTTGTCACAACTGTAAAAAAAAATTAAAATGTTTGTGGTTCCCTTGCACAAGAACTGTGCGGTGAGCTCTTGTGCAGAGCGGATCCCGGGGAGCGTGGAGCCCGCAGCGCGTTGCAGGCTCTGCCACAACCCGCCCGCTCGGAGCCTGCTTCTGCAACGCGAATTTCAGCTGCCGGCCAAAATAAATCAGAGTGCTTCAACAGCTTCCGATATTTTTCTCTCTTTATTTTTTCGGTAGAAGTTGACAGAATATATATTTGTTTGTTTTTGCAGGATTTCGATTGGATTGCGATTTGACACTAAACTATTAAATTATATAGGGGTTACATTTAGTTTTATTGCTTCCAAGTTTATCCCAGCATAATCTAAAGTGCTCTGTTGTTTTTTGTCTGCTTTCTTTCCTACACATTTCCCAGTATTTCGTTTTCCTGATAAAACATTCTGCACGTCGGGTTTAGGAATGTATGTCTCCTCCACAGTTTTCTTTACTGATCCCTTTAGTGCTTTGGGTGGCAGCAGATTTGGATCCGTGTTGTTTGGAACCAGCTTGCAGGGAGAGCTGTGGCTGTAACGCTGTGACTACTAGGGGGTTTGATCGTAATTCACTCGGAATTTTATAGCTGGGAAAATACACACACAGACACGCTCCACATACACGCACTCACAGAGCATTAACTGTGCAGACTCTCCGTATACCCATATTAATAAATTTTAAAATTAGCTATCTGCGATTTCCCTATTCTGTGATTATTGAACAGCATCTTTTCTTGTTCTGGGACTGGAAAGCTCCCCCCCCAAAAAAATCCTGGGTCTTGTCCGGACGCCTTCCACATAACCCAGGGTGTTTTTCTTCTTCTCTCGCACTCCTCCGGGAAGGTGGGATGCGGCGGGACCCCGGGGACCCCCCGCTCCTCTGCCCCGCTGCGCTCTGCCGAGCCCGGCAAGGAGGAGGAGACGGCGGCCCCGGCCGGGCAGGGGGAGGGGGGAGCCCAGCAGTGCACAAGAGTTTCTCCCTCTCGCTAACGGTCTGTAATTGTTTTCCCCCAGCAGACCATGCCTTCCATCAGCAGTGACCGGGCTGCCCTGTGCGCCGGCTGCGGGGGGAAAATCTCCGACCGTTATTACCTCCTGGCTGTGGATAAACAGTGGCATATGCGCTGCCTGAAGTGCTGTGAATGTAAACTCAACCTGGAGTCCGAGCTCACCTGCTTCAGCAAAGACGGCAGCATTTACTGCAAGGAGGATTACTACAGGTACAGCGTGCCCTCAGCCACCAGCCTGGGCAGGGGGGACCTGCTCGCGGCCCCCACGCTAAGCAAACCCCGTCCTGAAGGGACTGCGGAGGGGATCCGTGGGCACGCGGTTCCCGTGGGACAGGCTGTGGGCTCCTGAAACCTCCCACCGGAGAGGGACAGTCCTGGTGGGGATGTGCCTCGTGTTTTCGGGAGGGGAGCACGGCCTGGGCACAGCTCACCCCGAGCCCGCTTGCGGCTGCTGGGGGCTTCAGCAGCCGGCCCCTCCCCAGGCTTCCTGGGCTGCCGAGGGAAACGAAACGGCCAAGGGAAGCTAAGCGTGTTTCCTGCCCTGAACAGACAGGGCACGGCACGGAGCGGCACCCTCACCCTCGGGAAGGGCTTGGCTTCCCCGCCAGTGTCCCTTTGGAGGGGTGAAGGGATGAGGCTGAGCCCCGGGCACGCTGTCAGCTCAGCCGGGGCTGGTCCTCGCCCGGCCGCGGTGGCTCCTGCGCGGGCCCGGGCGGTGAACGGGGCCCGGAGCCACCTCCGCGGGCGCGGGGAGGTTTGCAGGACGGGGATCGGTGCGTTTTCCAGGTGGGGCAGGAACTGCGCTGCGAGGCGGGCAGCGGGATGAAGCGCCCGTGCTGCCGGCCCGTGGTGCCCTCCCGGCTGGCGGGCAGCGCCCGGGGAGCGGAGCCATTCCGCAAACGTCCCGGCTTTGCGCCGCTGCCCCGGGCGCCGCAGCCCCTCTCCCGATGAAGGGGTGGGGGTATGCACCTCTCATCGTCTCTTCTGGCCGTTCTGTTTTGCAGGAGGTTTTCGGTGCAGAGGTGTGCGAGATGTCACCTGGGGATTTCTGCCTCCGAGATGGTCATGAGGGCCAGGGATTTGGTATATCACTTAAATTGCTTCACTTGCACCACTTGCAACAAGATGCTGACCACCGGCGATCACTTTGGCATGAAGGACAATCTGGTGTACTGCCGGCTCCATTTCGAGACTCTCATCCAGGGGGAGTACCAGGTGCATTTCAATCACGCGGATGTAGCCGCTGGGAAGGGCCCGGCACTGGGAGCGGGCTCTGCCAGCACTTTGGGACTGCCTTATTACAACGGCGTGGGGACTGTCCAGAAGGGGAGACCCAGGAAAAGGAAGAGCCCAGGGCCTGGGGCAGATCTGGCAGCCTACAACGCAGGTAAGAGACTCCCATTTCCCCCCAGAACGATTCAAAGGGTTTGTTTCTGTTCACTTCCAAAGGGGGATTTCCGTTTATTTTAGCTTAAACCGTTAATAATAGTTTAGCTGCAGCATAATTATTGAGATCAAGTGCTGTCAAACTGCAATTACAGAAGCTAATATGTTAGCATTTTTCACTTCAGCTGGAAATAAAATGTTTTGAAGCAAGGTCATCTGGTTAAGGAGGGGGAGAAGGGGGAGTGTAGCCTGAAATAAAATCTGGAAACCAGAGATTGTAAGTTAGCACTTCAGAGAGCTGTGAATTTTCTTTAGTAGCTACAGTCAAGGGCTGCTGATGGGTGAATTATTCTGCCCTTGTCCTGAGCGCTTGCACCTCAGGCTTTTGGAAGGAGAGAGGGAGGGATTTAAAAAGTGGCTGTTTCCCAAGGAGCTGCTGGGGCTGCAGGGCTAGGGTGCGGGTGCCTGGGCAGGGGCTGCAGGCAGCAGGTGTCTGCAGGCGGCCTCGGCTTTGCTCCTACAATGACAAGTTCGGCTGGAGTTTTGTTCACCAGATGGGACTCAGAGAAGAGTCGGGAAACTCGCAACATCCCTGTTGTAGCCCCTCACTGCCCCGAGCCACAACCCCTGCCTCTCAGCCGAGATGGGCAGGGAGAAGAAAGGGCGCAAAGCTGGCAGCAGCCCCCAGCCTGCACTCTGCAGAAACTCTCCCAGGCTCCCTGCATCGACCGGCAAACTTTCTGATGTGTTTCCTCGTTTAACCTCCCAACCGCAGCACTGTGATTTTGCAGGCAAGGGAATTCCAGCAGTCTCCTGCCCCCCCATCCCGGCGCTCCCCCTTCCCCTCTTCTTCGTCCGTGTGACTGCCCACCAGAACGGATGTGATCACTGGGTATTCCAGCACTGCTCCTTGGAGCCAAGAGGAAGAAGTGTTTGGACAAAAGAAAATTCTTAGATCTTGATTTTATTAGAAGAATTCAAGGTGGAGGTGGGGTTTATTTCAGATCCAGCTTTCCCTAACCTGGGATCTCAGCCCTCCCATTAGACCCTGGAGACCAAAGTCGTTCACCTCTATCCTTGTGCTGCTTCAGAATTGTCTGCGCTTCTCCACCGTTTCGAGCATGTTTCCCTTTTTAATCTGCGAAGTTCAGAGGTGTCCCATAGGGCGTATATTTGCCCTCAACATTTTTTTTTTTTCCCGGAGAGGCGTTAGGTAAAGGCCAACTTCGCTGCCGTTTGTTCCGACCCGCACCTCCGCCCGCCGCGACTGCCCCGGCCCGCGGCTCCGCGCTGCTGCGCTGGGCTCCGCGCTGCGCTGGGCTGCGCGGGGGAAGAGTCCGGGAAGGGGGAGGCCCGGCGGAAGCGCAGCGGTGGGGAGGGTCCGGCCGGTACCGGGCACCTTCCAGCAGCGCCGGCTGCGGGTGCGGGGCAGGCGGTGGAGCCGGGAGGGTGAGGCTGCGGGCGGTTTGCGCCTAAAGACATAGCGGCAAAATTGAGAGGTTTGCACTGAAAATGGCAGGGAGAAAAGGCGCATCTCTAACTGGCAAACACAGCTCAGGAACAAAATTCCCAGCGATTATTGGTTTAACTAATTGCCGAATAATTCGGAAATAGTGTAAAAATCAGTGGTTGTCCCAGTGGTGAAGGTCGATGAAAGGTATATGTAGTGTTTGCCCGAGGAACAGCTGAGCTTTAAAACATACGTAAAATGAGCACCTTTCACGTTTAAAAACGTCTCATTTTCGAAGGGATTAGATTTTAATTGTCCTTCCGCTATCTCCCTGTGCAGGGCAGATGTTCAGATTCAAAGGACCTGTAAACCGAACCAGCTGCATCTGTCCGGGATGGGAGCACAGCCTGAGAAATCTTACTGCTCCCTGACTTCCTAAATAAACCGTCTTTAATTGTCCTTTTAAAAATTCGTTTTCAAAATAATTGCCATCCGATTCTTTGGTCTTTTAAATTTTTGTTTAGAGCCTGCAACCGAAGCTTAAGAGATTTTCCTTGAGGAGCCTTTAGCTTCTTTGTTCAAAGTATTTATCTACTTAACTATTTACTAAACCAATAATCGATTAATTTATACGATAATAAGTGCCATTGATCTTGGAAATCAGACCAGGTTGACCGTTGATGTCAAATTTCACAAACTAGCAAATTGTTGCAAAGCCTTCGATTTTGTGCCTTTGAAGGGGAGACTTTTAAGAGTGTGATAGTTTCTTTTTTTATTTGTGAGGGAACTCCACATTTCCTTCTCAGAAATGCACAATATTGTCCTCTGAGGGGATCGGTTGCTGGTAATTTGTGTAGGATACTTGGTGCAGATAAATCTACACCCAGAGGTGGTGGGAGGAGAGGGACCCATAAACTTAGGGAGAGTTGAGACTGGAATTATTTTGTAAATTGCAGCAAATATTCCTCTGCGACACGAACTGGACTGACTTTTTTTTCCTACTTAAACGAGAGTCTGTTTGCGCGGGGGTGATGGGTTTAGATGTGGATAGAGCCTGACAAGTGGAAAATAGCTTGGAAGGATGCTGAAACTTCAAAAAGCTTTTTTCTTTTTTTTTTTTAAAGAGTGTTCCTGTGATCATAATTTCTTCTTTCACTTGTTGGAATGGAGTTTGATGGGTTTTTTTAGGTCAGTAAATCAATGGCTGAAAGCTTGCTGAACACAGAAGCACCTGTAAAGTATTCTGAATACTCCCTTTGTGAATTAGACCCCAAACCGCCCACAGCTTGCTATATTTTATTCATTCGTATCTAGTCTGTCTTTAATACGAAGACGCTAGAATATCCGCGAAAATGACAGAAGTGTTGAGCAAACTTCTGGCAGGACGAGCTGATAAAATACCCAGAATCTGCGCAAACAGCGAAGATATTAGGAAATATTTCCTTCCTTTACTAGCAGGAAGATGTGTAGTGTTTCAGTAAGAAGGTGACTACACATGGGCCGGGGCGGGGCTGGGGGTCTCTCGCATGTTAAAAGCTTTGCAGGGGCTGTTTGCCGGGGTGCGGGTGGCTGTTTGCCGGGGTGCGGGAGGCGGCTGAAGCGCGGAGCCGCTCCCGGTCCGGCCGCTCCGGTGCCCCCTTCCCGGCCCCGCTGCCCCGGCCGTGCGGAGCTCACCCGCCCAGCGGACTTTGGCAAAAGGTGTGGCTTCAACCCCCCCATAAAAACGTGAAAAGCCTGGAAAGTTTTGAAGAGGGAATTTCTTTTTGTCTCCTCGCTTCCCCTGGGACTAAAAGCTCAGAATAAGCTTTCCTGAGACTGCAGTTGCAGAACGAGAAAAAAGGAGTCGCAGCTGAAAAACGGATGTCTTGCAGCGATTTCCTAAGAAAAATCAGAGCTCTCCCCTCTCCCCCCTCTTCCTCCTGTGCCCCCCTCCGCCCTGGTCACCTTTCGGGTTCCCCCGGCCGCGGTGCATCTGGCCCCTCCCCGGGGGCAGGGGCTGGGGTCGGGGCTGGGGCAGGCGGAGGGGCCGGGGTCGGGGCCGGGCCAGGGAGCCGCCACTGCTCGCTTCCCAAAGGGCGAGCGGGCCCCGGGAGCGCTCCGTCCCTTCCCTCCGTGCCCGGGACTCTGCTGTGGCGCAGGGCCGGGGGGTCCCTCGGGAAGAGCACGGGGAGGGAACCGATCCCGGCCCGGCGGGCAGCGAGGAGCCCGGCTGGGCTCGGCCGGGGCTGCCCGGGTTAATCGCGGCGCTCAGGGAATTACCGCACGCTCGCACCGGCTATTCAGCGCCATTCAGTTGGTTTAATTGAGGGGAAAAACCCTCCGCGGCTGGCTCCTCCCGCTCCGGCCCCTTTGTTCTCCCGCCCGCCGCAGCCCCGGCCCGGCCGCTCTCCCCCCGGAGGCACCGCGGCCGCGGGGGTTGCGCCCCGGCCCCCGAGCAGCCCTGGGGGCAGCCTTGTTGTCCCAGGTGGCTGAGGAGGCCGGAGAAAAGAGGGCTTCTAATCCCAGCTCTCCTCTCTCGTGGCTTTGTGATGCTCAGCCTGGAAGACAGTCTCTCCTTAAGACGGGATTTAGCCGCCTGTTCCTAGAGACACCTCTTGAAATTTCAAGGTTGAGGCAGTGCTTTTTGTGTCTGTTGCTCCGCAGGCTTGGCAGAAGTGCCCTCCTTTCAGTGCTGTCCGGCGCCTCAGAAGCAGCAAGGGGCGCCTTGCCTGCTCCAAGTGCCGCAGCTTCACCCCTTTTAATCCCAGTTGTGATAAGGAGTTCAGGCATCTGCCTTCTCCAGGTGTCTTCTTCCACCAGGGAGAAAGACTCTGTCTCTGTTCCTGTCCCGAGTGCCGTTCAGAGGGCTCTGTCTCACTTTTGTCCCCTTCAAGGATGTGGGTGCCACAAAGGCCTTTACACACTCCTGCCAAACAACAACTACGGCTGCACCCCTGCCTGGTCTAGTTAATCACAAGTTCCCTCTCTAGGCGGCAGAAAGTTAAAACACCCCCTTGACTCTCTTATTACAGAAAGAAAGGGGTGTATGTTCCTAAGCCACCGAATATGGAGAGCTGATGCATGCACCAAATGTGTCTCTTGTTTCATCATTCTTTCAGAATCTGGATTAGTTTGCTTTCTTTTTGGGTAATTTAACATGTCAAACACAAGCTATTAACAAAAGTTCCCCCAAAGGAAATTCTTTTTTCCTATCTTCTTAATGTACTTAATGACCTACTAACTACAAAGCACATGCTTTGCCCCGAATCCCGCCATGTGGGGGGATCTGGCGATCTGAGTGTGAAACAGTGCTCCCAAGTTTTCTTCTTCAAATAGTGTTTGTCACAAAGATAACAGCATATCCTGCCTTACATTCACGTTGCTGGGTTTAGATACAGTATCATGCATTATTCTGCAGAGGATATTTTGGTCACCGATACGAAAATATAGTAGTTCAATGTTAGTTTCTAGTGATGCTCTCTGTGGACATCACCATCTTGTGGCCAAGTGGCCGTGTGTATCGTGGTGCTCTGGAGGAGGCCGCAGCAGCCGGCCAGCGGTGACGGGAGGGCAATGGCTGGAGGGGAGGCTGGGAGAAGGCACCAGGGCCTCACAAGTGCTTTAGGGTCAAAAAAGAGACTGGGCACCACTTCGGAATTTGTTTTATCACAAAATAGGAACGAAACATTTGTCAATTTAAGACTCCTCTAGTTGACTGGAATTTCACCAATTGTATTTCTGAACTCCCAGCAGGAGCCCTAGATCCAGCAAGTGAATGGAAATCTTATGTACAGATAGTTTGGCAATTCCTTTGGGAGATACACTGGGACACTACGGAGGAGCAGGGAAAACCAGAGGGCTGTGTGAGGAGCATGTACAGTGTTAGTCTTATGCCCTGATGCCTTCTGCAGAAACTCCTCAGCTCTTAAAATCCCTACGTGCTCACACCCTTGGCCCATTCTGTGTCTCTGGGCCTGCAATGCCCATGGACATTTCAAAGTCTGCGAGAGGTGCATATAATGTATATTAGACCTAATATAAGAGAGTTTTGGAGGTGGTGCCAAGCACCACAACCAAATATCAGAGGGGAATTGGCACTAACTAGGAACATTTGTGTCGTATCGGGTGGTGCCTGGGCGCAGCCAAACCACTTGTGCAAGACAGCGAACAGCAGACACCCTTGTGCGCTTTCAAAATCTGTTCTGCAACTTTCGTCATAGAAAAGACAATAGTTAGGCAGTCTCAAATGGTACGTATTTACTGACATTTTAATATTATTTTCATTTAGTACATGAGGAGGCAGAATTATGAGAAATTCGAAGAGTAAACTGCTCCTTGTCCAGTCAGGGCTTGATGAAAAGCTGATGCCCTCATTCCATTCTGGGAGGATTTCCTTGGATCCTGAATGCATCTAGTTCTCTATGGAACAGGTTCAAATCCAACTGCTTGCAGCCCTGGGGTTTGCTTTGTTGCATATGAACACCCACAGACCTCAGTCCTTCGGATGTATTGTGATGCATTTCCTCCTAAGTCTCTGCCTTGTTATTTCGGGCGGGGTTTGAACACATTTAAGATAACACAGAGGTCTTTTCCATTACTAATATCTAAAAATCTGTGAGTAGGTTTTAAAACCAAGTACTACTCGGTTTTACATTTCCATAATCGAATTTACGATGAGCAATGTAGTTTCAGTTATTCATCTCAGTGTTCTTCACATTAGGAGCTGTAGCTGTGAAGGAGACGGGAGCACATGGGATGACCCCAGTTGGCAATGAGATTTCAGTTCTTAAAGCAGAAAAAAATGATGTTACTACATTCCATCCAGCTTCATTAATACTGCAGTTTTACTGTCTCCTTTTATGCATCTTGTACCTTCTGAATTCAGGTGTTTCCAGTCTTTCCATACCACAGGAAAACAAGCAGAAATGCTTCTTATTGCTAGAATTTGGCACAAGATATTTTGGTCTGGAAAGGATTTATACAAATGTACACACATGCTCGCACACACGCACACATACACACACATTTATAACATGCAGTACCATTTTTTAAGCTGTTTTTTAGACTATAGGAGTACAGAAACACACAGGAAAGTTTGAGGCTCTGGACACTTTCTATGTATCTATTAAACAAACACACTTTTGGTCTTAGAACTGATTTTTTGCAGGCCTTGCTCTGTATTGTGCCACACCTTTTTAGAAGTTTTTGAAAAGCTGAAGTTTGCAAAGCAGCTACTGGACATGCTTCGAAAGTGCCATTTATAGAATCTGTATGCATTTTGACGTACGAGTATGTGCATTCTATGTATATTTAAAAAAAATATTGTTAATGCATGCCTTTCAGAATGTGTATGTTTTCAATAGGGCTGAAAACCTCTGATGGGAGACATGAATTTAAAGTAAGACTATAAAGATATACATGTCTATGAGATGTACTCAATTATAATGAACCAGCAATAGTGGACAATTGAAAACAAATCTGTCTACATGTTTAAGAAATTCACCAATAATTCACATTTTAAAATACATTTTTTTCCCCTCGATTTTGCATGCAACATAGAACAGAGGTAGTAGTGATTTTTCATTACTTTTAACATAAAAGCTATCAGAAATTAAAAGGCAGTTGTAGATATTGGAACAGAAAAATTAAGTTTGTCAGGGCGAATTTTCAGTTACATCTCTGATTTTTTTAATGGATTCAAGCCCAGTCCTTAATGTTATTTTAAGAGTTTTTCTATGGTTTACTGTATGCACAAATAAACGAGAAACTAGTTTTGCTCTATGAGATTATTTTGCTTGGCATTCAACATTTAATACTACTTGATAATTACTGTAAGGTTCCTTGCTCACAGACCTCCATAGGCTTGATGGTTGATTTGTGCGAATGTATCAATCAGTGTTTCCACAGGATATAACAGAATGGATTGTTGAAACTAGTATTTGCAAATACTTTACAAAAAAAGGAAATATAAACATATAAATAATGGAAAAGGTATTTTTCATTTGGCATGCCAGTGATACATTGTATTAACAGTTTTATTTCTTTAGCTAGTCCAATTATAGTCATAATTTGCTGTCTGGTACTCACAAACTTTATTTCTTTTATAGAGTTTCATTTAATGGTCTCTCTTGTACTCTACAGGGTTTAGTTTGATGGAGGAAATAATTATAATTTTAACTGGTCTGTTCCATTGAGATTTAAGTGGTCTGTATTGTACAGCTCTCTTTGTAGGTTACAATGCAATTTCTAGTGATACAGAGCGCACTAAACCACTTTGCGGAGTTGAGGACAGTCACTGTCCTACAGCAGAACGTGGGGGGACGGCTGCGCGGAGGTGGGGGGAGAAAAAAGGAAACAGAGCTGACATTTGAAAAGCCATAAAGAGGCAGGTGAGGGTCCTTGCAGGCTGGTTATTGTGAGGGAAAAATAGAAGATGCAGAAATGGAGGGGAAGGCAAGTAGGATTTGTACCAGTACAATACCCGCCATGGTATGTTATTTTAATTGCTGCACTCAGATGAACTGCAAACAATGTTGGTCACAGAGCAATAGATTTACACGCCTTTCCCTCTTGTTGCCTTAAGCTTTAAGCTGCAATGAAAACGATGGTGACCACCTGGATCGAGACCAGCAATACCCCAGCAATCAAAAAACAAAGCGGATGAGGACATCATTCAAACACCACCAGTTGCGGACAATGAAGTCGTATTTTGCTATTAACCACAATCCTGATGCCAAGGACTTGAAACAGCTAGCTCAGAAAACCGGCCTGACCAAAAGGGTTCTGCAGGTAAGAAGAGCAGCCTTTTTATTGAAAAGTAAAGAAACCATCCATTTGAGATTTGAAATGCTGTGGATTTTGCTGATCTTCAAGCTTTTCTTAATCATTTTTACCTTCTGTGAGACTTCAGTTACATCCTAGAGGGCATGAGAAAAGTTATTTCTTTTCAGTTTCCCAAAAGTAGATCACTTGGGTTCTAATTTTTTATGACAGTTGTGAAGATTGTGGCCCTGCTTGTTTTCCTGTAGTTAGTTAATTCTGGTGTATATTTTAGCTTCCAATCTGCTGTAAGAAAAAGTGAATTATTTCAGTTAATGTGTTCATTGTAAATAGAGAGCTCTTAATTTACAAATTACTATCAATATTTACCTTTAAAAGAAATTAATCAGCAGTCTGGATGTATTTTATCAGGACAAGGAGGGTATCTTTTCTTTCATAACTGAAGTGGACATACATTTAATTTTTCAAAGATTATTTTTTTATTTGTAGTTTTAGTAACTTAGAATGAAAGGAAATTGCATTTTAAAAGTACTTTTTCTCTGAAAGCTGGATTTTTCTTCCTTCAAGGACATGCACTCCATTTGAACTATTATGGGAAGCAAAGGAGAGAATATGAGTGGATTCAGCTACATTTTAATTTATAGTTCTGATTCAATAAGCCAATTTTCATGGGCACTTATCCAAAGAAGTATACCTAGAGATAAATTTGGGCATATAGAAGCCATGGCATTCCAGGATCTATTGCTGAAATTTTTAACCCAGGTCTTAATTGTAGAAAAATGGCTTTTGAGCTGCCCAGAGACAGGCAGCAGGCGGAGGCCTGCGGGCGCCTCCTGGGCCGCTCTCGCATCCACAGGGACGTGGGGGGCAGGAGGCAGCAACGTTGAGAACAACTGCGTTCACTGGAGAGGTTCTGCACTTTGCAGCGTTCATACTTAGCAGAAGAGGGAGTAAAGGTTTTGTAGGCTTCCCGGTAAAAACTACTAAAGAAAAACCATGTGTAATTTCTTCTCTTTGCCACATCCTCCAGAGCTGGATTTTTTTGGTTTTATGAGGCTGATTTGCAGTGGTGGAACAGATTCCTCCAAGATAACTAGTGCGCATCTTAACACCTGACGTAGTGTCTCTTGTGGCAGCTCTCTTCTATCCATACACATGGGTGAAATAATTTTCTGCATTTGTCTATCCTTATTTTGACACTTCTCCTTCATTTTACCCTCAGAGTTTAGATATCGCAGTAATACCTATTCCGCCTATTACAGTGCGCTCACACATGAAATATCTGAGAAATTTCACGTAGTGCATTGAGAAATGGGTTCAGCGTCTAGAAAGTATCATTCTCTTGATCATTGTCTGTCCCTCTCCTCACTCCACACCAACTTCGTCTTCTGTCTCCTTTCACCTAATGGCTCTTCTATTTTTTTCCAAGTTGTTGTCTCTGCTTTTTCCTTCCATTTCGGAATGCATTTCCTTGTCCCCAAAACCAGACTCTGCATGTCCATTACACTTCAGTCCTTGCAGTTTCTTCATTGCTTTTGTTTCTGTCTGAAATGTACTGCTGTACTGCATCTTGCAGTTTTAAGGTGCTTAGCTGTTCCTTTTATTTATTTATTTTGTGGCGGTCCCTTACAATTCCACTAAACTTTTTTCACGGTTTTGGTAGTTGGTGTTTCACTTCCTTTACTTTCACAGTTAAATACTCCTTTATGTCTGGGCTCCTTTAGCTGCAGAGCGGCGGAAGGTGATAGCTGGTGGGGATTGCACCCAGCGCATGGTGCTGGTGGAGGCACTTCAAGAAAATGACTCTGAGTGATGCTTTGTCTGGTATCACTTGAGTTTTCCTGTCTGTTAGGAGCACGCTCGACTCCATACTCTGTTGGACTTTTTGTTTGAAAATTAATTTGGGCCATGAAAACTTTTTTTTTTTTTTTAAATATTTTAGAAGCTTTGTGCCCCATTCGTTTACCTCTAATCTGTGAGAGGCAATTTTTCAAACACTGAAGTTCACCTACATGAGTTTCAGGGTTGCTCTTTGCTGGGGAAATCTGTTCCCGATGCTGGTTACTGAGCCGGTGTCACTTGCTAACCCTTTTGAAAGGCTGGCAGTCCGTCTGTGTCAGTTATTGAACACCAAGTAATTCACTGACACTATTGAACTAAACAGGCATCGTTAGCATTAGTCCGTCGTACACCCCGAAGGCGCATGGGCTCCCGCTCGTCCTGCACACTCCCCATGTTGTTATTAGGCGTGCTTGTAAGCGGTTGTGTTTTCTATACGCTCAGATCTCAGTTCAGCTGATGGAGGGTTGTGGCTCTTTGTATATCATTAACAGAATGTATCTGAATAGAAAATGCAAGGCAGCGGATCAGGAGAAACAGATTCTCTTGTTCTGAAAGCAGCGTAGTTCCTAAACACACGTAGCGGAGTTCCTAGAGATTCAGGAACAGCCATAGTGCCCATACCATACAGACAGTCCCACATAACCTGGGATGCGCGTGCTTTGTTTGTAGATGAGCACAGAATTTGGCCATATTTTTAATGATCTGTGACGTTGGTTTTGGAAGACCTGACTTTTGTCTTTGCTTTATATACATTTACTCATCAGCTACACATGGCCAGAAGTGGAATGTCATGGAAATGTAACATACTGCTTCATAAATTACATTTCCTTCAGTGGTTTTGTAATGCAGACTGTTCTCTGTAAGTAGCCATGGTAGAAGCCCAGTAAACCTGTTTATATTTTTAACCCCTATTTTTATTATTTTTCATTCCCGTTTAGTTTAATATTTGCAACTTAATTAATATACCTCTTGTACTGCAGCCTGTTATTGTAAGCTATCATTCCTAATTAAAGTGACCAGCTAATGTGCACTAACTAATTGGCAAAGATGTTCCTCTTTTGGGAACTGATCTTTCTTTTTGTGGGTTTAGGAAGGGAAGGTGTAGGCAGACAGCGCTAAGAAATACTTTGCCAGCTCTAGGCACGTGCCTGTTCTGTCCCCAGGGGTCTAGAGTACGCTAATCCATGGCAAAAGCAGTCTAGGAACATAAAGCGGGTGTCTTGTACGCTGCTTATTCTTTCTTGAACCACTCCCCAGTGAAGTTGCTGCGCAAACCCTACGGAGATCGCTGCGTCCATTCGGACTTGGCTAGTTCAGTTTCCAGTAGTCAGCAAGCACGAACATTGTCACAGCCACGCGTGGGGACCCTGCACTATCTTTGGGTGAAGATTTGCTTTAGGATAACACACTGCAGACTCTTCACCGAGCCTGTGTTCATAAAATAGCTCGTAGTGCCCCTTTAACTGCGTGCTTACTAATAATGACAGAGTAATCAGGATGTGTGTGCAATGAGCGAACATAGTTTGCTTTGTGGTACAACATCCTTTATATCGTTGTTTCTTGCCAGTTAGTAAAATTCAGTAAACCTCAATGTCTCCAGGTAGCTGTGTGAATGAGCAGAACTGTGTTTAAAAATTTGTTTCTAGCACAAGCTATTCATAAAACTAATATATAACAGTTGCAACAATGGAGGTGTTACAAACAAGAATATGAAGTTATCTAAGGTGATTAGATGATCTCATTCACTGCAGTATCCAAATCCCTTACAATACTTAGTGTATTTATTTTCAATACCTCCCTGTCATATGGAGATGTTATTTTATTCCTGTTTTACTTAATGGAGACAAAGAGTGAGCTGCACAGATCACCGAAGAGGCGGTGTAGTATTTTAATGGCAGTGACCGTGACTGCCCAGGCGCTGAGCTCCCCAGACACCCAGCCCCGCTAACCCGGCTGGGGCAGCATCAGTGCTGGGTCTCGCAGCTGCTTTTCCTTTTCAGTGGGAGTTCTGGTCCATATTTTCCTCTTCGATTCGAAATAGCTCAGCCTTGCAATAATACAGTTGGACAGAAAAACACTAAATACTTCCCCATTATTCTGTTTATCCTTCAGTACTGAAGACCAGATTCCTAATTGTGTAATTGATGTGAGAGAAGTCCTTCTGGAACAATTCTTTCAGTTGCGTATGCTTGGGTTATTACTTCTGCACTTGGTTCTAGTGCCGTTCCAGGTGCAGGGCCTCAGTGGCCCCCCTGAGCCCGGCTCCCCTGAGCCCGGCTCCCCTGAGCCCAGCCCTGGTGTGGGGCAGCCCCACGCGCCCCCACGGGCCCTCCTACAGCTCACACAACAGGAGCTTTAGTTCCTTCACTGCTCTTCAGCCTGGAATCTCTGCTCAATACTGTCACACCTGAAGTGCATGCCACAAGATCACTATCGCGATAATCATGTTTTCCCTTTCTATCGTAAGACAAGGCATTTTCAGAATTTCAGTTAACAGATATTGACATGTCTTTTCAGTAATAGTAGGAATATTTATCACTGGACAATTTTAAAGCACTTTGTAACCGTTAGCTGATTAACCTTAACAATATCTCAGCGAGGATGGAAGTGAAAGTAGCCATATAAGCTCTATTTTTTAACAATACTTACAAGATCATGTAGTATTTTCTATGTCCAACACGAATTACCTCTACCAAAGAGAGAATGAACCATCTTATACGTGCAGCTCCTGAAAGCAGCATGAATGGTCATTGGTGAGGGCATCTGAGCACAGGTTTTCATATGTCCTGGAAGATAAGGGCAGTGCATAAACACCAATAATCTTGCTCACTTGTCTTTACATTTTACGTGTTTCAAATCACAATCAGAAAAAATACTATAGAGTCTCTCGCACTGGTAAAGAGTAGTTGGATGTTTAGGGACAGTGTAAATAAACAAAATAGTTATGGTGCCTTCTATAGTTTTACACACTTAAAACAAGAAAATTGTTTTGTGGCTAGGAATGGAGACATTACTCATATTTGGTACTACTGCATATATTAATATGTATATTTTTAATGGACATAAGTGTGAAATTACACAGAAGTATGTGTCTGTGCACTGCACTAGTGGTTTTGTCTGTTCTGTTTTCATTGATACATAACTGTGGTACACGTTCATATCAGTCTCTAAGCTTCCAGTTCACCTCCGCATGTATTATCCTTTTTACAGTCGCTAGGAAGTTTATTAAAAAATCAAAACCAAATTACCTTGTGGGACAAATATAAATTATCTCTTACTGAAAGGTAAAAAAATCCCATAAATGTTCAAATTGCAGTTTTTTACCATTCTTAACTAGTTGGTGCTTGAGACTTTGCGGCTTGAATGCCCCAAACGAGCCGATCTGCTTCAGTTCGTGTCCTGCACGTGCGGGCCCTGGCGCCCGCACACCCGCTCGCTCCCTGCTTGCCCGGCTCTGAGTGAAGAGCGGAGCAGAGCCGCTGCTGCTCGGTGTGTCAGGCAAAAAGATCACATTCCTTTTTGCCTGGCTTTGAGCACATGGCTGCCCCTTAACAGGTTTATCACTATAATGGACGGTGTTATCAAATCGTGAGTGTATTTTTACTGGTGCTAGTTTAGGAGAAGATTTTTGTTTTCTTGTCATATATGAAACTCATAAGCAGCCTTTAAACTAAGTGTTTTAGCAAAGGGAATGCCAGCACAAACTGTTTTAAAATCCTGAGCTTTCAGAAACAAGGACCCATAAGTGTGTGGTTTATGCATGGCCCATGAAGGCAGCTCTTCTGGCCACTGCTAGCATTTGTGCCTGAGGATTATTTCTTGATGGCATTCCCTGGAGAGAGGGTGAGAGAGAGGCTGTGCGCCCTAGGGACCCTTGGCTGGGGGAGCAAGCTTTCCAGAGAAAAAATAAGAGCGCTCAATGTGGGCAGCCTGGGGCTGGACCACCCCTGCATGAGAAGAAAACCAGGCAGAGGAAGCTCAGCTGAGACAAACTGATCAGTTCTGGCTGCGCTGGCAAGCTGAGAGCGCAAAGGGAACACCTTCCAGCACTGCTCCTGTGCACAGACCGCTCCCCTGGTGAAAGCGGACCCTGCGGCAGGGGCCGTGCTGTTTCTGAGGCACAGTCAGAATTTCTGGACAGGTTGGTGTGGCCCCGTGAGCTCCACAGCCTCACTTTCCCTGTACATGCGAAGCACACACGGTGCGGCCACGCAGACCCCTTCACTCGCCCAGGTCCTTTCTCCGCAGAGCCAGAGATGGCGAGGCTCATTACATCTGGAATGGAAAGAACCAGCCCTATTCCTTATAGCAGTGTGAGGACAGCAGGGTCAGGATTGAGTCTGTTGTAAAGCACGTAACAACGACAGAAGACCTGATAAATAAGCACAGTGAAATTTCAGCTAGTTTGGAGCAGTAAAATTACCTGGTATCAACAGAAATCATATTGAACACAGGATGTTTAACAACAGTTTCAAATATAGTCAAAGTCAGATGCCGTACGCAGGTTTCATGCAAGTTTTACAAATACGTTTTATTTTATGTATTTTCAAAGAAGTCAGAAAAATACTTTAAACAACATGTGCAGACAGTGGAGAGCATTATTAACTTGGACCTAAACACTGAAAGATGAGAAAGATGAAGTCATAGCTTTGGCCCTTCACTCATAGACAATAATCAAATAATGCAAGAAGTAGCAATATTGGAAAAATTCCTGTATGTGGATATAATTTCTACTGAAATGACAGTTTTGAATGCAATGTAGGTCTTTAATACCATTCAAACCTCCTTTCCCGACATCATTCCAGTACCGAAAACATTTGAAAAAGGAGACTGGCGTAGGCAAAGGGAGCTGAAGCATTTGAGAAAGAAGAGTAAGAGAAGAGTGAGCAAGAGGGACAATCCTTTTAGAAAAGCGAGAGCGCTGCCGACGCGGGGACGCGGGCGGTTCCCGGGACAGCGCTGGCCCAGGGGGCGGTGGATGGGTCACCCGCGCCCGCCGTGGGAGATGGACTGGAGATACGGGGGTGCTGAAGCTCATTGTTTTATATTCGTCAGATGCTTGATGTCTGCCTCATCCAGACGAGTGCTTCTGGGATTGAGGGCAATTGAGGATTCACGGGGGCTGCCAAATTTCTCGGCATCTTTATAGACAGCCTGCGCAGAAAGACTTTCCTCCTCCGTCCTTAGTCCCCTCCCGCCCCAGGCAGACGGTTCGTACAGGATTGCAGGAGAGGGAGACAGGAATGCTTTGCAGATGTGCAGCGGACACTTCTCATGGCTGGGGCTACTTTTCTAACATGTTAGCAGTAAAAACATCTTCCACAATTCAAGTGTTGGTGAATTTGTGAGTATGCTTTTGCATTTTTTAAACGATGCAGCTGTTTAAATGCTACCCTGTTATATTAAACTATTTCAGGTTTGGTTTCAAAATGCTCGAGCCAAATTCAGACGGAACCTCTTACGTCAAGAAAACACAGGGGTGGATAAGACTTCAGACTCAACACTCCAAGCAGGGACCCCCTCAGGTCCTGCCTCAGAGATATCCAATGCCTCCATGAGCCCATCCAGCACTCCCACTACTTTAACGGACTTGACGAACCCCACCATGCCGACTGTGACGTCCGTCTTGACGGCAGTGCCCGGAAGTCTTGAGGTTCATGAATCTCGAAGTCCTTCACAGACTACTCTTACAAACCTTTTCTGATGACTCTTTCTTAATAATTTCTTTAAAAAAGAAATTATTCTTAGTTGAAATTCCAAGTGTATTTTAATAGAGGCTTTGAGCAACTGACTAACCACAATTAGGATCTCTCCTGAAAAACAGAAGGAAATGTAGTGTTCTGGTATTGCGGAGTATGGACTGAAGAATAACTTGGAAGATCTATTGCAACACAACATTTGTGTAACTGTACAGTTTTGTGGACTGAGCAAGGGAAACAGCAATTAATTTAAGTTGGCTAAAGCTTCTGTATTTTCAAAGACTGCCATGTGCCTTATATACTGTTTTATCTACATACTTTGGATTCCATGTCCACTTCTCTCTTTTTCTCTCTGTATATTTATGACCAGGGCAAAAATGTTAAGAGTTTGTTACTTTGAATAGTCCTAAGCCTTTCATTGGTTGCTTTGTTGTTTTAGAGTTTTAAGGTCGAAGACTGTTCGAATACCAGAATTTGTAAAATCTAACCAGTAATAAAACCACTTATGGAAACTACTTGGTAACGGCTGCAGTTACATTTAACACTAGTGTCACAATCAAGATAGGCTGATTGTATTTAAAGGGATTAGAAAACTGCACTTCAAACACGGTATCTACCTAGGATAAGCACTAGATGTGATGCAGACGTTCCTGCTGTTCCTGAAGTACATACGGGTGAGAAAACCAGCATGTGCAACCGTCTAGATACCTTCACCAGAGAGAAATAAATGTTAGATGCAGGTAGAAGTTACCAGATCATGTTAACATTTCAACAGAAGAACTATACTTAACTTGCTGCGTGCAAGGAACTTGACTTCAGCCAGCCCCGTGGAAACAGCCTCGCTTGTGAGCCAGGGAGGGCCTGTCCCTCCGGGGCAGCGGGGGGGCCGGCACCCGCACCCCGTTCCAGAGGGGCACGGGGTGATCTTCTCCCTAGGAAAGACGCAGAAGTATTTCAGGTTATTTTACGACACTGGGGGGCAAAATTGAGGCAAAAATATGTTTTATAAAGTCACAGCCTTACGTTTTTTGTAATACTTCGAAGGAACAAAAAGCCAAGATAGACTGTAATATGACTGACACTAACAAATGTGGTTATTCATTTAATGATTCTGGACCTTTCAGTACCATTGGGATTCCTTCTCCCCCCAAATCTGTGCAGAATAGAACTAATTTTTTGGGTTTTTTTTCCTATTGTTTTTACGATGCTTTTCTGTAATTAAAGAAATACCTCAAGAAAGTTTAAATATGTGTAAGAACGAGTATACACGATGCTGTTTGCCCAGTAGTTTTATAGATTTTGAGTGGTCCGTAAGATGCATATGGTTGTTCCTTTTCAACCCTGCTCCGGTCAGTTCCTTTCAGTCCAATGTTAGGTGATACGTGGCCAGCTCTCTAAAACTAACCCGCCATCCCATTGGATCCAAACCGCTAAAAGATTATTCCAAAGAAACAGCAAGATCGGTGCCAAGATTCGTGTTCTTCGCCCTTCTCGGTGCCCTGCAGATGATCTGGCAGGCCAGGCTCTTTGGGAACAAGTTTGGGGTTTAAAAGTGCCACCTTTCTTAGCTTTTTCAGCTGAAAATCTGCCATTCTGTGCAAGCCAAATTCCTCTCGAGATCAGCGAGAGATCTCAGCGCATGAGGACTGTGGGATAGGAATGCTGACATAATTAGGTCATTTATTAACCTTCTTTACACTTCAGGCTAAAAGACCCCACAGGTGAGTTATCTGAAAAGCAAAGCAGTCCTAAAAAAATTGTGACTAGCTAAGATCTGTGAGAGGGATTATGTTCTGGTCACTAAAACCTACAGGCTGGGATAGCTCACTGAGTTTATGCACAACAGTGAAATATTAAAAAAGATGATTTGGGTTGAACTAATAACTGTTACAGGTTTGTCCAAGATGTTTTTCCTCATAATACAGACATCTGACAAGGAAATGGTGCTGGTTAGTGGACTGTGACAGACGCACATCTGTCTGTCAGACATCCAGACACAGAGGTGCTGCTCTATGGGGTGGTTTGTTCGTTGTCAATTACCTTGGAGATCTTTTTTTTACATGCTTAGCGGGATCTTTTCTTAATTCAAAAGGCAATGTTGGTTCACTGTTAAATGGACATAGCCCATAATTAAAAATCCTGTGTATTAACCTGTCAACAGTTTAAAAAAACGGAATTCTGTAGTGTTACGGCAAATGTAGCAGATAATAATTCAAATGGTTCTTTGAAATTGCTGTGCTATTATTTGTGACCCTGTATTTTAACTACCTGAATCCACGTGGATGGAAATACCTTCCAAATCAATTCTCAATATTGCCTTTTCAAATAACTGACGTTTATGACGGGGAAAACTCTCATGTTAATCTTATTTGAAACCTATACGAGACAATTAGAGAAATTGTCTGGTTTAATCAAATCAGGGATTTTGCATCTAAATAAGAGACAATATTCTATGTAGGGTCTTTCTGTAGGTGCATTAGGATTCACTCGCTGGCTCCAATGACCTATGTTGTCCCCATGACTGTTTCAAATCTGTGGTATTGTTCGCTTGTTTAGAGCTTGTTGGGTTTGAATGCTGTACATTTTTTTACTACTGCGATCCTAATGTTTCTTCACATAGTTGTACAGTTCCACGTTTGATGTATTAGTCTGAAATTCTGTTAAAAACATGAACAAAAATGGAAATGATCTTTCTTTGGAAGTGTATTTTTACTGTATATCTAATTTGAACTAGTTGAACATCTTTACATTTTGCATGATAGGTGTGTAGTTCATTTTTTTAAATATGAAAGAGAGTTAAGAGCAACTTAGAATGAGAATATAATGAAACCTATACAAAAATGGAAAATACATACCATGATTTGCTACTTTTTGAGTCAAGAAACTTTTTGAGACACATTTTACCTAGTTTATTTAAGGTAACGCAGATATTTTGTCTTTGCATTCATACATAAAACCGAATATAAAAGGGCATTACACATGAGAAAAACTTTCACGTCACCTTGGCACTCGACGGCACGCTGATTGTTCGTGTCAAGCAACCAGAAAGGGCGTTTGATCTTAAGGATGCTGAATAAATACATTTTGATCTACAGCAGAGAGGGATAGCATTACTGTGAGTGATATGTAATGACAGCTTCAAATTTATTGACACTATTAATAGCTACATTTCATAAAACTTAGTTTTCATTCAAATTATCTAAGTTTGGGAGGGAAGACTAAGGATCATTATACTAATGAAGAAGCCGAATGCCTGCCCTGGAAGCAAAAGTCAATTTATCAAATATACTGTGGATGGAGAAAGTGCCTCCAGGATATTTTGGTTTCCAAACTATTTTTTCTTCCTAATTGTTAAAAATCCACATATTTAGAGCACTTTTCTATAACTGATTGTTATTTTTTGTCTGTCGGAAGACAAAGACTAAAGCTTAGGCATCTATAATAATAATCTTCATCTAAAGGAGAAAAAAAAAGAAAATTAAAATATTAATCAGGCTTCGTACTTAGGCGTGAAGACAGCAAAGACATCCAAAAGCACTTCCATGTGCACATGCTTATGGTCTTCACAGGGACTTAACATCGCTTGGAAGGAGAGATTTTAAGTGAGAGCAGGTGAATCGTGGTTTCGTTTCGTCTGCGCTGTGTTCCGTTGGGTGGGTCGGTTGGGTTCCTTGGTGTGGGGGTGTGCGTGTTTGTTTTTACTGCAGAAAGCCAGGCCCAGTTACATAACTCTGTTGTTGTTTTCAAATGAAATTTGATTTAAGTTGCCATTAGAAAGAGTCGTAACACCAAACATAGTGTGAAGAGTTAAGCCCAGACATTTTAAGGACTTTTTTCCCCTTTTCTTTCAGTCATTTTAAACCCTGGTTCTTCAGGGCCATGAATGGCATTTATCAACTTGATGATTTGTTTTCAAGGACTAGATAAAAAGACACATGAGGCATTTAATGGATTTCTGATCAGACTAATTCGATGTCAGTAGTTCTTTCTGTCCTCACAACTGGACTTTTGTAGCAACAATGGTCAGTAAATATTTTAGGGTTTTTGTTTTGAGCAAAGCACAGTACTTGAAATATGCAACCTGCTGACAGTAAATTCAGACCTAGCAATATCAGTTAGCATGCTAATGCATAACACTGTGCAAATTAGAAATATTTCCTGAGGATGCCACCTCCGTGGAAGTTCTTCTGTTAAAAAAAAAAATCCCTGTGAAAGGCGTGGATCTGCATATACATTTACACAGCTTGTTTACGTGACACTATATCAATTTATAGGATTGTAAAATCCAGCACTTCGCAGGAAGTTTAATTTTTGCAACAGCCTCTAGAAAAAATAAGCAGTTTAGCGCATTACCTATGAAAAAGATAATGAAACAGCTAAAACAAGAGGGACACAAATATTTGGAAAGTATTATGCAATTCTATGGTGACCTGGTTTAATTGATAAATATCAGTAATGAGTTTTTCCAGGTGCACATAGATTACTGGGTAATTAGTAAGTCACAATGAATTTGTAGCACTGCAAACACAGCAATAGGCAGACATTTTTCTTGCAGTGACACAGCACTGCCCGGGTTACCCACCCAGCGCACAGTAATTACTGTGTAATTTAATGTTCCTTGGTTACTGTTCAAAAGCAGTGAGAAGATGCTCATGCTTTGGTAATTTAAAGTGTTCCTACGAAAGGGGTTGGAATGTCCGTGAGTGGATCGGTCCGGTGCAGAGCGCCAGCGCTGAGGGGCTCTCGTCCAGGTACTGGTTGTGTTGGCTCAAACCTTTCCTAGGCAGCTGGAGACAATTTCTTCCCTACACAGAGCTAAGCCCCACATTCCCAGTGGCTCTCCATGTGCAGCTCTGATAGACCTCGCTGGCTCTCCATGGTGGCTGCAGGAAGAAATGAGGCCGAGAGGCACCTTCCTGTCCCCATCGCTGCTCTGCTGAGGTCCCTGCAAACCCTGCAGCTGGGGTGCCCCTTGGGCCCGATGCCCGTTGCGCCTCCAGCCCACCCGGCAGCTCTGGGAGCTCCACCTCAGCATGTCACAGCCTCCAAATCCTGCTCAAAGCAGGTTTTTGCCTAACTAACACCTCATCCAGCAACGTGGTCCATCGCGTGGCCCTAGCACCCGGGAAGCGCAGCCGTGAGCTCCGCGTGCACAGCTTGCCGCTGCTCCTTCTCATGTCAGCCCCCAGCCTCCAGAAATTGCTTTTCCACCAACTATTCCTTTTGCCTTCTCGCATCATTTCCACGTGTTCAATCACTCGTTTTTTGCTGTCCTTCTGGAAATGAAGGCTCACAAAAGAGATACTCTGTAATACGGCTTTTCAGGCTGTGACTGAGCAGGAAGCTGATGCCACGCTAGTCTGGGCAAGGATTCCAGGATGTAGGGAAGAACAATTTCTGAAGGGCCAGGTGTCACCCACGGACAGATAAGAGGGTAAATAGTTGGCATCGCCCGGAGCAGCACCTCAAGGACATTGCCTCTCTCGCACCCAAAGGTTCCGAGAATTTGTTAATAGTTGCATGAAGCTTTTTGAGGCAGAGGAACACTTTATTTATCATTGCTTTTGTGATTATTCTAGACAAGGAGTTTCAGCTTTTGCAGACTGTAGATCCCCTGAATGTTTTCTGCTGGGTGGCAGACTGTTGACTACTGGATTTAACCCTGCTGACCGTATGCTCCTTTATTTGTTCGCATGCGCAGATCCCTTAGAAGTGGCTCAAAAGCTTTTATATCCATTTTTGTTACTGTATGTTCTGACCATTTCCGGAGCACCTGTCAGAGAAGCGTGAGCTACCCATGGGCTCGGGAGATGATGTCTCGTAGCCAGGAGCCCGTTGTGCTCTTTGAAAGGAGGCTGTTCCCCTCCAGCGAGTCTGCTGCGCTCGCTTTCATCCGGGCAGGAGTCGAGGGAGAGTTCCTGGGCCAGTGTGCTGCCCTGGCCAGCTGCTGGGGCTGCTGTTATGCTTAAAGAAATCGATCGTGGATGTTCCTACCATCTCTTTCAGTCAACCCTAACTAGTACAGACCCAGACTTTTTCCATTTCATATATACTTGGCATTGACGCCTAACACTTCACCCAACATACTAAATAGCAGCAGAAGCTACGCTGCAGCCAGTGTCACTCGTGTTACAAAGAAGCCTAACCACACACACTCTGAAAGCCTTGTCTAATGTAATGAAGGCCATTTGTGGCCTTCATTTATCTTTATGTCTTTTCCAGTTCTACTGCTATTGTGCCTATAGAATTCAGGAATCCATTTTAGATTAATATAAAAGCCGTACAATGCTCTTTTCTGTGATTCTTTACTCTCTGGCTCCCCGAGTGCAGGCAGTTCCTGCTCATGTTTTGTGTTCATGATCTCCTTTTCTGTCTTTCTGTTTTGTCCCAGAGGTGGTAGCCTGTGCACACCAACCCCCCTGGCACTGATGGGATTCTCCAGAGTCCCTTCTGGCTATTCCAGCACAAAAGAGGAGTCTCGGAAAAGACATCGGCAGCTATTTGTAGAACTACTTTCTCCCCACAAAACATCTCCAGCTCCTGGGGATCTGTGTCGGAGTGTAAGACATGTTGCTGCCACTTACACCCTGACACCACCATTATCCGCTGGTTTAGAAAAGACCGAACGCTAGGCTGCTTTTACAAGATCTGCATAAAAATATAATCTATTTTAATCACACAATTATGTTGGAGGTGATGCCAAGTGCTAAAAGGAAGAATGTGTTTCTGGCAGGACTCCAGGTATTTCTGTTCTTTCTCTGCCCATCGGTTGGAGCAGAGGCCAAGGCAGGACTCCTGCCCCCGTTCCCACCGCCGGCACTGCCTCACGCGGGGCACAGGGTCTGTCCACAGGTTACTTAACGTTATCTTGAGAAAGTGCTTTGAAGTCCTTGAGTGAATGGTGCCAAACTAGAGCAAAATGTGTGTAATTGCAAAGTGGAAGTCGTTACATTTCACGTGGGAAGCTGCGAGAAACGAAACTGCAGCAGATGACTGTGCGCGTGTGTGTGTACCTCTGATCTCACCTTCCAAGTCCTGATCGCTGCTTGACAGAGCCACATGGAAGACAGGAGTCCCTAACTTACATTATTTTGGAAAACGGAGACCAGGAACTATTGCACATTGATTTAGGGGTTTGCAAGTTATGTGAGAACGCACAGATGAATCACATGCAACACACTCAGAGGAACTTATACTGCCTGGTACTGAAGGAAACCTTCCAGGAAGGAGACCCTAGATGATATTGTTTGGTAAGTGCAGATGAGAAAGCACAGGCCTGTGAAGCAGGGATGTGGAAAACTAAACACCGTTAAAACAGGTAAGGCTGAGAGCATGAGAAGTCTATCCCTTCTCCTTCCCTGAGAGCTGGTGAAAGTCCTGGGAGCTTTGCAGCGGAAAGAAGGCAAAGGTACATTTCTGTATAGAAATCATTGTGAGAGTGTCTGGGAAGAGCCCCGGGCCCAGAGGTCGGGAGAGCAGGATTGCCGGGATAAGGAGAAGTGGTGGTGGCAGAGGTGACGCCATCCCCTGTCACCCGTACGGCGTTTGGTTTGAGGAACAAGTTCAGATTTGTGCTGTGCGGGTCAAGGAGAAAACAATCTCCAGTGTGTGTAACAACACTGAAACGTTCAACACTTAGCAACTGCTCAGCGTCCCAGCCCTTGCTGTTAATAGAAGGCAAGAGATGCAAGGGTGTGTCGGAGGGCTTACCGTTCTCTTTCCTGCTTCTACGCTTTCTGTCAGAAACTTGAAGGAGGCAAACCCAAACACATGCTGCCTTCGTAGGCAAATCTGCTCTTTGCTGCTGTAGGCTGGCTCTTTTCTTTAAATGTATTTACTTAGCAGTAGATCTGTTGTTACGTATGAATAACTAGCAAGGAAAGGTGTCACTGACTGCACGAGTGCCGCACGTTTCTGGTTGCCCGAGTTTCCAGCCCTGCAAAGCCTGGAACAGGAAACTGTAAGCCCAGCCTCTTGTTTTACAGAGTTTAATTTTGGGTGTGTTTCTTACCTTGGTGCCTTACCTAACTGTTGAGAGTGACAAAAACACATGCCATAAAATGCAGGAAAAATGCAGCTGGACTGAACCTCAAGTATTAACAAAGCATATTCCCTTGACATACACTAATCTTATACCTTCAAAGCCAGGAAAGATTCAGTTAAACTCACAATCGTTTTATAGTCTCTGTAGAACCATAGAAGCTTAGGGATCCTTTGTTATTCCTCATAAAGAGGGAAGTTATAGTGAATGTACCCTTCTTAAGTTGGGGGTTTTTAAATACTAACATTTATTGCTCTGCAGTTTCTCTTTAATGTGTGCATAGAGAACAAGAAAACACCTAGCAGCACACATGGATTTTTAGAAACAATAACAGAGTCCACTGTTAATAACTGGTTACCTCTTTTGCCATTTGCATAGCTGATCATTGTTAACGATCCACCCAGCAGGGCTCGTGAGGGAGATGAAAGCCCAGCGGGCCCGCAGCGTGGGCCCTGTGCTGCCCGGCAGTGCAGGAGCCGTGCCGGCCACGGCTCTGGGAGAGCTGCCCTGTCTGGGCACCCGAAACCGCCCCGTTTGGGTCCCACGTGCCCAGCCTGTCTGTCCCGGCATTCCTGTTGATTTGCAGAAACAGACCTGTATGTGTTCTTGATGTGGCATCTGGATTGTCAAAGCATTGCATTACGTTGTCCCCAAGCAAAGGTTTTCTGAATTAAAAAAAACAGATAAAAAGATTACCAATATATTAGTTGTGTTTTGCAGAGCTCAGCTGTACAACTGTGTGTAGGAAACATGATACTTTGCTTGCAAGCTGAGCCTTGTGCATCTCCCAGGACATTAATGCAAAAGTGGGAGAAATCTAATCTCCATCTCCTAGAGGCTGAAACACGGATACAACATGTCGTGCCCTGTCATCACCTGTTGCTAAGGGTTGAGATATTCCCAGTGCTGGGAGGAGGCTGTGAATGAGGAGTGCATTTTGATGACTGCAGAGGAGGGGAGATTCTCAGGAACTGTTGCAGATGCTCCTGTTTTATAGTGTATAAAATAGACCCGAGCTGAGGCAGCGGGTCAGCAGAGGCAGCCTGAGCTGCGTGCACTGCAAACCTCTCCTTTTGAGCTCCTGACACGTTTAGCAGCTGTCAGTCAGGGAGGAGAGCTGCTCCTCTCTTCAGCAGACCTGTTCCTCACAACCTGTTCTTGCAAAGGCCTAAAATGTGGCTCCTTCCTCAGCAGTCCCTTGTCCCTGTTCAAACATCTCTTTTGGCTTCAGATTCCCCTTACGTTCCCCTTCTCATCCTTCGTACACCGCTGTCTTGCTCCCACCTGCCGCCTCCCCAGTGCACCCGCTCGCCTCCCTCTGCGGCGTCTCCTTTGTTTCTTTCCCTTGTCTCTGCTCCCTGGAGGAGGCGCCACCACCACCACGTTGGCCCAGGTCGCTCCCCCTAGGGCTTACTTACTCCGCTTATTATTGCAATCGTAGCCTTCCTTCGCATCACCAGGGCACTGCACCTCATCATATTCTTCACTGACAAAAACAAAGCCAGACACTAAAGGGAGGCCTGAGAGCGAGGAGCCCCAGCAGGCAGGTGACAACACACCAGCAGCAAACAGAAACAGACACAAACCGGGAAGGAGACAGAGGGCATCCAACCTTCTGCTGGAGACACTAGGAAGTGGACTTGACAAATCAGTAGAAGATGCATTTCTAGCAGCAACTTTAGGGCTGCAGCGTGAAGTTCAGCTCTGAGGATCTCCTGCCCCCAGAGGCACCCCCTCCGCAGAGCGGCTGGAGCGGCTGCACACACGTCGTGTAGCCCGTGCTTCTGGGGAGCGAGCACAGCCCAGCAGAAGAACCAAAAGGCTCGGAGAAGTGGGGGCTCCGCGAGTCTCGTTTAATTACAAGTGTAGTGCCTGCTCTGCTCAGCCCCACCCACACGCCATTTCACGCCTGATTTCTTCCCTGATTTCTTTGGGGAAAGAGAGGGAATTCGAGTGCATGTAATTTGGGTTAACAAGACGCATTATATGCAGCCTCATTCTTGTAAAAACTTTCACAGGGAAATCACCCAGCCCATGGAGAGAAAAAGTTCTCTCCTTATTGTAATTTTTCCAAGGCTAATCAAACTCTCACCGCTATCCTATTGATCACAGAGAAGGTTTGATTTTCTACTGGTTGCCTAGTTAAGGTACAGTAGCTGTTGCTTGGCTTGCTCCATGCTGTGAGTACAACAGAGATCAACCCTCCATTTCTATGCTCCTCTTTGTCCCTTTCCTAGATCCCTTTTCCTTCAAAGCTCACCTGCCTTTGGCTTTTGTGGTGCTCTACCTGCATTTCGCCTTCTCCTGTATCCATTGAGCAACAAAAGGTGAAAAGCTGGGTTTATGCAATTAAAATTGTCAGAATAAGGACAGGAAAAAGCAAAAATCCTGCATAGGTTTGGAAACAGGAGGCGAAGTTAGATATGAATGCAGCATGTCCCCAAAATATGGACAGAAGGGCTCTGTTCCAGTACCTCTGGGCGTTATTAGCATAAACTCTCTCCAGCTTGGCCCGGTGATTAGAAGGTATGAGCCCTTTGTGGCGGTGTGTGCCCAGAACTGGCCCTGAATGCACGCGATCTAATCCTGCCATTATTGCCAGACGCTTTATAGTCTCCAAAGCTCATCTTCCTGCGGGAGGAAAAGCGTCTGTCTCCATTGCAAGGCGCAGGTCCCGTCCCTTTGGGGACAGCCGACGTGGCAGCGCACAGCGAGGCGGCCGGGAACACACACAGGAGCTGCCGCTGGAGAACGGGGCGCACTTTGCTTTGCCTTCCTGAGCAAGGGTTTCTTTGGATGTGTTTTGTGTCCCTTCAAGTCACTTGGGAGTTTAGGGGAGCCAGAGAGAATAGCTTTTTCTGTCATTATTTGATAACCAATGCAGTTCCCTTTGACCCTCTCCCCTCTTCCCCAAAAAGAAAGACCAGCTCAGCATTGTGTTATTTTTCAAAGCCTTTACAAATTAAGACAGTAACATGGAAATCCTTGTTGGGTTTCAGTTCATACTTCCTCCCATGCTGGGCTGAAAAGGGGATTCTTTTGTGATGGCTGCGCTGCTTATTTTTTTTAAACCTCCTGAATTTGGCACACTGCCCTACTTTATTTTCTCTCCATTCTCTAGTGCCGCTCCCATTGGGAGGCTCATTCGCTTCTAATGCATGGTGTTATCTTTTGCAAGTTGAACTCTAAATCCCCGTGTTGTTTTTCCTTGCTTGTTATTCAGGTGCAGGGAATGTTAATGATGTCTCTTTAGCTGGTGGATGCTCTGGCTATGTGGCTTTAATTATTTTTATTAATGTGTTTTCTAAAGTAAATTACAGATAAATGTAGATTTTAACTGCAGCTTAGAGATGGCACATCTGTGAGACTTCACAATCTTTCATTTGCGAGTGAAATGCACAATAACATCTTCCACAGCAAGAGGATGTTCGCAGGTGTGACTGGGAGCAGCTTTACTGAAGCAAAAGCTCCCAAACTATAAACTGACACCTGGTATGCAGAGGGACAGGGAAGGGGAGAGGGAAGGGAGCAGGAGATGTGCAGAATAACTTGTGTTCAGGGTCAGCGAGCACTGTGATTGCTCAGGGACCACTGCCCACGCCAAGGAGGAAATTTCCATTAGCAGCACTCAACAGTCCCCATCCATAGGCCTCGGTCATCCTCAAATTAGAGACCCAGAGATTTTATAAAGAAAAGATCCAAGTTCTCTACTCGTCCCTTGTTCAAAATTCCCTGAAAACCTAAAAACTTCTCCGTGACTCAGGAAAACCGGGGAATGTTTTTCCCGTAGCAGGGCTTGCTCGCCGAGATCTGACCGTCCTCCTCGCCCCGGCTGCTGGTCCTGAGCCTGTGGCTTAAGTCGGTGGCGCCGGCAGACCTTGTTATGGCTGCGGTGGCTGTTTGTGCTCAGCCACCTCAGCCTCTTGTTCCAGCGCTTGGGCCTCCTGGGGGACCTGGTGCCCTGAGCAGTGTTGGGAAAGCGGAGCAGCTTCCAAGAGCCATTAGATGAGGAAACGGGACTAACACTACCCAAACGTGGGATAACTGGAGGGTCGGGTCATCGGGGTCCTCTGTGGACGCATTGTCCCTCCGCACGCGGGCACGGCAGCCACCTGCGGCCCTGCTGTCCCTGTCCCTGTCCCTGGCCAGGGCGGCGGGAAGGGACCGAACGTGGCTGTACGGGGAGAGGGTGCCCGGCCCTGGCTGGAGGCGCCACGCGCTCCCACAGCCCCAGCTCTCTGTGCTCCCCCGGCCGGCGGTGCTGGTGATCCCAGCTGGGCAGCGCAGGCAGAGCTGGAGCCAGCGGCTCTGTGCAGGGCTGGGTCTGGCACAGGGTCTGTGCACAACCCTGCGGCTCCAGCCGGGACCCTGCGGCTCCAGCCGGGACTCGGCCTTGCTCTCGGGACGCAGGGGAGGAGGACACAGCACAGCCCAGTGGTGCCGTGGTCCCTGGTGGTAAATCCTGCCCGGGGTGGCAGCCCTGGCTCGGGGAGCGCTGGGCTTGTCCGGGGACAGACCTGCCCTCCCCAGAGAGGTGCCAGGGCTGAGAAGGGAGGAGAAACATGGATTGGTATGGAGGGAGGCTGAATTTCTCTGAGCGTTCTGGACTGAACTAGGATTAGAGGATTTAGTAGAGGAAAATACGTACTAGTGTCTGTAGTTTGTCTGGTTTTTATTGAACCAAGAGTCCCATGTGAGCCGTGCAGTAAGCAAGCAGTAAAATCATCCAACAATGCCTTGAAAACAGTTCTGTCTCTAAACACGGTGCCTCGCGGGCACCGGTTGTGTTCAGAATGACTTTCCCCATCCCAGGAGACCGTGTTACCTTCGACAACACACGGCCATTGCCAAAAATAAAGAACTAAAGCTGGGTGGCACTTGAGTCATCAGTGCTATGAGAGGAGGAGAGGCCGGAAAACCAGCTGATGGGTTTTACATCGGCAAAATCTCCAGGCCCTTCTCCCTTTCCTGAGCACTTGTCCTTCATTTCTATGCAAGAGACATTGTCAGTTTGGGGGATTCTTACCAGGAGCTTGTGAGAGAAATGTTGAAAAGGGATTTTTCCAGCTTGCCTTTTCCGTCTTCCTGCTGCATTAGCTGCAGGTGGTGAAGCTGCTGTTTCGGCATTTCTTCTTCAAAAGCTACATCACGTAATATCACTGAGATCACAGGGAGATGAGGAGAAAAATGGCCCTATAGGATTTTTGTTAAAAAAGGATCCATCTATGAAAGATGAAAGGTTAAATTGCTTTTAGAAACACAGCAGCGTTTAAACAGGTGAAGATCCTCGGAAATGGAGTTTGGATTCAATAAAGTAGCCATGCAGAAGGGCAGAAGAAGGCCTTTCTTTGGAGGGAAATGTCAAACTTTAGTGTTAATAAAATGTCTAGCAGTATAATAATAATGACAGCAATCAGGAGCCTTTATTTTTAACCTGGCAGGGCTGGTTCATGCGTGTTTTTTCAAAGCTACCTGCAATTCAGAAAAGAACAAAAAAAGAATCAGGCATGCATTGACTGAAAAATATCACAGTGGAAGAGAAGAGAGCCAGAGCGGCCCAAGACGCCGGGATGTTGCTGGGGAGATAAAGAGTGCTGCTCCCAGGTGGCAGGACATTTTCTGCCTCAGCCTTTTAGATATTGCCTCTTCGCAGCTGTGTTGTAAAGACATGGCAGGAGATTTACAATCCTAAAAGAACATACAATGAAAATGTCAAAAGGAAAAGGCAATTGCAAACAATAGTTTAGCTCTGGACTGGCCCCCTCTTCGCTCTCCTCAGCAGTGATGTCTCACAAAGGCGCCGAGCACATGGCGTTAGCTACTCTCGCATCTCTTGTATATTTGTTAGGTTTAATGTGCCAGAACTTGGCGGAACAAAATTTGTTCTCTGCTTATGTAGATGCCACTTAAAACTTCCTGTGGAAAGAGGGGAAGAGTGAGAAACATCAATCTTTTAGGGGCAGACAGTGACACCAAAGAGGCTAATATATAACACATGAAGAGGTCTGACCATCTATTACCTGTACACACACCAATGTAAAAAAAATCACTTGTCACTCAACCTTTTTTCCCCACTGGTACTTCCAGTGCTTTACTCACTGCGCCTGTGTTGCATCTGGGCTAATTCCTCCGTCTGCATCGTTAGTGTTACTGTCTCTCTTTCATGGAAATACAATTCACCCCCCAAAAAACCTCAGGAACCTCTCCATCAGGATATGGCTTTGTTTTGGGTTGTGACGTGTGTCCGTGACAGTGCCAGTGGTTGCTAATGTTTCAGCTCTTTAATTCCCCGAAAGAGCTTATTTGTCCGAGCGAGTGGGGCGAAGGCAGCAGCCGCACAACCCACCCCTCCCCGTCAGCCCCGCTGGTGCCGGAGCCCGGGGCAGAGCTGGAGCTGAGCACGGGGAGGGCGGCTGCAAAACGCCACCGCTGACAGCGAGAGCCCTGGTGTGCGACACTGCTGCTTGCGGTCATGTCAGCAACAGCCGGGACGGTGTGGGAGGGGTAGCGAGAGCAGATGCTTCTCAGGAATGTTTCTGACACGTGTTTGGCATGTGTGGAGCCTGCCAGCCCCGCAGCGCTCTGAGGCTCCGGAGCTGAATGCCAGAGCGCACATCTGGAAGGACGAGACTGCTGCCTCGCAGGGAACCGATAGGCTGCAGGGACCTTCCTGCTACGAACTCTCCTCTTTGCTTTGCACAGCAGCTGCCTGCGTTAGCTGTAGCATTAATATTTCTAGCATTAATATTAACTTCAGCAATGTTCATACTGGAGACGATCTACTCTAACCCCAGGAGCCAAGTCGTTTGAACAGTGCCTGCAAGATGCCACATGCACTCACTCCAGCATTTACTTTAAGAGATTACTCGACTGTAGGTTTGCGGCTCATGCTGGCCCAGAGTGTGTGTTGATGGGGAAGGTGCCAGCTCTTGTCAGTCACTCATGTTGCCGTGAATTCGCAGGGGCCGCACAGGATCCCGCCATACGTGTCAGCCTTGTGAACGAGCACTGGAGCAAGATGCGAAAATGTGAGGTCCTGCTAAGACAAAGTGTCAGAGGGAGAAGGAGCTCCCTTGGCACCGGAGCCTGCGGGTCCTGCTCACCCAGCGTGTCCAGAGCGCCAGCAGCTGTGTCCCCGCGCCCGGCCCCGCACCCTGGTGGCAGCACCGCTCCTGCCGCTGCTGTGGGCACAGGGCGGCCGGAGCTGGGACAGAAAGGACTCACTCAACTACAACCTTTGCTCAGAAAAGTGTTTGGTTGCGTGATAGCGCTGCCTCTGTCGCACAGAGCTGGAGGCTCTTGGGCATATTTTTGCCCAGTGCCCCAGAACACACAGCCCTTGTTGAGTTTTACAGGCAGGTAAGCTCTAAATACACTTCTGTGATGAGCTGACTCACTGGTTTCTTCCACCCCTCTGACTCCGCCTTTACCAGCTTGCACGATTTTGTCACATGCCTTTGGACAAGTATTGTTTTTTCTTAAAGCCCAGCTGCGGGAGCCAAGGCACTGTTTGAGGAATCATAGTTTGAACTTGAGATACCAGGGGAAAAAAAGAAAGATCCCAGCACTTATTCTCACTTTTAAATTGTCGTTTAGTGCTTCGAGTTACACTTTTGGATGCTAGTGATTTGAATGACCGGAAACGTATCAGTTTTAAAAGCACCTATTTATGACAGTAAAAAACTCCGAGATGGTTTGAAGAGGGGCGTAGGCAGCTCCATGCCCACGGTGTGCTCACAACCTGCAACGGGAGCACACGGCTGCCGACGGACGCACCTTGGGCAGAGACGGTGTCTTTGCAGAGCCCATGTGGGTCCAACTGGACGCACAACCTTAGACTGGTTTCTTCTCTCTCAGGAAACTGAGTGGGCAAAATCTGTGGTCTGTCATTGGTACTGAAACTGTTTGGTTGATCAGGACTTGGGTAGAAGTTGGAAACTTTAGGAAAAAGTCTAATGAGAAGAGAAACTCCGTAGCAGTAGAGTGAACTGATGTGCTTATCATCTTACAGCAGTTACGCATTTTGCAGCGTATCTTCACTGCTGCAATTTGTGTAGCAGAAGCACATCATTTCTTGCTGTATATCCAGCACAGCGCTGAGCTGGCTGAGCGCTGTAGCTGTTGATTCATCAGCAGTACACTTGGGAGAGCTCTGGACTTATCTTTTGCCAGGGTAACACGTCTTTTTGACTAATTCTGATCCAGGATTTTCTTGGAAAAGAAAAACAACCCAGTGTCTGCCCAGAACTGTATCACGCTGCACATACAGTTATCTGTGTATGTGGGTCACAAATTCCTTTGCTTCCCAGTGTCCTCTTCTAGGCACATAGCAAAACACATGGAATGAACTTACACCCCCAGCTCTCAGGCTAGATTACCTTTTAGAAGAGCATCGGGCAGCTTTCACTCTGAAATTTACATGGTGCTGAAATAAAAGGAGAAGCAAATACAGGAGTGTTTATGGTTTCTTAGCCAAACATGGTATTGGTCTGGAATTTTCACTGGTGTGCAGAGATACTTGCAACCAAATATTGTGACTTTGTTCACCAGACTTCAGCTCACACTGTAAGGTTTTCTTCTTCTCTTTGGTTTTCGGCTGCTTCCCCATCATCCTTTTTGGAGCGATGTTGTGCCTGTGCCACAGGCGAGGTGTTATAGAACAGCTACTCCAAAATTTTCAGTGTTCACTACAGCAGCGTTTAGGTATGGCTGTAAAAATACAGCTGCACTGTAAAATAATGAAAAAAGAGGTGAGGATGGCAAGTGGAACTGTGTGGGTACAACACTGCCAGCAAAAGCGAAACACGCTCACCTGCTCACCGGCTGGTTGAAGAGGCAGAAAGAAATGGGAAATTCTGCAATTTCAGAGATGCCCACAGGTTGAAGAATGTCGCACATATTTAATATATGAAAGGAACTAATATTTGGTATTTTTTAAACAACGCACTTTTGTGCAACTAGTCATTTGGTTTGAAAACTGAAGGTTTACCATGCCAGCAGAAGGAATATTTGGGCTGTTTTCCTATTTTCTGACCCGTTCGCTGTGGTTGGGCTGTTCCTGGCACCTCTCACGCCGGGTGCCGTGGGCCCAGGGGCGCAGGGGAGGGCACTGTCCCCCCCGGCGACGTCTGACTGCGGGCTAACGAGCCCCCGCACCGCCAGCCTGCAGAGCCACCCTCCAGCCCCCGCTCGACTCGGCTCTGGCACCGCCGCTTTTCTTCTTCGCTCTCACAGCAGCTTCTGTGGGAACGGGGGAGGCTGAGGCAAATAATAGATACAAATCATGACCAAAGAAGAAATGACTGTCATTGCAAAAATGTATTTATTAATGATCTTCACCTAATTCTCTGGGAGCGATATTCTGCAAGACAGAATTGTGATAGATTTTCACCAAATGGGAATATTTCCCTCCAGAAGTATGTAGCATTAAAGGGAGTGAAGAAACTGAATGTGTTTCCTCCAGTCAGGAAAATGACGGATCAGGGACAAGAGACAATACATTAGTAAACAATATAAAAAATGTACATTTTGTCATTTTGTATTCCTGAGTTATTCTAAATCTGTGAATAAATCGAGAGCTTAAAGTCTCTGGAGCTGTTTTGAAGTCTCTTGCTTTCTATAAATATTGCATTTGCCTCAAGTAAGAATTTCTGACATGTATTGAAAAAATATACATTAGTAAAGCTTATAAAATAGGTATTTGGAATGCTGTTATTGTTATTTTTTTATTAAAAATACAGCTTAATGGAACAATTGAGTTCTACTTCAAAGTGTCAAAATTATTTTTCATGCTTTCTCCCCATGTTCTTTGAACTTTCTGGTTGAAGCTCTAGTTTTCTGCTCTCCGCTGTTGTCCCTGTTTGGAGCAGCCGTTGCACAGAGCGCTCTGCTCCCTGTTGCTGCTCCAGCGCACGGCAGGGCCTGCTGGCAGCGGCCGTGAGCAGCTGGGCTCGCGAGGCCACGTCCGGTGTCGTCTGTTGGGCTGGATGGACACACAGTCTCACCTCCCGGGAGTAACCTGAGGGAACAAGCGTCTTACAGCTGCTCTTGGTGTTCTCAGGGGGGATCTTGGGGGAGAATCAGTGCTGAACGCGGGTACTCGCTGGTACCCATGCTTAACCTGACCAAGTGGTGCAGGGAGATCTCATGGCAAAGAGTCCCGGAGTTTAATGGCACCTGACAAAACAGCTCCAGGTTTTCATGTCTGTGACATGCTTTGTTTTATTGTGTGCTGTTCCATGCAGTCTGCGGAGGAGTCGATGGTTATTGCATGTTTGCGACGTTTAGTCTCATTAAAGTCCAGAATTCCTTTTTTCTGATACCAACTGTGCACTGAGCTGCACTTCCAGCAGAAAGCTGTGCTGCCAGACCAGGCCGCGGATACCGTGTCCTAATTCAACATCCCACGTGGACTTGGCATTAGCAAACAATGCTGGTTGTCCTGGAACTGAGCGCTAGAGGAGGCACAGCCCGGCAGGCCCCGCAGCTCCGGGGGAGAGGGGCCGGGGGCTCCGGAAGGTTCCGGCAGGTTCTGGAGCTGCACAGGCGGGTTCCTGCTCCTCAGTCAGCAGCCGCCTTTCCCGCCACAGACCTGGCTGCAGCGCGCTGCAGCAGGCAGGCATCCGTAGGAGCTGTTTTTGAGGTAAATGCTGGCTTTTTCTGAGGTAATCGTGTTCTGAGAAACGACATTTCACAGAACTGTGGTGTTTCAGTAGCTCAGTGGCTGCTGGTCAAAGCTGGGGCACTGCTCAAGTGCAAGATGCTTTCAGTGAGACGATGGCCTGTGTTTTATCCTCAAAAGTGGAGGAAATCCTTGAATTTGCTTGTGCACAGTGAGCCCTGGCCCAGCCGGGGCCTGCTGGCCGGAATGGCGGGAACTCCGCTGAGGAACCGGCCCCTGGCGCCCTGGCGGGAACGGCGGTTCCTTGGGAAGGGACGGGCAGGCAGTGCCAGCGGAGGACTCTGCGGAGCAGGAGATCTCTCGTGGGTGCCGTGTGAGGAAACGTCCCCCAGAAGACAGCACCAGGTAAGGCTGGAGAGGGGCAGGTTGGAGGTCTGGGGCATTTGGGGCTTGGAGCAGGTGGAGCCGCCATTTGTTCCCCTCAGGAGGTGTTTGCAGGCGCCTGGGGGCTGGGTGGTGGGGCCCGTTCCCTCTGTTGGATCCGCTCTGTTATAAATGACAGAGGTGTCTGCACTGCTGGTTAGTCGGCTGGATGCTGCATCCCCACACAGAGCAGGCCAGGGCCGGGGGTCCTGGGCACCATTGAGGGCTTTTGGTGGGGAGATGCAAAGTGAGGGGCAGAGCTGTGTACGTGGTCCCCTGAAAAACAGGACGGCAGGGGCACAGTCCTTCACGAAAAGTGGGGTTGGGACTTTGGTGTGCGTCACATCCGAGCACTGTGGAGGTCTGTGGCTGCCAGAGACGCAGACAACAGACACAACAAGCACGGCTGTGAGACAGGGCAGGGCTTCCATAGAGAATTGTTTACCCTCTGTTAGGGCTGACTGTGAAAATCTGGGGTAAAGAGTGCTGTAAAATTTAACATTCTTCTTTAACACTGAGGTGCTTGAGCTCCCTCACTCTCCTCCTGCCTCACATGGTGAGGGGCTGATGTTGCTGGAGGTGCCCGGTGTCTCAGCCCCCCGAAGTGCACGGTGCTCACTTGTGCTGACGGTGCTCACCTGCCATGCAGCCCTGACAGGAGAGTGAGGCTGCGCACACAGGCGAGAAAAGCAGGTGGAAATGGTGAAGAAGCAGAGGATCTCTGTGGCAAAAATCTGCACAGAGGTTTTACTTCTCTCTTTCAAATGCTAAAGCCGCCTGGTGTGGGACGTGCCTGGAGGGCAGTCCCAGCAGAGGGTCAGGGGATGCACAGCAGGTTAAAGGAAGAACTGGTAACTTGCCATTCCCCTGAAATCAGGACAAGCGGACAGCCTGTGAGGAGACTTGATAAACATCATTTTGATCAGAGGACTCCAGCATGCTGGACATCCACTTATTTTCTGATACTTTGACACAACAAATTTGCACCAGAAGGTTGGCAAGCATGAGGTTAGATGCGGAGATGCTCTCTTTGCGCATTTATGTGAATTGCATCATTATGTTTCGCTTAGTCTTTATCCACTGCCCACTTGAGTTAGTGACAAAGGATTTAAATACTGGGCATGCAAATTAAAGCAAGAGCTGCTATTGTTTTTCCAGATACCTGACAGCTCCTCTTACTCAATGTAACACAGACTGAATTTGAAAGCAGAGGAACCAGGGCTGGGGTATTCCTGCCAGAATGATAGCTGACAGGCTCCTCACAGGCTCCAGAATCAGAGTAATGTCTGACACGGAGGAACATGTGTTGGCAACCTTGCTTGAGCCATGCTTCCAGAGCTGTAAAGAAACTGGAGCACTTCCAGGGGATGACAGAAAAGCTGCTGTTTCAGGGGAGAGCCAGAGGCCATGTCACTGTCATTCTTCTCCTCTGTTTGGCAGTCTGCACAGACTGTTTGGAAGAGCACCTGAGAGCATTTATGAGACAGGAGAAGTAACAAAAGTTAAAGTGCTGGCCCAGTACTGGCGAGAAACCTATTAATGCAACATTAATGGCTGCAAAGGAGCTCATGCCTAGCATGGGCTTGTTGCCATTCTACTGGGGACAGAGCAGTCCTGCTGGGGCACCGTCTGCATGACTTATTTATTTGTTCTTTCGGAATCTGGCTGTGGTGAATACTAGTGTCCCCTCCACGAGGTGCTGTGAGTACATATTGAGTGCTGCCAGTGGTACTGTGACAGATTGAAAGATCCTGCTTCGTAGCAATGATTCACAATGCTTTGCTTTGCTCAAGATGCATCTGGAAAACTTCCCAGATTATACATCTGCCCCTTTGACACTGAAGCAGCAGTGCAAGTTGGAGGCCAAAAGGAACAGAAAACAGATTTAGTCTGGGCTGTTCTTTGGGGCAAGAATTGTCTGTCTCCATGCTTGGAAAGCACCTGGAGAGCTACACCAGCCCAGAACAATTCCTAGAGCAACTGCAGGGTGCCAACAAATTGCAAATGTAATTGTGGTACTGGAAAATTAATGATTTGTTATAAACCTGTGTGCTGTACTACGCCTGCATGCTGGGTGAATGGAAAGTTGTCCAACTATCTTCCCAGTGACAGTGCTTGCTATTTGCCTTCTATCACCTCCAGTCTGGGCTGGAAAATATCACATTTTTTCTGGGACACAGAAGGTATGAAGTCCCAGTGGGCATCCATACTGGGTCTGCTCATGCACTTCTTTGTCCCTCTGTAAGTCATAAGCTCTAGAAGATTTTCCGGGTCGATTAAAATAAGGAAAAGCAAAGCAACCGAAGCATGTTTTAGCCAGCACTTCTGTTGTTTTTAAAGTAAATATGGCTGAAGACTGAGGGTCTTGTCTGAGCCTTGCTTCGTAGGAAGGTGAGACCAGAAAAGTTCCTTATTCTTCGTTGTCCAGACTTTTGACACAGAGAAACCTGCCTCATATTAACTTTTACATTTCTCATCAAGATGCAACATACTTTAAATAGCATCTGCATGACTGGCTCTCCTTTTTTTTTTTTTCCTATGGAGGCTGATACACAAAGTACCTCAAGTGGCAGCTGTCACCCGTGAGGTGGCATTTTTCTTCACTGAGGCTGACAGCAGCTGTCCAGGAGAAGTATGAATGGAATGAGAATGACATCATGTTTATTCAGGAATGACATTCCCAGCCATGGATCAGTGTCAGCAATATTTTGATAAGTTTTAGAATGAGAAAACATTTCTTGAAATGTTCCCTGATTTATCCTTTGTAAAATACACAACACAAAAAATAATTGAAGCGATTGCAGCAGGACAAAGCAGAACTTGCCTACCATATGTTTCAATGCGCACTGTTTTATCGGTACTGGAGACAGTCTACAGGCACCGGGACACACAGCGTCTTTAACTCTTGCAAGCCCAACAGGTTTGCTCAGCATGCTTTGCCCTCTCTTCCTATGCTTCTCCTTGCCCAGTCTATAACTAAACACGGGGGATTTCATAGCTGTCAAAGACAACAAGAGGCCATAAAGGAAGTCAGACAGGCAGAGCAAAGTACATCTGGACTAGCTTTTAGGATTAGTTTTTAGGATACTGGGACAGAAACAGGAGCAACTTGGCTTGGTTCCTTACAACGCAACTACTGGGACTGGTTTCTTAAATATACGTGGATGGTTCGAAGTTATCATGTGATGACTGATGAGGCTTTTCGGGACTGACCTGGATGAGATCTGTTCTGCTACTAGAAGCTGTTCATCCTGAAACCTAATGAAAAGTTTTAGAGTACCAAGCACACAGGTCAGTGGATTTGGACACCTGAGTCCCACACGCCTGAAGGTCTGTGTCCTAACGTTATTGTGTTATGTCTTGTGACCTCTCTTACCACAATGGTACAACTTTCCTCCCTTACTGTAATGGTCAGTCTTTCTGGTCTGTATTTTTATGCCTGGGCTCCTTAATTACATCTTTGCTAATATGCACACGTACAGCTCTGGTCCTTTCTCAGATTCAGCCACCCAGGCCACTGTCCCCAGATGGATTTTAAGGTCTCATTGAAAAATGCTGGCAGAGCAGCCCACATTGGGAGAGAGCCCAGACGGAGGCCTTGGCCTGAACTGCAGCCCGAGCTGCCGCAGGCTTTGTTGTTGCACTGTGACGTTAGCTAAGAGCTGATTGGTACTGTTGTCAGTAGACTCCAAAGTCAGTTCTGAGATACCTGCCTCTTCAGAGGTTCTGGCTTCCCCTCTTGTGCCTCTGTCAGTCAGGTGCTGCTGGAAGTGCTGACAGGTCAGGGAGACAAATGTTTGTCTGAATTTTCATTCTGTCTGTAAAATTTGAAGATTTGTGTGTGTCTGTCTAGTCAGAGACATAAAGCAGAAGGACGTGTGTGGATGACCTCAGTGCAACTAATACTAGAGCTGAGCTGGAAAGAAACAAACCCAGTGTGTACCAGAGTCAGATGTGAAACCTGGTGTTAACTTCGCAGCTTTCAATGTATTTATTCAGTTGTGATCTCCTCCTCGTTCTCTCTCTCGCCTCCAGCCTTGGTTCTCTCATGGTATCAGATTCAACCGAGCTATATTTAATTTGAGTTCAACAGAAGGGCTTATTTAAATATAAACTCTGTGAGTGACAGCACATTGGCTCAATGTGTGAGGAGATGAATGTGTGGAAGTGGCTGGTGTCTGGAGCAGGGTGGGAGCAGGTCACGGCATGCCCCGTGCACAACCCGTGCACACCGCAGATGGGCACCTTACCGCCCCCAGCCTGGTGTCCAAGCTGCTGGGGAGCTGCAAACACGTGAGCAGAGAGAGAGTCTGTCTAGCCAAGAGACATCAGTGCCCTGCTCTGCCCCACACCCAGAGCCTTGTCCTCACAGGCAACAAGTTCTGGTAGTCTACTTGCAGTTTGGTGCTGCTTTGGAACACAGGGGTAATTTTTCCCGTTGCAGAGCATTTCAGGAGACCAGAACCGACTGCAAGGAGGGTGTTTTCACATCATGCCCCGTGGCCTCTCTCCCTTACACCTCTGCTCTCCACAGAAGGGCTCTGCTGGAGCTCTCACTGATGGGCAGTTTTACCCAGCTGAGGTGCGAATTTGTGTCCCTGTTAATGCCGCTCAGGCTCTGTGTCCATGCCTGATGTTCTCTTGCATTCTGCACTCTTGCAGCAGAGAATTTTCGGAGGTCACAATAAGAGGGCGACGGTGCTGCAGAGACAGACAGACCCATTTGCCTCCACTTCCTAGGGCAGAACAGAGCTGCTGCGATGTGTCCCTGGTCTGCAGCAGCAGAGCAGAGGCGGCTCCGCTCCCTGCCTGCAGCGCGCCTGCTGCGGCTGTGGTCACAGCGGGGCAGCAGGCTCAGGGCTGGCAGGAAAAGCGGATGTGGAAGGGAGGCTTGGCAGCTGCTGTGCTTTAGTGGCAGTGGGCTGTCACTGGGCAGCAGGTTGTGCTTAGCCCTTGCTCTAGATGATGGGGAAATGTTCAGCATAGGTTTGGCTCAAGTGAGAGCTCATACAGTGCTGTAGACCTCAGCAGATCTCCAGAGCGGATCACCTAAACATTGATGTTGAGCTGAACTGGTCCACCCGCCAGCTCCTCCCCGCAGTTCGAGAACCCGGGTGCTGTGTGTTCAGCAGTGCAGCGTGGCTGTGCAGCTGCTCACCAGCACTACAACAGTATGATGCTCCTGTAGTGAGTTGTGGTGATGGTTTGATAAGAGCTGCATCTGCTTCGGAGGCAGAAGGTTAGAGTATCTCAGCGGGAGCTGGTGCTAGCTGCTTCTCCTTCTTATTCTGATGCTTTGCGGGGTGTCAGTTGCTGCAGTCAGGCTGGAAAGCAAACCATAAATAACCTAGCAAAGGAGGAAATGTTTCAGGAAAATGTTCCACTGCAGCCTGAACAGGATTATCAACCAACTGAACTGATTTTTGTCTTATATTTTCTATGTTGTTTCACACTTTTCTAAATATCGGAATTTTTTTTTCTAAAGGGGAAAACATTTTCATGCGTCTTCATTTGCATTCACATATGAAACGCCTTTTTCTGAGCTGAACTACACCATCATCATGAACTTGCTTTTAGATTTGACTAAAGGAGGAGCTGAAATGCAGAATACTTTGGTATCCATGAACTGATGCACAGTATGTCAGAAATTCCTGTTACACAGACACCTGTTCCTTTTCACATAGCAGAAAAAAAGCTATACACAAATACAGCGTTTATCTAATTTACACTTCTAGATCCAAAGTTTTAATTCTAATCTGAGTTTATCTAGGACTTGTGGGATTGATAAGGTACGCTGAGGGGTGACCCGGCTCTGGAGTTCTAGAGGAATGCTCAGTTTAGGACTAGGATAGGAAAACCTGTTAGAAACCAGTCCTGTAAGTGTGGGAGACAGCATGGTATCCATAAGTGTTTGCCTTGCTATAGGTAGGAAAGGCAGCCTGATGTCCTTCAAATGTGTGGATAAATGAATCTGGAAAGGCATCTCAGCGGTGTAGATTGGTTCTTGGGTATCTCCAAAACTATCCTCCCCAAGAAGGAATAAAAATGTGTTTATTTCTCTATGCAATTTTAATCCCAGAAGTTCACAGCGAAAGTAACCATATCCCAAAATAACCATATCCAAGTGTAGGTCCGCGCTGACTAGCATGTCCTAGGAGAGGTCTAGGCGGGTGGTCAGGGGCTTTTCCAGCCGGAAGATGTTGTGCACGCAGGCCCGGCCCTGCAGCAGCTGCCTGGGGACCTGCTGGAAAAGAACAAAAGCTGCGGCTTTGTGATCACCAGGTCTGCACAGAGCCAGAAGATGTTTCTCTGAATGTTGAATGAGTCTTACATTAAATACAGAGGAAGCAACTGTTTCATCTGTGTGAGCTGTCCCACTCTGGAAAACAGATTACTTGGTTGATCGCTTTACAACCACGTACTAAACATTCTAAACAATTTATGCATTTAAACTGTATGTTTTTCTCCCTCGAAACTTGCTACTCTGCAATGTTCCACAGATCTTGTTTATAACACATTCATCTAAAATTATCTCAGTGCACACAGCACCCTCCTATAGAACAGATGCTATGTAACCTGCAGTTCTGTTTTGATCTCAAATCGACGTGTTTAAGCTACTTGTGTGAATTATAAATTGAAACTAAACTAGAAAATGAAATTGTTGTGGGTTTTGCTATGATGCTCCAACAGTTCAATAGTTCTATTCATTTCAGAGAGCCTTTCTGGTGTTACACTTGCAGTTGCTATTAGGGGTTTAACTATTTTTGTATTTAAGGATCTTTTGGTTTATCTTAAAAAAAAATCTCTAAAAATTAACCTTTCCCAGCAACACTACTGAACTTTTCCTGGTTATCTTCTCAATTTATTTTTGCATTACTTCTGAATTTAGATGAGATTTAGATACAAGAGACAGTTCCCTTTGTAATTAGCCTACTTGTACGTCTTCAAGCATCTTGAAAGGATGGCTAAGTATCTCGGGAGATTAGCACTTGCATCCTGAGGCCTTTTCATAGCTAAATCACTGGTTATCATCCTCAGATAATTATTCACATTTATTTACTGTTTATATTACTGCAATTCCTAAAGGAATCTGCCAGGTTGGGGCCCGATGTGCTAGGTTTTTGAGAACTGTGTTTTCTGTCTCCTCATCCCTCCTGCAATGAATAGACGTGGCAGCTCCTAGTTGTGATCCTGACATTGCTAGCGGTTCATGTATGCAGGCCTGTCGGAATGAGGGGGATGAAGGTGAGTTAGAAGGAGAGGTAACACCTGCAATCAGTGAGAAAAATACAAAAGAAAATAATGGTGCTGTGGCTAGAACTCCTAGCAAGGTGTAACAAACCCCAAGAACAAGGAGGCACCTGGCAAGAGCCTGCTGCTGGCACACAGCAAACAGATGGTGCAGCCAACCTGAACAGCAAGGGTGTCAGCCCTGCCAGGGCTCCCTGATCCGCTGACGTGTGCGGCAAGGCCATGCAAAATGAGGGGGTCATCAGTCACTGGCAGAGGGGTACAGCTGCCTCCAGCACGCCGTGGAGACCAGCCCAGCCTCGACCTCGTGCTGGGGAGGGGCTCAGAGAGTCGAGAGCAATGATAGATGCAGGCCTTCGCTTCGCTGGCGTGAGTTCATTCACAGCCTTGTTCTGGGGAGGCAGACGGGCTGCGTGAATGGCAGTGTGGCTGGTGCAACAGTGCTGAAAAGGCTGTGCAGAAAACTGCTTGTGCATCCAGCATGCAGAACTCAAGAAGGGCCATGCCTGGGTGAGCAGAATGTGCATTTTTCTGGTGGCTATTGTTTAATTAGGCTGTTGCTGATGCTGACACTAAGTGCGTTTTCTTTGCTCTATCTCCTTTCCTTCTTTATTATTTCCTACTTTGGTTTGATGTTGTTGGTATATAAAATTTAAAGAGCTCTAAATTTTTTTTAAAGGCCCCTAAAGGGACCAGTGCTTTTTTTTGTGTTAAAGTCATTACATGAACACCTGTGAACTGTTGAGTTTAATTGGGCTACAGCTGTTGGGGAGCGAGTAGGGATTTATTGGTTTGATTGGCTTTCTTCAGATTGCGTTGTATTGTCATGTATTGCCCTTCTAACTTGTGTCTTTAAACAGAAGCACATGTGCACATCAGCTAGTTGTAGGGACTAGGGTCTGAGGGATGAGGCTGTCAAAGGAGAGCGGACCGTGTGGCCATGTGAGGGTACAAAGGCAGCCAGCAGAGCCCATGGGACAGCTGTGTCAGCTGCGGAGCACCCGCTGCCACCGCCCGCCGGCCAGCTCGGCAGCCCTTGTGGGGCAGGCAGAGCTACAGAGACATTTCTGAGCAGCACCTGGCCATGCTGTGGGGTTCCTGGGCAGTGCTGGAGAGGAAAGGATGTTTCCTAACGTGAGAGCAGGGAACATCACATGTCTGCACGGGCAGCAACAGAGGTCATGTGAAAACCATCTCTGCTAAGGGAGCAGCCAGTGGGAAAGGCAGCAATAAACTAGGACACCTCTTGGTGAACAAGTCCTCTTGTTAAGAAGCTGGACCTCATGTACAGCTAGCTGGTCACTTCAGCTCTGCGGGGCGTAAAGGCTCCATTTGTATAGCAGAGACAGGGAAGGACAATAAGAAACCCTCATGGCACCACTGACAGAGCTCAGTTGTGGCTGAGTCTACAGAGACAGCCTGTGTTCAGTTCCTTCTCCCCCACAGAGCCTGGGCTGGTGAAGAGCACTCTGTCCTGTCCCTGCGTGTGGCCGGGGTGGGGAGGCTGGTGCCGGGCCCCAGGGCCCAGCTCTGCCCCGGACTGCAGAGGAGGCAGCTGCCGGCATCCCCGTGCTGCAGGAGCCTGGGGGTGCCCACCCAGCTGGGTGGCACCGTCACTCGGGTGCTGGAGAACCTGCTCTCCCCTGGCAGAGCCTGCCAGGCAGTGTCTGTGCCCGTGTGCTGCACATGGAAGCGCTTCCCTTCCCAGGTGAAGAGTTCAATGAGCTGAGAAAGGATGCTCCTGCTCGCTCTATACATCTCCTGTAACTTTCACTTTTGTCCAGACCCTCACGGGGCTCAGTAGGACCCCAGTTACCAGTGCATGCCTCCACTCTATTGTTCTGAGTTACTTTACTGTATATATCTGTGAAGGATATGGACGGAGATGTCTCTTTGCTGCGCCTCAGGGGAGGGGGGAGGGTAAGAAAATTCCTTTTGATTCATTTTTTTTTCCTGTTGTTTTCACACCATTAGGAAATAATTAACCTCCTTAGTGAAAGCATGTCTCCTTTTCACCTGAGTAGGAAAACCTTAAAATATACATACAATATTTTTAACACTAAGCTTAAATTATGCAGTTGCTGCATTTTGATGATAAATATGCAGATGAGAAGATTTCTGCCTCTTTTATCTTGTGGTTCTAACTCTGTCTAAAAACAGATTGTCGCAGTCACCCTAATTCTGAGAAAAACAGCCTTTTGTGCATTGAAAAGCCAAAACAAGCAAGTCTGATGATCAGATCTTCTCTTCCTAGCTGGCATATGTCTGCCATGCTAGTGAAGGAATCACTTATTTCTCGTGGTGATGGCAGTTGGTGCCATCAATTCCTGTCAGCTGGGGAAAGGGATGGGAAGCCAAATTCATACACTGGTGATTAATTCTGGAAGCTCACACGAAGAAAGACACTGTGAATACCACTGGAAAGCTCTGAGACTGGCCGTACTACTGCAGTGCATGCATGTTCTGCCCAGGTGCGACTAGATAATTCTCGAATTTCTGCATCCTGGGGGCAGCTTTGAGTGGGGATCCCCCCAGGTGGGCTCTTGGCTGTGGGTGGCCGGGCCAGGCCAGCACAAGGTGGGTGGACCGCAGGTGTTGAGGAGGGCTGCAGAACTCAGTCAGCAGCAGATCTCGGTCTGTGTTCACCTCTTTCAGTTTTGAAGGTGACACTTTCACTGGAGGCCACGGCAGCTCTGGGCAGCATGAGGAGGGGTGCCCGCTGCTCTGGCTGTGGCACGCAGGGCATTTGGGCCATTGCCTGCTTTGCTCCCACCGGTTCTTCTCCCACTTGTTTCTCTCTTACTCTCACATATAGATGCATACAGTCATTTTGTCTCCAAAGCATAATTGCCTGTTGCCCTGGCTGTTGCAAATAGGCTGCCATATTGACCATTGTGCCCTTTACAGTGTTTGCTGAAAATGTGAGGTCAGGAAATAAAAATCCTACGGGAGTCAGGCCAGCCTCTCAGCCACACAGGGACAATAGAAGCTTGTGCTTGCCTAGCAATCCAGAGTTTGTGTCTGCCAAGGAGCTCTTGAGCTTTGGTTAAAAATAATGAAAGATGACTCCGGAGTTCATCTCTTCAGGCAGAGGTTGGGAACAAGTTGCTACTGCATCTGGACATAAAATTGTGCCTACACTGTCCAAAGTCTGGGTAGCTGGGGTCTTCTGCTCACCTGCTTTCTGAAATAGCCATCATGAAAAGATCTGCTGTTTCTAAGCATTTGGAAGGTCACTGCCTCTGCAATGCATGTTCTGAAACTCTGGAATTCTGGATCACTATTGAGCATAGCAGTAAATACATGGAAACAGTTTCTGTTCAGACAGATGCTGTGCTCTCATGCTTTTTGGTCTTTCTGGACTTAGTAGCATCCTTTCTGGTGCTACTAATCACAACCAACAGCAAGTTCCGGTGTTTGTTGTGATCCATTTGCCTTTTCACGAGTGAGCTCTGGTTACTGGCCGTTCTTGGCCTGGCCACTCACCCCGGTGCTGAGCTGGGAGCTGGAGGCAGCTGCAGGGCCAGGCCTGAGTCTGACCCTCGCTGCACCGCGCTGAGCACCGGCCGTACCAGGTAGTGCCTGCAAGAGCCAAGCAGCCGCGTACATCCTCCTCCTGGCCCAGCCAGGACAGTCACTGCATGTCTCTGACAGATCGCAAATGAGGGTAGGAAATTTGGCAAAGCATAATTAACGATACCGAACAGATCTGGAGTCTAAGAGTCCTAGCTCCTAATCCTCTCTTTCGGCCAGGTTGTAGCCTAATGCATTTCTTCAGACACCTGTCAGATTAGTGCTGAAAACACTACTTCAAATCTTAAGTTTAGTCAATCAGTTGGTGGAGAAGCTACCAAATTTGGACATAGCAGAATCTGCATGGAAGATGGCCTCCAGTGAAAGCTAATTGGCCTTGAATTACCTCTGTATAAAAAAACCCTGTAAAATAGCAGTTTCCAAGTGAACAGTATTAAATCAAAAAGAACTGTAAAAAGAAATAACACTGTCTGCAAGGATTGTGAAACTTTGTTGCCAGACAGTATAACTTCTCATTTGACCTGTACATATCCCACAGTCAAACATGAAGGGCTTTGGACTCTAATACCAGCTGTGGGAATGTGATCCCTTGGCTAGTTTGCAGCTGTTCAGCACTCTCTAAGATAGGCTGGAATTCCTAAGTTCAGCTGAACTAGGCAGTGAAAATAAGTGTGAAGGGGTTTAATATTGATCTATGAAGATTATAGTGTTCATAGGCAAATAAACACTCTCATGTTATGTTTTCTTGCACAAAGGGCACAGCATAACATGCTTTTATTTTAGTCTGAGGAAAACCGTAGTGAGAAAGAACAGAAGGCAAGTCCCCATGACAGCGCGGTGTGTGTGTCTGTGCGTGTATGTCTGTCAGTCTTCGGCAAATGGTTGCAGACACTCTGAAAACAAAAGTAGTTGTTGAGCTCTGCACACAGGAGAGTTCTTACAATCACACAGATGGAAAATAACAGGCACTTGTGGCTTGGGCTGCATAATCCGTACAGACTCACGCCTTAAGACATCTAAAAATATATTTTCTGATCTCCTCAGAAGACCCCCCATTTTAGGCTGTTGGGTAATGAGGGTGAGTCAGCCACATTAGGGCTTCTATTCATCTGATTTCATTGTGCATAGCAGGCAATAGCTACTGGAATTGTACAGCCCATCTCTGCACTAACTCAATAGCACCGCTTATTTCTCCATCTCTTTTTAAAGCCTGTGCAAAAGTAAACCTGCTGGGTTTGTACATTAGTTTTCTTTTCACTCCATAAGCTGTGCCTTTCCCAAGAAGTCCAGCACCTTGCTGCTAATCGGCTCATATATACAGTATAAAGTAGAACTGTAGGAGATTCTGTAGAGAATCTGCTATTAGTTTTTAATGGTTTTTTAGTATTTTCTTGGTTAAAGAGTTCTGTCAGAAGAGCAATGGTCCTAGAGGCACCTTTCCTCATAACCCTGCGAACAGTAATTCCTCTTCTTAGCACCCTGATCTGGTATAATATCTGCTTTTCTGTATGATGAGTCCTGCTTGTTCAGCACAAGTTCTGTTTGAATTGAATTGGTATTTCTGCAGCTGCATCATGTGATCATCAACATTAAAATCGTTGTTCTAGGATTAATAGTTCTTTCTCTACCTTTTGGACTGTAGCTTCCTTTTCCAGGAGGGGCAAGAAATCACATCCTGTGCTTTACACTTGCAGCCTTGGCTCCTTCCCAAAGGAGAGCGGAATTGAGTGCTGCTGGTGCCTGCAGCTTGGTAAGATTGTTCAGAGAAGAGGAAAATGTGCTGTTGCCCGGTGGGAGGGGTGTGAGTCGCTGTGATCACAGGAGAAGTGGCATTTCAACTGAGCTCTGCTAACTTTGGTGCAGCAGTGTCTCCTGGAGCAGGGACGCTGTTTCCTAAATTCCAGTGAGTGTGGAGCACAGCCAGCTGGGTCATGGCCAGGGGTACAGCTCTACACACGGCCCGTCCAGACAGAAATACACGTGCACGTGCTGCAAATGCAGGTGCAGAAAGTGCAGGGCTGCCCGTAAACTGTGCAGTGCCTCTGCAGTGAGCTCGCTGCAGTGGCTGGTGGTGCAGGACTTCTGGATGGCGAGAGCCTGTTCAGAGCTGAGAAAATCTGCAGGTAGTGGGGCTGCCTGTCAGGCTGGGCTATGTGTACACACTGGCACCCTTCTGACACTGAGCTTGACACCTATTCATGTCCCGTTGGCCTCCGAAGTTGAATCTGAGAACACCTGAAAAGGCTCTTCCTGGTATTCAGAATTCAAAAGATTGTGAATGTTTCTTCATTCTCACCATTGCTACTTGTCATGTTAGCAAGGCCCCACTGGCTTCTCCTTTAGAGCCACCAATATTCATTTAATTAATTGTCCCCAGTATTGGGAACAGTCCACAGTGGGATGGAGGAGGAGCAGGAAATCCGAATGAACTCCAGGCTGTGCAGCAGGTCAGCAGAATAGCAGCGAACTAATCTCGATTCCCAGTGCTTTGACCAATGAGTGGCCCTGTCTCTCTCCAGCCTCAGTGGATGGTTTCAAAATTCTTTGCTCATTTTCCTTATCTAAATCTCTTTAACTTCTTGATTTTGACCTGCAATAGCCCCACTGCAGCACGCCCACCTAGCACCATCTTTGCTATGGACTGCTTTGAATGTGACACCGCCAGTGCTCACAGAGCTCAGTGCTCACAGAGCTCAGTGCTCACTAACGCGTTCCTTGAAAGCAAAAGAGCTGCAATGCTGCAAAACCTAAAAATCAGAGAGCTTAGTGGAAGACCATGTAAGGAACTTCACTGAAAGGCTGTGTGCCCTCCGCAAAATAGAACAGAGCACAGAGAACAATATGAATAACCGGGCTTTTGGGTGCTGGTGTGTGCTTTTAGTTTAACCTGATGAAATGCAACAGGATAGAGAGGAAATGAAAGAGTTTGTACAAAGTATAGGGGCAACATATGGCAGACTGGGGATGGGGAGACCTTGGAGAGCAGTTTGTGGCCACAAAGATACTCAGTCTGTTCTACAGCACAGCTGCTCAGAACAAAAGAGTCTGCCTGGATCACTCGTGTGTTAGCTAATGCTGGTGACAGGAACTTTGGACAATGTCTAAAATATTGCTCATTAAATGGGCAAATGCAGTGCTCAGGTTCGAAACATACTGATCAAATATGTTGGTCATAACGGACATGCTTGTGAGATGTGTCAACAGTTTAAAGGAGTGGGTGCGAAAGCAGGAAAACAGCAGAACAGGCACAGCAAAAGGAAGCAATGTGTTGTTGCTTAAGGTTGCACAGTACCCTTTCAGGAGAAACGTGTCCAGCTTGTGTAAATCCCTGGAATTGAAAAAGGCAGAGCAGAGAGGGTTTACATGGGTGAGCCATAAGAACGAACCTCCGAGTACCTCAGTTTGGATTCTTGGAAAGTGGATCAGTGAAAATACCTTTTTCCGGAGCTGACGGTCACAGTTGCAAGGAGCAGATGATTTTTGTGAGTTTCATGAGCAAGATACACCCTGACTTTGCTGACCCACAGATCTTATGAAGCTACTGTAAGCCAGAACTGATGGTGCAAAATTTACTGATAAGTTGTATGAAAGTGTGATCTGGGAAAGGAGTTCTGCTGAATAGCTCTGCACATATACAAGTGGGGATCAGTAGGATCCACTATATTTATATATTTAGGCTGAATTTGCTGAGGGGCATGAAATAGTATCATCAGGTGAGGCAAATATTTTCAATAATGTTTGCAGATTGGGAGCTTATTCTTTCCTGTCATTCTTAAAGTAATTGTGGATGACAGGACTATTTGAGCCTGGGTACACAGCACGGGTGCTGCTTTGAATGCAGCAAACAACTCGACTATTGGGGAAAATGAACTTGCAAAACGGGTGTAAAAATGAAAATTGTTTTGATCAACTCTTTTTTATAGCGATACAAGGGAAGTTAACTGCCCAGGAGTCTGTCTTGCCCTGTACAGTACTATGGTAAAATCGCTCATGATTTGTACATTTGGACACTAAATAAAAGTATTTCTATTTCCTATTATTCTTGAAGTAAGGGATGTTTCCCCTTGTAGATAAATGATAAGTATTGAGCTTTCTGTAAAATTGCCATCACATTGCTTCCCTTGTGTTTTTACAGATGCTCAGCAATTCTGAACATCAGGTCTCTCTGGACATGGGGCAGGCAGCCGCCCTCAGCATCTTTGCTGAAATTTTGGCTCAGTGTGACCTCGCTTTTTGCAGAACCCGTGCACATAACAGTGCCCATTGCTGTGACTTCAGCTCCTGGAAAGGACTCCTTAGAAAAATTATCAGCATGTAATGAGTGAGGACCTCTTTACCCAGACGGGCTTTGATCTTTGCTCAAGAACTGATTTGGGATAATAACAGGCTAACATAAAATACAAATGGCCACTTTGCAAGACAAAGATGATTGCTTGTGTAGAGCTTTGGCTACCATGCAATTCATTTCTTTTCACAGACATGCAGCTAATATGTAAGAGCCACTTGCAAGATATTTCTGATTTACATAGCGGCCCCACCTTTCCTGCAGCCCACACTGAAAAGCTAGATTGGCTGGAGGCTTACAACGATGATAGCAATGAATAATACATCATCTGCAATCTGGGCTCCTTTAGCTGTGTTATTTGCAGGCTGCAGGTTTTTTCTGGCTTAAGCAATATGTTTTTTACTGGATGTGTTGGAATTTTGTTTTGTCCCTTCTGCCATAACTGTGCCTGGGATATTTGGAACTGCCCATTAATACCAGGACATGGTTTATGCAGTTCATAGCACACTGTTTATGGCTCATCTGGGTGCAGTGCAGTGATGGGGCAGAAATACATAGAGAACCAGAAAATACAGAAAGGAGCTAGCTGTGTTTGGTGTGTCCCCTGTTGGCTTTTTGCACCCTTGATTTTACAGCACTTGAGCGGTCTGTTACGGTCAGTATTCAGTTTTGGCTGTGAGTTTGCCATCTAGTGGCTACTATGTTGGTTAATGAAGTGCGAATAAGCCCCTTGTTAAAACTACCTGTGTTTTGGGTTCTCCTGTTGCTCCCGCTGGACAGGAGAGAGCGGCAGCAAAACCCAACAGACACCTCCCTGACTCCATGTGCTGCGCTGGGGCAGCTCCCGGCTCCGCTGCCCTTCAGCTGGGCAGCCCTCGGGCTTTTCAGCTCTGCTCCAAGCACGCCGTCAGGCCAAGGGGGGCCCGGGCTCAAGCCTGGAGTTTGGGAGCATCTGTGTCAGGTTCAGCCCTCTAGAAATAGGAACCAGCTCCACACGCAGTCCTGCTGTGCAAGGGCTGAAGCTCCGAGGTTTTCTGCCTGGGCTGAGCAGTGTCTCAGCCTTGCTGCATTTCCCTGAAGCTCAACCAAATTCTCCACATTGTACAGATTCAACAGGTTATGGTTCAAGTTATTTTTTCTCTGTTTTGACCTGGCTTTGTGAATGAGAGAAAAGCTGTTGTGTTGCTGCCACTGCCTGAGTTTCCTGCCCCAAGGAAATGCTTGTCAGGGTGGTGCTTTGGTGTGTGCTTGTGCGTACACACGAGTGAGAAAGAATTGACCTCTAGTCCCTTAAGATCAAGGGAACATGAGATTCTTTATGTGAAGCAGCCATTGCACTGGAGATATCATAGCCCAGTGCAGTGTGTATATTTGGGTGGAAACAGGGAGAGGCGTGTGCACAAAGAATAGATATTAAATTGGGTAGAAAAAAGAAAAGCATTGGAGTAATCCCCTCTGCCTCCTTCTCCACTGGGGTTTTACAGGAGTTGCACTTGCTTGTGTTTGCTGTCCCAGGTACCTGGAGAAATAACATGCGACTCTCTTGTGTGTGTCTTCTTTGTGCCCGACTTTCTCTTCCACGATCTCGTGTATGAATCAAAGCTTGACTACAGGTGGTGATTGAGCCCAAAAAGACTTAGCACTTACCAAGCAACAGTCTGTAATTATTTGTTTGTCCTCCGTAGCCAGCTTAGTTACTTATCTAATGCTTGTCTCGCCATGTTATAATGAAAAGGAAGAGATAAAAGCCCCATTCTTGCTTGAAGTGCCAAATTACCTAAGAATGGTGACACTCTGCTACTGTTCTCTCGTGTGCTCAGATAGAAAGGCATAAACCATTGCTCTCTATAGGTAGAGGTAGCTTGTTATCCTGGGACAAGGCTGTTTTTAATGCTTGAACTGTGAACCAGAAGTATTTGAAATATATACTAGATGGTTAAAATACAGGGGATGCTGCCTTGCCATATCAGGCACCTCACCAGGAATGAGCGTGAAGGAAACATTTCCTCCAAGGTAGCTGCAGTGGAGCCTCAAGCCAGCAGGAAGGCCAAGGGTTTGCTTTTGGGAGACTAGTCCTAAAGCACTTGTGAAAGCACCTGAAAGAACAAATGCTTGTGGTCTGGGCTGAGACAACAAGGGGTTTGTGGAGTGAGTCCAGAAGCCCAGAGGGCACCTGCTCTTGCTGGTGACATGGTGCGGTGCAGCAAACGCAATGTGAGGGGCCCTTCATCTCAGCATCTTCTGGAAGGTGGAGGCAGGGGCTCCTCCAGGCCCAGCCTAAGATTCTGGACCTTCCTTCCTGCTCGAGCCTGTTCAGTAACAGTTGTGCTTTGCAGGATGAGAAAAGAACCTGCTGTGAACTACTAATTCACCCATTACACTGGACAGAGGAATGGTTGTTCAGGTGCCATCAAAGTCTCTGTCATGAGATGGCTGCTAAAGAATTACTTATAGGTGGAAGGGGGAATTCCCAGTCTTCAGTCCACAGTAGGACATACATTTTTGACTATATTGTCTGTTCCTTTAATAACAACACTAAGGCAAGTATCCTCGAGATAAAAATTTGGGCCATGTGCTTCTCTTCCCCTGCAGCAGAAAGAAACAGCTGTTGAAATATTTTTAGTTATAATCTGGTGGACATGCAAAAACCCATGTGACTGTGCACACATTTTCCTGTCTTTATGGCTGTGTTTGTGCCCACAGCCAGACCAGCTCGCGCCGGCGGCCCGTCGGACGGCAGCAAGGCAGGGCTGGCGCTGGGACCCAGGCGCTCCGACCAGGCTGCGAGCGCTGGCGAGGGCTCGCTGCTGTCCTGCTGGGAGTGTCACTAAGTCCTGCAGTATTTGCTGGGGACTTTTCTTCCAGATGCTGAAAGAAGCGGATTCTTGTGCAATTTGAGCTCTCATTTTAAAATAGATGTTTCTAACCTTTGTGGTTATGCAAGAACTTTTTAATACATGAAATGAATGCAGCCTAATGGATGAGAAACCAGAAAGCAAAGAAAGAGAAACCAAAGTACATCTCTCCTCTTTATCACGTGATCTGTTTGGGGAGGAAGAATGAGTCATTATTTTTTAGCACAAGAAATTGGCAGCGCATGCTGTGATTGCCCCTGTTCCAAGCCTACTTGCATGCACAGATAAAACAAGCCATGCTTCGCACTTGCCCAGGTTTGTGGAACAGATCCATCCGCCACTGGGAGGCTGATGACACTGGCAATTTTTTGGTGAGGGGTGGGAGAAGAGAACATGAGCAGGAACCGCCCTGGCTGTGGGGCTTGGCGGGGGGCTGGAGCTGCATGGACACTGTCCATCGCTCTGCGGCCTCTCCGTGTGCCTATGCGTGCACGTGCTGAACCCCAGGGGCTGCTGCTGCTTGTTTTTCAAGCCTCCTTCTCAACGCGTCTAACCTATTTAGGAATCAGTAGCTTGGAAGACATTTTAATGTTAGTAGTTTAAGACTCTGGTCTCTCATTTTAATTACTTCACGTTAGTCAAAATTATCTTGCCTTCTGAGGCAGATAAAATCAGAACAAAGACAGACACATGGGAAGAGCAAGTTTTTGAAGTTAGAGCGCAAGTCATTTGTTCAGTGTAAGTTCCCCCTAGAACTGAGAGATGGAAAAATGCTGCCGGGCTGGAAGGTGCTGTAGTTCATCAGGGTAACTACACAGATGGTGAGAAGACAGAGGTGGAGGCTTCAGATCTGTTCTGTTTACGGCCAGGGTCAGGAGCAGAATGTTTTTCCCTGTCCTTGGGGACTAGTGGCTGTGTAAGCTGCATGAACCCCACTTTCCCAGCAAGGAGCCCTGTTAGTCAAGGTGACAGGAACCCCTGAAGGACCCTTTCATAGAGTCACAGAAAGGTCCCAGCCAGCCCAGAGCTGGAGCAACATTTTAGGTTGTAGTTTTCAGATTCATCAACTTCTACTTTAATTCTTGGTCCTTGCAGTTTTAACTTTTAAAACTCTGCCACTTTATGATCTCCACCTCTGAGATCCCTCTTATCCCTGTTGTGCAATTACTGTGGATCAGAGTTGAATCTATTTTTACCCTCTTGTTTTTCCCTTCAGTTTGTAGTGCCTCTGGGAGCGTGTTCTGGGAAGAATCTGCTTTGGTTTTAAGCCGTATGGTGCCGCCTCCTCTCCCATTATCACTCTCTGATTTCAATGGCCCCATTGTGCTGTCTGTACTGGCACTTTGCTTGGTTTGAAGTGTGGGTAAGAAGTTACTCCATCCCTCTAGTTTTATTCTGTCACTCACAGCACTGACCTTCTACCCAGGAGCCCTTTGAATGGAGCGGCTATTCCTCCTGCCGGCACACCTGCCAGCTCTCAAAGTGGCAGGTACACGCAGCGGGCAGCGTTCCTGCAGCGCTGCTCTCACCGGCGGCACAACGGTGCTCTCACTGGCGGCACACTGGTGCTCTCACCGGCGGCACACCGGTGCTCTCACCATGTCACGCCACTGGGCCTGTTCGCCTTGCTCCAGTGCTGCCTTCTTCTGTCAAGAAAGCCTGGATCCTGCGGATTCTGAGTCTATAGCACTCTGGCATATGAGATTTCTTTCAGGACTTCTTTTTCCTTGTGAAATTTTGGCTTCTGCCACTGATTGAGAAAGAAAACCAAAAAAATTCTGATGATGCAAAAAATGCTGTAAAGTAGAATTATTTTACTGTAATTACTTTCTGACTGCATTAAGCCCTTTCCATTGTGCATTTCTCAGGCTTTATTGAATCCCAGCCAGTTCCCTTCAGCTTTGTTGCGTTTCCCTTCAAAGTCGGCTTTTTTTCAGCTCCCAGATATTTGTGGTGCTGCCCTTTCTGCAGACCCTCATCTGCATTTCAAACCTGGTGAGAGATTACCATCCCCGTATCTTAGGTATCTCTGTAGTCGTTTAGTACACCTGGCTCATATCCAGCCCTTGGATGCAGAATTCTCTCTGATCTGGCTGACAGCGTAAAGCAGCTGCTCTCCTGTACTATCCCCAGGAGCACAGTCCCTTCCGTAAGTGTCCCGTTGTTTCCCAAATGAAGTAAAATCCCCCCTGGACCACACTGCCTGCCCTGGTGACAGACCTCCCGAGCCTTTTCTCCTTCCTTTCCTCTCCTGGCCCAGCTCTCAATCGTGTTGTTTGGTCCTTTCTTCAGATGCTGACAATCGGTGCCCATATGCTGGCCACAGCCGCGGGCAGTCCCGTCGCTCACGTGGGGCGCTGCTGGCGGGGCAGCGCCTGCACCGGGACCGGGCACATGCCCATCTCTCTATCAGCTGACAGGTGGATGCACTTCGGATGAATATTTAAGATCTCAACTGCGCACTGGACTAACGAACTGCAGTTCTAGCATTCACTGCAGAAGTGTCACAGATATAATGGGGACCAAATTTGCTTAAAATTTGTTTTGAACATATATGGCATTTTTCTATTGGTTTACTCAGTTCTGTTTTTTTTTCTGCATCTTAGTTTCTTTGGACTGTGAAACTACACTAGTTATTTTCATATTTTTGTTTTAATAAATTTCATGTTACTATTCTGCAGACAGAATGATGCCACAGACTGTTTACTTCCTGGAGACATTATATTATTAATGCTTTCTAAAACTTTTATTTTTTATTGGTTTTATTTCTACAAAAGCTTGGACTTGGGACCTACAGCCTCTGTTCAAAAACAGAGTATTGATTGTGACCAGTGTGCACCATGTGGAAATTAAAAGTGGGATTAGATGGGGAGAGTTTTCAGTACACTCCGAGTGCACAAATCCCGCTGAACTCTTACAGTGCCGCTCTCTTCCTGGATGTCTTCCTGGAAGAATTTCTGCCTGCGTCCCCTGCAGAACCATTCCTGAGTGAGCCAGATTTGTGCTCCACATTCACATTGCTTCAAATGGCAGCGTCCCATCCCCCTGAAGTTGTCTTATAAAGCCATTCTGAACCCAGCAGTGTTGGCCCACGTGATGGGTGAATCCAGGTCAGAGAGCACGGTCCCTTCACATCTGCTCCATGCTTGCTGCTGACATTTTTATTCAGCCTGCCTGTACTGGGCAGCGATGGAGGTCTATGAAGGGGAGACAGAAACATCTTTCTGCTGGGGGAGGACAATGGCAGGACCTCCCAGCAACTGCAGCTGTGTCGGGGCTCTGAATACAACGGGCCACTCTTGGCAGTGCTACTGAGGTCTGGCTCTCGGAAAGCAGCCCTGTGATTCAGCTGTCAGTCAGCTCCCAGCAAAGGGAGCTTTGAAAAGGCGCCTCTGCTGCTCTCCTGGAGTAGCAAATATTTCCTAGGCCTCTGCTGCTGAATGGGAGAGATTGCCATTGTCCTCCTTCCCCTCTCAGGCTTGCTGGGCTTGCTATAAATGGGCCTTTTGCAAGGGAACAATGAGCCCAGCGAAGGGTCCAGGTTGCACATGTCTGAGCAGTGAGAACACTCGAGCACTTTTTCATTGGCTCCTGTGATGTGAAAAGCTGTGCTGCCGACAGGGCAGGTTTATTTTCCAGCCACAGCTGTGGGTTTGTTTTCTCTCTCAGGCTGCTCTGGGTGTACATCTGAATATTTCAACTAATTTCCTAGAAAATATTTTCACCCCAAGATTTCCTTTGGCCTCAGAAATCTCTCTCCTTTTGCAGCTTGAGCTCTGTGATGTGTTTGCAGTAAAACCCACACGGCAGGTGGGACCAGCCTGCGCTCACGTTTCGCTGCTGTCGTAAACTTTGGCTTAGGTTTGATAGAATATCCCCAGACTTGTGTTGCTCTGTGGTTTCATGTCAAAACCACATGCACCTCTCTGATTCAAACCTGGCTGAGAAGCCATGGCTTGGGCTGACGTTCACAATGAACTTTGGGGTTAATTCAGCTGGAAGATGTTGTTTCTTCGTAACCTGCATGGACACAAATGGTACCATTTTCTGCCTGGACAACCAAGGGTCACGAGACATTTTCTAGTTTTCCTCGGACCTTCTCGTTAAACTTTCAGCATCGCAGAATTACATGCTGCTTTTTGAATCTGACTGATAGTATTCCTGCCCTCTTCTCTCCCCAGCTGAAATAACGGTTTTTCTGAGTACCGCGTGGATTTGCAGGCCTGTGTAAGCATGCTGAGGCTTTTATTCTTGGGGAAGAAGGACTGGGTCCTGCCAAGGAAGAAGTGCATTTGGTCTCCCGTGGGAAAACGTGCTGTACAGTGGAATAGAATAAAGACTCTTATCACAGAGAGACTAATATGAACGTGTCATGTTATATGTCATGTTACAATCTCCTCACTTTAAAATCAGAAATGTAGCCATAATGATCTTTGGGTCACTTTGAAAAATTTCTTTTCGTTTTTAAACCCCATCCAGACTCCAAATATAGGAAATTGTGTTCACTTTGTCCACCTGCAGTATTCACCTTTTAGGGAGTCTTATAGCCATGGCCAGTCTAAAAATGACGTAAGACAAAGGAGCAGCGTTCAGTGATTCACTGTCCTGACTCCCCCAGAGCGCGGCTGACATGACTTGCTTTGTTTCCCGACATTGCATGTATGGATGCCTCAAAGAACAGAGAACTTTTCAGTATAGATAATCTCTGCTTACGTAATGCCAACAAATCAATGTCAGCTTTTATTAAAAACACTATCAGAAAAATGAATTCTTTGTTCTCAGCTATTCTATGGTCCGATTTTCCTCCTGTGCTAGTCTTACTCTTGTGCAATTTGCACTGGTGCTTTTCTTGATTTAGGCCTGAGTGAAAGGAGAATCAACGCTTCCTTTGCAAAGTGCCTCAGACGGCAGCCTGGCCACACCATCCCCGTCATCAAGAAGTTCGTACATTTGAGGTGACCGCACCCTGGCTGCAAGTCCAGGGGTTTTGCGCTGTGGCTTGTCCTCCAAATGCCAATGAGGAAAATCTCTTTGGAAGTCTCTGCCTTGCTCATCCCACTTACTGAAACTAAATTTCAAGAAGCTAATCGGGCAGAGAGTGCAAAAGATGAAATGTTAGAAATCAAATTAATGAAGCTGAATCACCAATTTGTGACCTAGAAGACTATTAGGAGTGATCAGAATTAATTAACTCTCCTTTGCGATGCTTCAGAGGAAGCCGGCAAGCTAGGCATGACCACAGAGAGGACATGGATGGGATGTGACTACCTGGGCCCTGCAAGGCAGCTCAGCAAGGCTGCACTCAGCAAGGCTGCGCTCAGCAAGGCTGCGCTCAGCCCAGCCTGGGCTGCGAGGGCTCCTCATGGAGCAGAAGGGAGAGTTACCACGGTCCCTTCTTGTGTCCTGCTCTTTTGTGCTTATTCAGGGCGTGTAGATGAAGCTGTGAACACACTGCTTACTCAATAGTAATTATTTTCACTAGCCAGAACTGCAGTGTTTCTTCTTGAGCTGATAAACTCTTTTTATACACTAAACAGCCCATGGGAGGAAGAAAGGGGAGGGAAAGCTTGGTGAAGAGATGCCTTCAGTTTCTTGAATAATGCATTGTTTAGTAAATTGACTGTCCGATGAGGAAATAGTCCACTGTATATGATCAACATCGACATTGCTAGTTGGACAACTTACAAAGAAGCATTTTGGAATTAATTTGATGATTATGAAAATGTCTTGGATCCTTTGCTGAAGGCTAAATAAACACAATTAAAATATTCTTAGTTTTCAATGTGCTTTGTTCAGTTCATTAAGTGCAACTAGAGCTTCCAGTTATCTGCATTTAGTTTTTCAAAAAATTGGAGGGTATTTTTAGAGCAATGTAAAGCTTATTGCTAATTACACCTGGGGGGAAATCTCATTAGATATTCATTTGCTTTCAGAGTTTAAAACAATTCTAATGAGCTGCATTAGTTGTGATAACACTGACTGACTCTCTCTCGTCTGCTCCCCCGGCTTGTCTGAAACAAAGCAAGCTGCTGTGAGCCTGGAGCGGGGCGACTGTGACCTTGGCTACCTTTGTGGGGGGAGCCAGGCCAGGGGGGAGTTTGCTGCTGCACAGGCCTGAAGCTGGACACGGCAGATGCCCCTGCAGCCGGAACAGGCTGTGCCAGGCTGCACCAGTCCGCCTTTCCAACCTTTCCTGCCACTTTTGTTGGACAAACGTGTTAAGATCTCAGCAAGGCCATACGAAGCAGCCAAACGACACCTTTGACAGGCCTGACCTACTTTCTTCCCACCCAAATAAGACTTCTCGTAGGCTGCTCGTGGCCATGTGGGTGCAGCGGGGCTGGGGAGCCCTGGGACTGGAGGAACTCAGGGAAGCCCAGAGGAGCAGCTCTTCCTGCCTGCGGTGGAGAGCTTCGGCAGCTGCCGTGTCTGCTTGGGACAGTGCCATGAGCAGCTACCAGCTTGGTTCTCAGTCCTCTGCTCCACCAGCTGCTGGAAAAAGTGTTCTTTTGCCACTGTTTATCCAGGCGATTGGATAGTGCAAAGAACATTGAAGTAGGGCAGATAGAGCAGAATAATTTTATTTTGCCCTACGTCTATACATTTTGGATGAACCAGGCAGCCTGTGAGGAATCCAGTCTTTGTGCTGGATGCATAAATTATTTGAGGCTGATCTTTTTATCCCTTCCCACTAAGCTCTGACAATGACTCAAAACCAAGAACAACTTCTACCAAAAATAAGTTTTGAACTTGCTCCTTTCCATTTTACAGGCATAGCACCTTTGTCCAGAACAACATGGATATAAAAAGGATAAAAATTGGAACCACTCCACACAATACACTGTAACTAGCCCATCCGATTACTTGAATGTGTTCGGGAGCCCTTTCTAGTAACGCAAAACAACACAGAGGCCTGGGAAAATACCTGTTTATGTGGCTAGGTAACGTGGGATATTCATCTCCTCATCTGGCATGCAAGGAAGGAAGCTGCCTGTGCACACACGTATCTCTATAAATGGCATAGCAGAAAGGTGACCGTGAGCCGAGACACTCCTCTGGAGACCACGGAGATTCAATGTGGATGTAAAGTGGCACATTGAGACAGGTTTACTGCTGCTCCTAGGCAGAGGCTATGAATTGAGCGGCAAGATAATGGTGTAGGAGTGATCACACACAGAGCAGGATATATGGGTTCTTTGGTAATTGGGGACATTTTGGCATTGGAGCTGAGCAGGGTGCGAACAAGCTGGCCGAGTCTGCATGGCAGCAGGAAGAAAAGACCTGGCTGCAAAGATGGAATCTAATTTTGTTTTAATCTATTGGTGGTGGAGTAGAGAACAGGCAAGTAGAAATATCAGGCTTGGCTACTGGCAGAGAGAATACACCCGAGTCAGAGAGGAGCCGCCTGGACCAAAGTTGTAAGTAGAAAGGTGGAAACCAGACTTTATTCCTCAAAGGAAAAGAGAGCACAGAAAATGAAGCTTTCAGGGAGCTGGAGGGTGTGAAGTGGATGGTTGGTACCAAACCCCCTACTCTATGGCTCTCTTATTAAAGAGGTTAAAGGAACTGTGGGTCTAAATTGGAAAGGTTTTCACAGGCACTTCACAGAGCTGAAGTGTTTTGCAGGAGATTCCTCAAAGGTGGAAGGCGGACAGCCTCCCACCATTATTTAAGGAACGACCCAGATGTGCACGAGGGTCTTGCAGGGAAGTTCGTTTCCCTTCAGGTGAAGACAAGTCTTAGAAAATGTTTTAATAGATGAAAGGTGGCCTGTTGAGAAACGCACAGCTTGACCAAAGATAGCCAGTGTGGTTTCCGGAAAGGACCTTTTCTGCCTCGCTAACTTTTGGAAATTTCTTTTTTTAGAACATACGCTCCTGTCGGCATAGACAAGAGGCTAAGCAGCAGTCAGGAGAGGCTTGGATCTTCAGACAGTGTTTGACAGGGTCCCACGTCGGAGGTTAATGTCTAAAGGTGGGGAGTTGGAAAGGGGAAGAATTGGCTCACTGATTGAAAATTGGCCAGAGGACAGGAGCAGAGTGGGGAAAGGAGGCATAAATAGAATCCTTTCAAGATGAAAGACAAGTTAATAAAGGAGCGTGTACTGTAGGAGACTGCACTGGCGGATCCTGGTCTTTCTGATAGTTACAGTGTATGAAAGACTTGGCTGAGGACACAGAAAGCAAGATTTCCTAGTTTGCAAATCACATCAGATTTGGAAGGAGTGGTGAATAATGAAGGATTCCAATACAGACAAATTGGAGACCACTTCTAGGCTCTGATATGATGGCAAACACAGACCCAGACAGAACAATACATTTGGTTACTGGTATCTCAGTTCCTTTTAAACAGTCTGGGATGGCCATTGGTTTTAATACATCCCAGTAGGCCTTAGGTCTTGATGAGCTGCTGGAAGAGCCTCACAGAGAGTACGCTTATGTGCATTGTAAATTTTATTTTCTCTTTTGGTTATGGGTAGAACAATTGGACATGTTTTGAAGGGCAAAGGCATCTTTATGGAAAAGGGCAGAAAGCAGGAATGAATGAACTGGTTTAGAAGAAATATGCAGTGGGATGTTCCCTTCAGATTCAGTCCAAAGTTCAGAATAGCTCAGCTGACTTGGAGAAAAACCAAACCCACCAAACCCACATGTGTAGTGAACCCCATCTGCCTCAAAACTGAAGCAACATCTTTTCCATGTGTCCCGTTCCTGCAGTGGTGAACACCACTAGCCAGGATGAACCCTTTTAGGGGGAAGCTGACGAGTTCTCAATCACACTGCACAGCTGGCGAGGTAATTCATGTGCCTACACATAACCTAAGGGAGCCTGGTTGACTGTGAGGGAGCAGATCTGTCAACCGGTCTATCGTTGCTCTCTTGACATCAAAGGGTCGATGACATTTTATACTGTCTTGGAATGAATACTGAGATGGTAGAAGGAAGAGGCATCTGTGCTAGTGCTTAAGTGAGATTTCTCTAAGTCAGCTTCAGGTGTTTGGAATGAGCCATCAAAAGGAAGGGAGTCTTGGAAACAAAGTTCGGCGATGAAAGGCGGCCACATTCAGGCTGAATGTCACCTCGGTGCTTCCGCCCCGTCCGTGGAAACATGAGTGCTGAGCCTGAGCTGGGTCCTGTTTGGAGATCTGACATCAACTAGATCAAAGCACTGAGCTTGTGGGATGGGATGGAGTTTAACTGTCTGACCATGGCGCAGGGGCTGTCCTTGAGATGCTTCTGAGAATCTCCCAAAATGTCTGTTTTGAAAGTTAAACCTCTGAGTGTTTTACTTCAATAGTGAAAATGCCCTCCCTGGGGGTTTGCCCCAGGCCTACTCCTCAGTGAGTTATTTCTTGTGCTTCAACTAGGCTTGTGTAAATTCCGTGGGTTACTTTGGTGGTACTAATTAACCGTGCAGTAGAAATCATATTATACAACTGGTAATGAGCAAAATCTTAGATACACCCATACACTAACCAAACCTTGGAAATTTGTAATTAGCTGAGTATCTGATAGATTCTTATTCTGCATTTCATTTTTTTTCCTGAGAGAAAAAAAAAAGCCCTACATAATGAGCTCTTTGAACCTAAATCAAACAACATTTTCAGTGGGGATAGGTAATGAAATGTTAGTCAACCCCATTGCAATGGGCAGATCAATCACTGCCTTGTAAGATTTTAAAAGGAACTCTGAGATAATGGTGCAGAACAGCTCTCACTGCAAATCTTCCAGGCCAAACCTTTGTGGGTTGCACAGGTGTGCAGTGGAGAGCTCTTTCCTTCAATCCCAGCACACTCAGAAAAACGAGTTGCCACTTTGCTGAAAGCAATGGGATTGAGACACAAAAAGCTGCTTTCGCTTGTGGATCAAGCCAGCGAATTCTCTGTGCCAGGAGGAAAGCTGGAATAAGTATTAAGTCTTGCAGGAATTCTGAGGGAACTGAATACGCGTGCTTGGCTTCACGGCAACAACAAGGGAGCGCATAAAGCAAACAGTTGTGAGCTACTGAGCTCGGGTGTTCACCGGGGAGATGAACAGTTTGCTGGAGCTCTAGTTTCCACGTTAGCATCATCCAGCAGCCTCAGCTATTAGTACAGTGGACTCTCACGCCCGAGATGCTGCAGCAGCACTGAATCACTTCCCAAGACACTAACTTTTTAGTTTCTCAGCAATAAATCTTGTCTGAAAGTAAAATATTGGTCTCCCAAGAAATTCTGATCTTTCAAAATTTGGTGGGTTTTTTGTCCTAAATTGTGATAAAAATGAAAATGTTGAAATGCTACATTGGACAAAACATCTGAAATATTTCAACTGGGAAAAAACCTGCAAGACAGCATTATCAAAACATTGATTTTCTCTAATACTGAAGGAATTCTGTGCAATAATTTCATAGTGTCAGAGATGATATATAACAATAAAGTATATAGGGACACAGACTTCAGAATGCAGGAACAAATTGTTCAGAAATATTCCTATTTCAAGCTTTGTTGAACTGCCCATGTTCCCAGGGAGCTCTTCTGTTCTTGATGAAACAGCATTTTCTGATTTTTGACGTTTGGTCAGAAGCATTCTGAGCATCTCTGCTCAGCGAGAATGGCTGCAGCCAGGATGGGCACAGCTCTTGTCACCCAATTTATTTAATATTTGCTTTTGCTTCAGCTGTAACTCTGCAAGCCTCTTACACTTGCTCTACCTTTAGCATGATCTCTGCCTGTGTTATTACTGCCTGATTTGGAAATGAAACCCAGGCTGTGATCCTCTGTCGTGCATGGTGGAGGACTTGCTTTCAGATTACGCAATAGCACTGCTGGGATCCATAGCTGTTTCAGCCAGGGCACCGATTCTCTCTGCCGACAGGCACTTCTCCTGTGTCAGTGTGCTACTTCATCTCCTCTAGGTCCACCAGGACACGTATCTATCTACGTTTCCTGGAAACCTGTTCTGCTGGGGTCTTGAGAGATGAATCTGATGATGTCTCATAGGTTCCATTCTATTCAAACTCTGGTAGGATTTGCACAGGAAAAGCTCAGGACGTGTCAGGAGAACCATCCTGGCAGACGCACAAACTCTTTGGAATGCCCCAGAGGTTCCCTGGGCAGGGCCTGTGGAGCAGGGCGGGACAGGCGCTCCAGCCAGCGGCTCCGTGGCCTCTCCAGGACTCCAGAGCGCTTGTGCCTGCTGAACACACGACTTGGTAACATCATTCATTACCCGTTACCTGCCCGATGAGCCTGTGCTTTGAGTTACTTGAAATACATAAATCTGCTGCTGGTAATTTGCTCTTGCTGAGCATTTCCCTAGGGTTCAGATCATTGCTGCTGAAGGTGCCTGTTCCCTGAGGATGAAAGGAGGAGCACCACCCCAAAACACCCTCTAAGGAGATCTTGTATCTCTGCTCTACATCCTTTCTTGGTCAAGGATCCTGGTGCCCGTAATCCTTGAGTTGGGCAGCTTCACCCTTTGTATTTCATTGCCTGGTACACGTTTTGCAAGCCGAACTGATTAGTTCTCACCGAGGCAAGAGCCCAAGTTGCTTGGTCCCTGCAACAAGCCTTCCCTGACACTCAGACAGCCTCAAGGCTTTTGCTGTCTTTCTAAACACTTTCCTTCTCTCCTGTAGAGCTGCCTTATTACAGCAATAAAAATAACAAGGTCCCTGCAGACCTCTTTATAAAGAACAATTTAGAGCCAGGAGTAAGTGTGAGGATCGCGATGAAAATAGGCTATCATAGTGTTAATGTGATATACAGGTATGATGCGTGTGTTATATTGGTGCAGGAAGTCATGTATCTTGGGAAAGCAGGGACCAGTGTGGGACTAGTCCAGGGGCCTGCAGACAGACAGGAACAGTGGGTCTGATCCCCACTGTACAGGAAGGGTCTGTGGCAGCCTAGAGTGACCATGGCAGGTTTGAAATGGTTCTGTTAAGCTTAGTGAATGCAAACACCAAATATGAAAAAAATCTATCCTAGGACAATATTAACGTTTAGATATGTTAGACTGGAACAATGAAAACAAAATGACATCCCGAATCCCATGCTACCCATTGACTTCTGCTGGCATTTTCAAGTCCTCCTCATGGCCTCCACCAGCAGTCAGCTGAAGAGACACACGGCCAAAATGTCAAACTACTCCAGATCCCACCTGCTGCCTCAGATTTTGCTGTGTCTGCCCCTCTGATCTGTGGCGCCTCAGGTACCTGAGGGGGCCAGCGGCACAAAGCAATGGCAAATCAGTTACTGAGCTGGCCTAAGGGCAAGGAGAGGGTTACACAGCTTGCAAGGGTTGTAAGAAAAGATGACTGAAGCTTTTGCTGGTGGTTTGGAGAAAGAGGAAAGGAGAATGGAGTAGTGTCCACCATGGAAGAAGAATTTGAGAACTCGCTGTTGGTGGAACTGCTGTTTTCTTCCCAGCTGGAACATGAAGGAGAAGAATCAGCTCAGCTGCAGCAGGGGCAAGCCCAGCCACACCACAGAGACAAAAAGGCAAGGGAAGTGCAGAAAAGGAAAGGATTTTTTTCCCATCTCCTTCTTCAGTTCAAATGGAGGGTAAATAGGAAACAAGTCAGGATTCCTAAGGAGCTTTGCAGGCACATACATTGCATGCACTTCTGTCAGGAGGGGAGCATTTTGAAGGATGGCTTGTGTTACTGGCACATGCACAATATTAATGTATTAACTTTATTTTTTTTCCAAAACAAACTGTATGCATTGGGAGACATATGAAAGTGCAGCAGCTCCTGACATCAGTGAGGTTGAGCAGATAGAATTATAAACACTTATTAATAAAAGGTTGAGGTATTAATCACAACCACGTGTTTTTCCCCTCCTGCTCTACACACGTTTTTTTTCTCTCTCTCTATTTTTTTTTCTGAGGAAGTGAGGTGTTGCTCTGGTTACACAGAAATTTGGAGTACCCGCTGCACTGCAGTGTTCTTTTCTGACCCTTTCTTCCAGGGTGGTTGCCTTCTCATCTCTCTCAGTCTGAAAGGCTCATGCTCTGCCTGATGGCCAAGGGGGCTCTTCTGCTGACTTCCACTGAGGTGTGCTAGATTCCAGTGTTTGCTCTCTCAACTCAGGAGAGCAAGCCTCTGCTGCTGCAGGATCCTCAGCTGCCCAGCCCTGCTATTTCCTGTGCGACATCTGCCCTGCTGGTAGTTTTAAATAGAGCAAGATGAAGATCCTAGAAAACCCAGAATGTCTTTTCTTGGAAACCTCATTAAATAGAAATGAAATTGATTTTGCTCTAACCACACTTGGTGATAACTGTGGCGGGTGGGACGGTTCATTTCCTGTAGCTGCAGCACTGGCAGGAGCTCGTCTTCGCTGAGGCGTTTGTAGTGCTGCATCTCCATCTGTGAGGCTGCACCAAGAACCGTTCACATTTATCTGTGCCACAGCTTCTGTATCCAGGTGGTTCAAAGCAAATGCCAGTGTTCCAGCTGCATGAACGTAGGAGAGGGATGAGTGTCTGTTGCTTTACTTTTTGAAGAGTAATGAGGAATCACAATTCAAACTAAGGAATTAGAAGATGAAGCTGCACTTTTCAAGTGAGGCTGTAAGTGCCAGTGATCACAGCAATAGCTCTTTCCTCAGCACACCACCAACCAGGGTCTCAAACAGATCCTGAAGGTATTGCACAACTTCATATTAAAAAGAGTGATGTGAAAATGATTATTTGTCCCTCAGTGTAGCTGAGGGAGAAAAACTGGACGAAGCAGAGGAGGTGCAGTGTGCCAGTGCCCGGTGGGGCTCACAGAGCCCTGTGCCACTCACTGGGCGAGTGTCTGGCCTGGAGCTGCGGGGATGAAGGAGGGAGCGGGAGGGAAGTGCAATGGATAAGGATCTGTCTGAATACCCTGAGCTATGGGGGTTCCCAATGGTGAAAAAGCAAAAGGAACTAACCTATAATATTTCAAGGCTTTTTTCATGTCTAACTTAGCTGTCATTTCTAAAAAGAACTTTGTAGACAGCTGGTTTAGAGCAGAAGGTGTGTTATTTGCGCTGTCTGGTCTGTGCTCTGACTGGAAGGTTTCTGGAGACACCTCCAGCTCAATGGCCAGAGGGCTTGTTTGGACCGGCCTGGCTGAGAACGCAGAGTTTCCCAGCTCACCCAAGGACCCCAGCGCTGGCCTCAGGAGTTATAACTCAGTTCGAGTCCCTCTTTGAGCAGCAGACTCTGTCTCAGAGGTCTCCTGCACAGAAGTGCTCCGAAAGGCTGAGCTTGACCTGGGGGTCAGAGGACATTCCAGTTGAAGTGCCAGGCTGTGTGTGCGGGAGGGACGGCCCCGCCGGCGCCGAGCTCCGCTGGGACACCTCTGCCACCTCCGCACGGGGCAGGGGGAAAGCAGGATGGTCAGAGCTGCTCACAGTCTGTGTTCTCCCGGTCAACTGAACACTGGGAGAACAGAGTCCTGATTTTGTTTGGCTCTCTACTACTCCGTTTCATCCTCTTGTTTTTGTCCGGGCTCATTCCTTGGCTCCCCTAAGATGTAACTTGGCAGGAGCACAATGCCCAGTGCACACACTTGGCGGCTCAGCTCTTGCTCCGTGGTTTGAGTGTTGCTAAATGAATGATGCAACTGACTTCTGAATCCAGGCCTCTCTTGCATATTAAGTTACTGCTGCCTCCTCAATATGTCTTTTTATACTACAGGCAAGTCTCTGTAGTCTTTCTTTCTGCTTCAATGAGGATTATCTGCTCCATATAAAAAGCCCACCAGAGCTGTCCAACATTTGGGCTGGTCCCAAAGAAACTCAAGGACCCACAGGGAAATGTTTCAAAAATACAACACAATGTCTTTCTATGCCATCCTCTGCAAGGTGTCTCTCTGCTGACCAGCTGCCGTATGCTCACGGCAGTCACTGTACAACCCCCTCACCTTTCCGATTCCCCCTCACCCCAGCATGTAACACGCCGGGCTGTGTCCAGCAACACCTCATTTTTCGATTGCTCGGGGCGGCTGTTGAGCTCTGCTCCATGCCTGCCCTGGGAAGCGGGGCGGACGCCGTGAGCCCTGCTGGCAGGCTCCTCCTCGGCTCGTACGAGGCTTGCGAGCACGAGATTGCTATAATATTGAGCAAGGTTTTCCAACACATGCTTTTCTCTGGCAAATCGCCACCCACAGCGCAGTGTGCCAACATAACACTTTGACTTAAAGAGGGAAAACTGCCAGATAAATGTTTTAGTTGCAGGCCTGTTTCATTGTTGAATTCTAAAATCTTGGCAAAAGCCTTTGCCAGTGGATGGGGAAGCCGCCTTGCTGTTGACGCTGGTGAACAGGGACTAAAGCAAATGTGTTCAGGAATGACATTTGGTGGACATCAGCCGCCAGCTAATTATGTTTTGGTCCTTGCTTTCTGCACCAAAGGCATGCAGAGCAGATCAATGACAATGGAGCGGGGGACTGTTAGAGAACAGAACTTCTGTAACATGGACCCTTTAATTGTCTGGTGGTTGGCAAGCAATAGGATTTCTTGTGATTTTGAGGAATATATCAGTGATTTGGGGGCACTTTCCGAGCCTGCAGCTTGCTTGCTCTTCGAGATGCTGGCCTTTCATGGTTATGTTGATTAGTCCCTGGCATCAAGCAGCATTTCAATAGGGCAGAACAGCACTAGACTAAGGGAAAATTTACATTGCATTTGCGTCCCTGGAATAAGGGTGAAACACAGCTCTGCTCCCTGCCACACCTGGAACCCATCCTTCGGGCTAGTGCCATTTCTGTGCTCTGTGAGCCGCATGCAGCCCCCAGCTACGCTGGACGCAGTGAAAACTGTGTGCACAACCCAGGCATAACGTCAGCCAGAAGATCCTCCCCGAAGAACAGGGATTAACCCTCCTCTGCTTCCCTCTGCCTGGATCCACAAGCACAGAGGTGTCAGAAGGACATTTTGTGCTTTTGTGCCCCAGAGCCAGGGAACCACAGGATGAACAAACTGTCAGAGTTAGTCAATAGGGAGGAAAAGGCTGAGCTTGCCTGTCAAAGCACCACTTGCAACAGAAAAAAACTACTGTAATTGTTGATTTTCTAAAGAAACCCTTGTTTGCATGGCCTATATCTTCTGGGGTAGCCACCTACACAGCTTTTCTTCATCAGGGATCATTTATTTTGTTCTCAGATCATTGTCTACACTAATTGTCTTAAACAAGACTAACTTCCTTTCTCTTTATTCCCTAGTGGCCTTGGTAGGTTTTAATTACCTTTAGGGGGTTCCCCATATAATTGCACATCAAGTTCATTAATGATCACAATATGTTCACCTAATAGGTTTCAATTAAACTCCAATGGGTTCCCATCAAAATGAGTTATGGGACATGACAGAAAACTCACTAAAATCCCAGTGTCTTTAGTTACAGTAAATTAAACATTGTGTCTATTAAGAAAGATAAAAAACAAATGCCAAGTTGAATAAAACAATCTCACAAATCAATACGTTTATATCTACAGAGCTCTGCAGAAACTAGCGAAAGTTTCCGTCCAGACACTTTCCTGAAGTTCCCCTGTGTCCTGGGACTCCTGGTGTCTGAGGATCCTGCGCCCCGGCCGCAGGGTTGGCACTGCGGGCCTTCTCCCCGTGCCTCCTTCCACAGCTTGGTATAGGACATGCACATTGTTTTAGAGCAGCTCTGAATTGCTCAGCACAAATCCACACAGCGTGTTCACTGGGAAGCAAAGGAGAGAGCGCTGGGCTGGGTTTTGGGGAGTGGTGCTGGGCTGCCGAAGGAGGGCAGGTGAGGGGCAGCGGGCGTGGGAGAATGCAGGGAAGGCTGGAGTGGAGAGATGGAGTTGTTCCTGGCCTTTCTCCTCTCTCTGTGCCTCCCACTATGAGCAGATCCTCCTTCTCTCTGCTGCTCCATCCCCTCTCAGTTTCCCATCTTTCACTCCCAACTGCAATAACCTCCTGAGGTCCTGCAGCAAACTGGAGGGAGCTATTTTTTCACGCTTGTCTCTTGACCCTTGATCTCTTCTGTGACTGGCAGCCCAGGTGCTGTCCAGGGACAGAAAGGAGAAGCCATTCTTGCATTTTCAGCGCTAACATAAGCCCAAGTAGGAATGTCTTGAGGCTGTGAGATTATGTCAGCCCTGGGGCTGTTTGTACCCTCTCATTCCATCTGGATCTTGCGGGCAAAGAGCATCTTTGAGCTGACAAAGTGTCCAGGACAAACCTTTTCATTTGTACCTGAGCTGCTTCTGCAGTGTTGAGCCCCATCGAGTGGTTCTGCTGCTACGTACTGGCTTCTGCTACAACAAGCAGGACTTCAGAGAAAAAATCAAACTGCTCTAAATTCCAGTAAGCAAATCTGTGACTCTTCACGGCAACTCCACATTATTCCCAGGTTGTTTGCTATTTCCTCTGTTCTTCCTTCCCTGCTGCCTTCATTATCACGCTGAATATCACCAGGGCAGCATGACAAGAATCTAGAGAGACACATTATTAGGACAGCCTTGTTCATACCTCTGAACTGTAGCGTTTGTTAACATTTCCGAGCTTGGAAGGGTGGGGGAGGATGGCAAAATCTGCTTTTTCAAATTAGAAAGATGTGTTTTAACAGTGTGTCTGGGTGAGATACATACTTCACAGTTGCTAATCGTGACCGCTGAGGGACCCCCCCTTGCTCTGCCGCACCGCGAGCCCCTTGGCGTGGCGCAGTCTCGGTGGGTGCCGTCCAGGCGCTGCCGCTCCGGACACCGCGAGTGTGGGCTCTGGAGTGTAATCCTCGCCTGCTCCTTGCACCGTGCGTCCCATTCCCTGTGCCTAAGCAGCTCTGACCCTCTGCAGTGCAGTTGCAGTGCATTACAGGGCTCTGTAGAATAAAAGGCTGTACCACGACATGCAGACAGCATTTCAGCAGCAGTAAGCAATAAGCTTCTGAAAAGAAGGGGGTGACTTAGTACCCGGTAGACCCTGCTCCACACCAGCAGCTGAGCCGTGTTTGCAGAGCGTTACGGTGCAGTAGTGGCCATGGCTGGAACCTCCGGCAGGGCTGTTCGAGGCTGGGATGTGGACACCTCAATGTGACCTTATCTGTGTGCCGAAGGCCACATTTTCCGATGCCTTCATCTTTCATTTTGTTGCCACAGGTGTTGTCTGCTTTTTAACATTAGTTTGCTAGAAGACTGCCCAAGAATGTAGAGCGCGGTGCTTGTTGCTGTGTGCGGACAGGTTTGGTCTGGGATCAGACTGTCTCACTCTGGTCCTGCAGTAGATTGTCTGCATTGCCTCGTGTGAAACAGAGCTTAGAAGAGGGAATGGGGGCATTACTTTTCCTCTTTTAATTCCCTTGTGTGTCTAAGATACAAGCACAGAACTGCAGGACACAGACCTTCGCTTTCCTGTTTCACCAAGTGCCAGGAGCCTTTTGGGGGTTCCCAATACCTTCAGCAGGAGCCAGCAAGTGAATGGAACTGGCTGCCTGCCCCAGCGAAGGCTTTGTGCCTGCTTCAGGCAGCTTCCTCAAGTTCCCTTAGCGCCAAGAGGGAAACCAGAGGAAGTTCCTACAGACAGAAATGTTTTATTGCCGCTTCCTGTTATGAAAACCCAACAAAGCATCAAATTTTAGAGGTTTCACTTGTTTATCTCACAACGAACTAAGGAACTTTAAAGTTTTTCTCACAAGTAATTAAATTATGAGTTTTCTCTGCAGTTGCTGGAGGTAATTTAGCATTTTAATTAGCTCTAAGCTACAAACACATACCTTACCTGAGAAAGAAACAAAAAAATGTTTTCTGGTCTCTGGCACTTACAAGAATATAAAGTAGTCCCCTTCTTCTCTTGCCGCCAACTTTTATTTAGTGCTGCTAAAAGATACCAGAATGTCAGCCTTGGAGACTAATTCTTCCTCCTAGACAGGAGACCACGTCTGCTCACAGGCGAGAGAGCTATTGCTGGAAGGCACCAGGTCTCTGCTCAGTGTGGCCTTAGCCGGCTGTTACACTCGATTGCACGAGAACTGGCATCTGCAGAGAAGGCAGCGAACAAGCGCAGGGCGGTGAGGACAGCCTGACATTTGCAGAGCTGCCTTCTCCCCTCCGTGTCCCTCCTTCCCTGTGCCCGTCCCTCCTTCTCCGCAGATGTTTCAAAGCCATCCGGATTGCACTGTTCTCCAGTGGGTCACAGTTCTGTTGACTGCCCTTTTTTCTTTCCAGGAACACATGTGCTTTGCTTTCTCTCCAACTCTGTCACTTTTTATTAACTCAAACAAAATTTAGGGAAGCAAACACCTCTTTGAAAATACTTTCAGTAACTTGATATGATACTGTCTGAGAAATGCTGAAACCATTCCAGGGCTCCAAGAGAGCAGTCTGTGGTGGTGTCAAGAAGAGTTTTACAGCACATGCAGCTGGGGCCGCAGCTCCTGTTACAGCCTGTCAAGGCTGGTCTGGCCCAGCCCCACTCTGCTCCTCACCACTGAGGGACCGGTGGAGTGTTTGAACAGCAATATGAAGTGGCTGGTGCTGTGTTTCAGGGTATGGGGTAAGGCGTGCACTTCACGCAATTGCTTGCCCAGCCTGGCTTCCTGATAATCCCTATCCCATGCAAGCAATCTCATCTCAACTTCCATGCAGTATTTTACATATTTGAGGCACTAATATGGGCCAGACAGTGGCTACCCATGTAAACAACCCCGCAGTACCCTTGGCAAAGCTGGGATCAGAGTGCCAGTCTGAGTCTGTGTGGTCCAGCTGAGTTCAGTGGGTAAAGCTAATTGACTTGGGAAGACAGTGGGTTTGACTTCAGTAACGGGGAATGGAGACATGGAGAGCTCAGTAACGGGGAATGGGGACACGGAGAGCTGTGCTTGCAGGGCTGGTGGTTTCAGGGAACATTGTGCAACTCCTGACTGGAATAGGAGTTGTAAGTGTCAGCACTTCTAGAGACTGGACCTGGTATCTGGCTTAACATACACTGTCAGACAGCACCATGTCCTGCTCACCTTTGACATGGCTCAGGAGAGCCAGAGGGTTTAACGTTAGGAAGAAAACTGCATTGCCAAGAGAGACCGCCCTGCAGCACAGGACAAGCTCCATAGGAGGGAAAGCAGCGGGCAGCGTGGCTGTTGGAGTCCAGCAGAGACCATGGGATGGACTCCTCTGTCACACTTACAGACTATGTTGCTTTAGCTACTACCTATAGTAGCTTGACAGGCCCTGCTTAGGACCTGGAGCCCTGGGCAATTTCCCTGCTCGCTTGCTTCCAAAGCCAGCTCTGGCAGTAGGAAATCACAAAAGCTCTTTCAGATACTTATAGCTGCATTTGAAATAACCATGATCACTTCAGTGGATGAAATGAATTGGAAAGTGGGCTGGAAGGATGAAAACAGCCAAGGATTTGGTTTTAAAAACCGTGTGGCTCTGGAGGAGGGCAGAGGCAGCAGACTGAGCCGCGCTGCAGCGCCCGCCTGCTCCTGGCATTACGCAAGGAGACCTGTACAACAGAATGTGGAGCCCCAGCTCTGCACCAGTTGGTGTGAAAAAGCTCAGGTGTTGCCCAAGATCGGATGTGAGATATTGTTTGACACATGTGACTGCCAGACCAGAGAGGAAGGATTAAGTTTTCATGTTAACAGCTCTTGGCAAGCTCCAGATTTTTCATCTTTTCGTAGATTGCAGAGGTGCCAAGAACTGAGGCAAACAAAGGGTGAAAAATATTTCATTCATCCTGTAAACAGTGAGTTCAGGGACACGCATTATGAACTGAGTCAAGTGTGGAGCTCTGGATCCAGCCCTGGGCAGGAATGCTCTCTTCTGAGACTTGTCTTCTTTGGATCTTTGAAAAGGAGAAGAATGCTTTCTGCATTTGAAAGCAGCAAGTGGGATGGAGCAAATGCAAGGACAATTTAGTGGAACTCTGCTTTCTTGTCAAATTGAGCATAAGACGTTAAGTTTGTACTTACCGTAACTGAAAGGCACTTGTTCTCCAGAAAACAGTTCATCAGTTTCCTTGTGCTCCACACCCTGTACATAACGTCCACAGTAGATAACCCTTTTTCAGTGCTAAGGGAGACATACTCCAAAGAAAAGCTTTAAAGGATCGTTGCTGCCTGCTGCATCTGTCTTAACCTTTCACCATTTCAGTGCTAGGGCAATTTCCAGTACTGTGACAAGTCTTGCAGAGAGACCATGCACTGCAAAGCAGGAACCATATGATTAACAACAACAACAAAAAGAGGGTCTTTTAAATACAAATTATACTTTGAATTAAGGGTACCAAATGATTGTCTGGGTGAAAAACTTTTCAGGGCAAAAAAAGGTGCTAGGCATCTCTGGATTGTCTCATTACTCACATGTAACAAGGAGTTTATAAACAGTCATTCTGAACTGGATATCAAAACCTTGCTGCTTCAGAGCAGAAATTGCTCTCATGCTCCAGGGGGTCAGAGAGAAACTTGCACTGCGGGCAGCACATTTTGCACTTTTCTCTCCTACAGCTGCTGGTGGTGAGCGCGGGAGGCAGGAACCTGGGACAGACTTGGCTCATCCGTTACAGCAGTCACTGTGCTCCTGGACCCATTCCTGCGAGGCTGATATTTTATCTCTTGTGGTGAGTCATGCTGCTTCTCAAACTTCGTGCTTCTGTGCTTTTGAATATGCCCCCAGTGCTAGAGGATCAGCAAAGGATTCCTCTGCCATACAAGCTCCGGCACACTCATACACCAGTGGAAAAAAGGCACACGTGTTCCTAATAAATTATATATCACCCAAGGTAGATTTGTTTAAAAAGAAACTCATCAGCTTATAAGCTGAACACTTATCTCAGGTTCACTGAGAGGTTCCCAAACCCTCTGCTCAGCCCTGGCTGGTGCTTTGTGGAAGCAGTGGTACTCAGCACTAAGCAACACTTTACATTGCCCTTGTGACATCTAGCAATACCAGCTAAGAGCTTGCGTTGGTTTGAAAGTCACAGGTGCAAACCGATGGGGATTTTAAACCTTTGTGAGCAAAATACTTCTTCCTCTCATAGCCTTGATATATCAGACAAACTGCAGCCTTCAAAAGCAAAAGGTATCAACAGGCAGGAACAGCATCTCGGCACAGGAGAAGTGGCTTTGCTGGAGAACAGTGTATTTCAGTGTAGTGATTCAGGGAATCTATGTACAACTTGTGAGCTCTGGCTGAGGTTACGGAACTGCTGCATGAGTGTTTCAAAGCATGTTGTTTCCACATGTCACGGATCTTTCAGATCGAGCATAATAGAGGTCCCTTACGTGTGAATAGGTCCCACTAATGTGAGAAAAAAGGAGGGCTGCAGCCCCGGCAGTGTCTCATCTGATTCTGGCTGAGAGCTGGTGGGGCTGGAGAGCCAAATAGGAGGTAATGCTGGGGCTCACACACAGCAGGGTCTGAGAAGTCAAGAAAGAATTCAGAGTCTCTCTTACACAGAGAAAGCATGTCAAGGAACACAGAAAAGAGATCACACTTTCATCTGAGGGAGAAGGTGTGTCCTTTATCACTCTAGGATCAGCCACATTAAAGGATAATATTTGCATAGGAGAGGAATAGAGAACTAAAGACACTGTGCCATCCTTCGGAATGAAGAGCTGTTTTCTGCTGTCTCCAAACACTATTCCTCAAGCACACCTCTTGATGGCTTTCAACAAGCCGTGGAGTTATTTTACACACTTAAAAAGCATTCCTGAAAACCACTTTTCAGTTGCACACCATTTTCGAGTCAATTTAGTTTCTGCAGGCTTGTGATAGTCTGCCATGGGCAGAGAGAGGTTCAAGTAGCAGGGTGTTGAAGAAGCAAACTAGCTTCTGTGAAGGAAACATAGTCCTTGAACTACTTCAGTTCTGAAAGCCCCTCTTGTCCGGTGGTAAGTACTGCTGGGAGTAATCATCAGAGCTAATGGCATGTGCTCAGGGGAAAGACTTTGCCTGAATTTCCATATATCTCTGTAAATCCAGATCCAACTGATAACAGAAGATGAACACACAAAATGGAATGAGCCCCCCAAATGCGAACGGCACGATACAGTATGGGTGATCCCAGCACAGGTGATGCTGACACAAAATGGAAGGGAGCACAGACATCCAGGGCTCCTTGGAGAGCTCCTTTCCAGAAAACAGACCCGTCTGATTTCTGTTATGTGAGGGAAACCAGGTGGCAAGAATTCAGCTGGTGACCAGAGAATTATGAGGAATGGCCACTATACATAGGCAAAATATCTTTGCAGCCTGTGGGAAGGCAGCCAGGGGGATCGGGTTTGGGACGGCAGCGATGGGAATGGGCACTGCGCAGGGAGCGGCCTGGCGCTCAGAGCTGTGTCACACGTGGCTCCGTGGTGAAGAGGCACCTCGGAATGTGTTCTCACGGGAGCGGCTCCGACTCCAGCTTTAAACGTGCTCTTTGTGTACTTCGAAGTGCAGAGCTGAGCCCAGCAAGGGCCAGCAACCCAGCCCAAGGAGCTGGGCAGACACCTGGGGCTGAGCACTGACCGTGCTTCAGTCACAGCGGCTGCTTAAATCCTGCCCGGTGCGGCTGGCACTGAGGCCACTTACTCACTGCACTGACTGCAGCGAAGACAAGCACTATTAGAAATAATGCATAAAGGTTAATGAAATACTTGTGGCTATTTTAATAAGTGATTAATCTTTTATTACATACTGTTACGCAGTCCAGCAGAGCAATGGATTGCTTTTAATTGTAGCCTATCATTATCTATGGTAACTTCCACTGATGTGCTGGTAACCATTTTGGACACATGCTGCTTATCTATATAACAGGCCAACAACATCAATTCATTATTTATTAAGGCCTTTTAAGCTGCGTAAAACTGGTACCATAACATGAGGCGTAATCAGGGCAGGTCTGCAAAGTCTCTGTGCTGTTGCAGGACTGGCTGGGCCTGCCCGCCGGGTCACGGCAGGTCACAGGACCCAGCTGCTGCCAGGGCAGCGCAAGCAGAGGGACGGGGGGGTCTGCAGCACGCCAGGAAATGGGGAGTGCTGCCATGCCTGTGTGGGAAAAGCCCAGCTCAACCCGCTGCATCTTTCCCCAAATGACTTCATGAATGAACCCCTAAACTCGGTCAGCTCTAACAGATGGGTGTCCTAACTTTAGACTCTGCCCTACACATCTGCCTTTGACCACTGTTGGAGACAGGACGCTGGCTACATGAGCCTCTGGTCTGAGCCGCTTCAGCTCTGCACCTGTACCCAAACTCGCTAGCTCAACAAGTGAGGGTCTGTCTCGGCACTCCTGCAGCACTAATCCCCCAGCACCCTGCCCGGTGTCTGCGGGACTGCTTGCCGCGTGTTTCAAGTGAAATGGCAGTTCACGGATGTGTGATGCAGAAGGAGTCCATCTGTCGCTGCGACAACTTCGGGACTCTCCCTTATGCTGGTGGTTGGATGCAGGCTCCCACCCTTCTGCTGTCGGCGGGCCTGTGATTTCCCTGGCAGCCCCTTCGGTTTTAACGTGCAGACCAGTGATCTGGATTTGCACACAGCCTGAGGTTTGTGTGGCTGTTCTTGCAGTGCTACCATGTGTGTTCCCCTTCTGCGCATCTGCACACAGGGAGCAGCTTTTCACTTTGTTAACTCTGGCTAAATAAAAGCTGGTAAAGAAACCTCTGAGTGTGACTCACTATCTCGGGGGTTTGAAGTCAGTTCTTAGAAAACAAAATGGGGAGATTCTGTTGCATCCCTCTGATAATTGTCTGCAAAGAGGGTGATGTGACTAATGATCTAATTTTATCATGTTGTGGTTTGAAGAATCATCAGGACTGGTTGCAGATCTGTAATTAGTGTACGGCTGGCAAAGGGTATCTGACACAGCCTTTACCAGTTCTGAGGCAATAAGGAAAATAGAGTATGAAGAAGGGGAAACTCAGCTTATCGTGCTTATTGATTCACCAGGCAAATGCTGGTGTGTTCTCGGGGCTGATTAGCAGCCTCGTTACTCTGTGATCTCACTGGACGCAGTAATACCAACAGCGGCCATCAGCTCTTGTGGAAACCCCCAGGATCTCCTTTAGTTCCAGAGCTGGGGAGAAAGCAGCTCCAGATCAGCAAAGGACTCTCTAGGTCTAGGAGAATAAAGTGCAAAGCAAGTTTTTATTGTTTCAGGATCATAGGCCCAGTTCTAGATGTTGTCTGAGCATCTTCTAAGTCCTGAGATTATCCTAGGAAGCCATTCCTGCTCATCCTGGGTCCAATCAAGAGGTTTTCACAGGTCCCCCACGTATCTTTGTTTAAAGTTTCCTTAAATATCTGTGCATAGGTCTCATTTTCATGCTGGAAGCTGCCACATGGAGGACAAAAAATGGAAGAATGCACAGAGAAAATGAGCTCTCAAATACACACCTTCTGCCTTTCTCAGTCAGGCCTCAGGGTTTAGGTGCAAATGAGAAGCACCATGGTCTCACCACCCCCTCCAAGTAACACTAAGTATCAATAATGGAAGTGCTTACAGATACCCTGTACAATTCAACCCTTGCCTTTTATTTATACCTGACAAAGCCCAGAGAAGGAAAAAATATCATCATACTTTAAATAATAGAAGGTAGAGGTATTAAAACTACCCAGGCAGTTACAGTAGTTGCAGAAATGTCTCCCAGCAGACCTGAGTGTGCATACAACAACTGCATTTTTAATTTTTAAAACATATTTCTTTCAAAATTATTCAGCAATACAAGAAAGCCACTTTTATGGGGTGATAAATTACCGTAATAAAGTGTCTTTTGTCCAAGCACACAGAAAGAAAAGCATTGCAGGCAGCAAAGACAGGCGTTAGCCCCCAGAGAGCCAGGACCATAAGCAGAGGAGCATGTTGATTTGTCTCACATGATTTTAATTATTTTCAGAGCATCCTCTCTAGTTTTTAACTGCAATTTTGCTTTCAGTTAACATTTATATGAGGGTTTGATTTCTCTATGAGTTTTGCAAGCAGCATTAGACCTTTGCACTGGTTCTGGAGAGCTCTGCTGCCCCTTCCCTGCAGTCCACACGAAATGGCACTGTACCTGTCATTTACATGCAATTAGAAATGCTTTGATAAGATTTATATTCCTTTGAAACTTTAGAAACTTCTTGCAAGTATTAACTGAACAAGGACTCATGAGTGATAATTAGGGGTCTGATCCAGCTCCCTTCAGGGCCAGTGTGTTTTATCACAGCTCCATCCATCATTTTAGCAGTCTGGTGTGTGATTACGTATGCAAATGGAGTCGCTTGGCTCTCGGTGGACTCAGCGCCGGTGGACACGGGGCTCCAGCGCCGTCCCTCTGGACAGGAGTGGCACACTGTCACCCTCTGCTTCTCTACTAATCACCAGCATTGTTGTTCCGTAAACCCGAGCAGATTATCTTTAACCCCAGTCATATATGTACCTATATCCCTGTTCTGCACGTAATTCTTGCTCCCAAAGCTACGGCGTTTGAACTTCAGAGAATAAAGTACATTTAATTGGACCTATTATTTTCTTGCAAAGGCAAAGCCTTTCAGATCAGGCTTCAGCCTCTCTGTGCCAATGAAAATACACGTGCCTAATTATTTCCATTTTTCAAAGAAGCTCAAAGGCAGCTGATGAAAGGAACCTTTTGCAAAAGCTCACAGCAAACAGAGTGAAGTCACCTAACGTGCAGAGAGAGAAAGCAAGTGATCTCCCCCTGTGTGCATGGGGCCAGTGACGCTTTGCATTGCCTTGAAAGGGGGTGTCTTGCTGTTGCTCTGGAAAAGAAGATTGTTGGGAAATGGTTGAATTCGTGTCACCAAAGTGGTTTTGTAGGGGTTTAGAGCTTTTAGGGCATCAGGCCTTTTGGAATATGACAAAATGTTTTTCTCTCCTGCTGCTGCCTGTACTCACAAGAGGCACAGCCCATGGTCCGGATTACTCAGGTGTGTTTCTTCCTCAATTTGAGAGCAATTCTTTTTCATTGCAATTTTTACGCTAACATCTTTGCTTTCACTGACAATGTACTTATTCTTCTCTAGGTGTCGTATACATATTGGGTGAGTATTTGCTGTTGCCCTGAAAAGCTCATGGTCTTAACGAGCAGTTCTGCTTCTTATCAGCAGAGGGTCAGTCTGGGTGGTGGTACCGCAGAGTTCCGCTCTCCTCTCCTCTCCTCTCCTCTCCTCTCCTCTCCTCTCCTCTCCCAGTATTGCCCACTGCAGCCCAGCAACCCCAGCGCATCCTCTCAGGGCTGTCTGGGAGCGTCAGAGAACGTCTGGGAGCCTCTTGCACGTGTGTGAGCTGAGACTCCTTTCTTTTCTGCTTGGGTGCCAGGTGCTGTTATTGGAAGGGTAACACGGATTTCCTCCAGTTAATAGTGGTTGAAAACCATTCCCTATTATTTTTTATCTTATTCTGCTTTTAACATATCCATATCTTCTCCAAACCTGGTGGTACTGCTTTGTATTCTTTGCTGTGGCTAACGGGTGATGCTTTCACCAAGACAAGTCACAAACCCCTTCTCTGTTCGGCTCACCACATACACCAGTCCGCTCCACTCGGCTTCTGGTGGTGTTACCTGTAGCTGCTCCATCTGTCTCTTCTGCTATCGATGGAACATTGATGCAGTCTGGAAGCTTTTGTCCTCCATCCTTCAAGGATAGTCTCTATTACGAATTTATTAGCCTCAGAGGACTTGGTTTAGGCCCGGGCAAAGAGATTTGTAACCACACAACACACTTGAAATGAAACAAAAACTGAACTCAGATTTTGGATTTTTTTGGTCAGCCTAAAATCATGTTTTTCAGCTTTTACTGGCTTTGCCTTGACAGTCAGAGGACTTTTCTTCATCTGGACTTAAGCCCAGCTGGTCTTAAGCACATGCTTAAAGCTAAATATGAGTTAAATTACTGTGCTGAATCAGGGCTTTTCTTCTTTCTGAGTTATTTTGCTGTGAATGCATTTTTGGTGCACATGAATATAAACTGAAGCTGTTATGCTAATAAAGTTGAACCTCTTGATTTTAATATTCTACATTTCTTTTCATTCTACATGGAGACGGTGATGACTTCTTTTGTATCTGAGATTTACATGCAGTCCCATATTTTAACAGTGACACATAATTTACATGTGATTAGATCAAAGTATTTACTTCCACGAGTTTTAAAACAACAAAATCTGATACTGAATATGCCTATTTTCCACATCTTTTAAGTGAATACAGAATAGAAATAGCAGCTTGAAGCAGCAGAAATTTCAAGATATCCAAATCTGAGAGGTTTCACTACACTATCCTTCTTTCAACTGCTACTGTCACGGCTGGGGAGTGAAAGTGGCAATGTTTTTAGAAATGTTTCATGAAATATTTTATAAGTGCAGTTTAAATTACTTTTTAAATTGGGTAATCTGCCAAAGCTTTACATTGTTAACAGAGAAGGAGAAATTGCTTCAGAACTGACTGGTGTGCTTAAGAGATGGGAAGGCAATTCCTGCGGTGAATTCGCTGTGCTTCACACCGAGCGTGTATTCCCGTGTCTCTCAGCTATGTCAGGAAGCATCCCTACCTGGAAAAGACAAGCAAGTTTTCTGAGTTGCATGGGAAAAGCAAGAACATCTGTGTGGAAATGGACCCAGACAACGTGCCCTCCTAAATGGGCTCCACATTCCTTTGCTAGAATAGAGAGACGGGTGTCTTGTGCGGTCCATTTCAGATTAAATACAACTGGAGAATTTTGGCATTCTCAAACCTGCTTTTTCGGATAGTCTGTGCTTAAAACTCTTTCTGCCAGGTGGGTGAATTGTCCTAATGGTTTGTATGAAGTTCTCTGAGCATCTTTCCTTCAGTTCTGACTCCCTGAGTCCTGCTGGGATCCCAGCTGGGTGCCGTGGCAGCTGCCCTGTGTGGTCCCTGTGCTGTGCACACACTCTCCGCCTCTCCTGCTTGCTGGGCTGCAGGCTGCTTTCTCGCATGCCAGCCTTTGTGCTCCTTTTGCTTGTGGCAGAGCTCTGGAGAGCCCTGCTCTCCAGGGTCTGCCGTTGCTGGGTGTTGTGGAAGCAGGACCCAGCTGCGGGGCTCACGGCGGCTGGCACAGGCGTTCCCAGCACATTGTGCTCCCCTGGCCTGTGGAGCGTGGCTCGTGTCGTGAGGGTTCGACTCTGCAGACCTTAGCTGATTGATACGATTTGTCTGAGTAGCCTCTTGCAGGAGAAATCCTTCCTTGCCTCAGCACAGCTCTATGTACATGGACATACGCAGGACTCCGTATATCAGGTACAGTGTGCTGTGCAGACCTGAGCTGTTCCGAGCTGGGCTGTAATTAACTTTGAACACTGAGCGAGACCTAATTCATCTGTCTCACAATTCCTCTCGTAACACAAAGGAATCATCTCTCTCCACTCTCTGCCCAGCCACGAGGAGCAGATAATTAATTCTCCGGGGTAGGGATGAGGCTCTGGGGAGGTTCCAGAGGCAGAGTCCTGCCCTTGGAGAAGCAGGAACAGCTGCACTGGCCCTCCTGCTTGGGGATTTTTTTTTCAGCTTACCCAGATAATAAGATCCTTTCTCCTCTTAACCTCTTACCTAGAGTGCAATTAGGGGTAAACAGAGCCGGCTGTGCTGTAAAGAAAGATGTGTCCTTAACCTGGCAAGAACAACTTCTTAATTATTAAGCCAACAGTAGGGAGAGTGGTCTGAGTCTGCCTGAGCCAGGTGAGACTGCGAGACTCACCTGGCTCAGTGCAAACACCACGCGGTGCTTTGATGAGCTTTCATCTGCTGAGCAGGCTCTGTGAAGCAGCAGGGTCCCTGAGCTGCGCCCTGACCGGAGCGCGGTGCCCGGCCCCTCCAGCCCTGCTCACCGAGACCGGCCGTGCCGGCCGCGCTGGGCCCAGAGCTGGCAGGGCCGCGCGCCCTGTCCTGCCCTGCCCTGACTTGCCCGAGGGTTCTGTGTGTGTTCCACCGTGCGTGTGCGCATGGGCATGCTGGTTTACCAAATCCCGTGGTCTCTGTGTGTTCTCACGGGAGCAGACACAGTTAAATGGATCACAGGACACTTTCCACCTCTATTATCTGATTTCCCCTGAATGCATTTGTTCAGTCTCTGCTCCGCTGTTGTTTGGTGACAGCTGTGCTCACTGAACCATTTTCTAAAAGCAGAGCACATCCAGTTAACCACTTAACCTGGTACAGCAAGGGTAAGAGTTTGGCTGGGAAGCCCCTGCGCGAGCTGCATCTGCTGCTGTGGGAATTCCTATGGGAACCATCCTCCCGCTCTGGAGCCCTGGTCCCTGGAAGGCAGGGCATGAGGGAGCTGTGGGGCTGGGCAGGGGCAGCCCAGCCCTGTCTGCTCCGCGCCCGCCAGCTCTGGGCAGGAGCCCCTGAGTCACCCCAGCCAGCACCGGCGATTAAAGGGACACAAATGGTTTAAACATCCCATTTCCCATTTCAAGACGTCCATGACCCTGTACGGCAAGATCTGGGAGATTAATTATTGCAAAACCTGTTGTCAGCAAATTATGCCTCTCTCTCTGTTGTCCCTGATCAGATCACGATAATTACATTTATGCTTTGAAATGACTGAGGTAGTAATGAGGAGTTCTTGGTCTGCAGTTTGTTTGTGACAGGAAGCTGCCAGCATCTACAATTGAAGTTTGCGTTGCTCTGGTTTGACATGCAGTGCACGTGATAGCATTTCCCTTCCCAAACCAGGTACACGTAACTCATGGCATCAGGTGCAAACACTGGTTTATGAGCCTGTAATGCCTTTCATGGAACATTCTTTCAGGGTGGTTTAGGATTTGCTGGTTTGTGATCACTCCTATCAGGAAACTGGCATTCCTGGGATGTTCACTGCAGGCTAATGCCAGAAGAACATTTTATCCCACAAATAACAGCCTCTGCATGATTTAAAAACCCTTTTCTATAATGAAAAAAAAAAAAGTGAAAAATTTTAAGCACTAGGCTTTTTTTGCTAAAAAAATACTGGGAACAGTTCCAGTAAAAGCATTCTCTAAGAAAATGAACGTTTCCATTCCAGCCCTCTGATAAGCACATTTTGCATGGACAATACCTCTGGTTTCCTGCTCACTTTATGATGAGTCCTGTGTCTGACTCATTCCTGTCCACACCACCTGGCCGACAGTTTCTGGTAAGAAAACAGGCCAATAGATGTGGGAGTGACCAGTTCTTCCCTCAAGAGGACATGGGTCTCTTGTTATTTTCTGTGGTTGCATTTCCACTGATTTTTGCTGAAACATAGCCACGAGCAGCACTGCTCTCCTGGAGGCCGACAATTGCCTGGGGAGGGGTAATTTGATTGTTTCTCCTCAGGTAGTCGAGCAGATACCATCCAGCTGGAACACGAAAGGACGCAGGGGTATGTGTGAGCACAGGCACTTCAGTCATCTCTGCTGTTAGGGCTGAGATTGCGTTCTGGCAGGAGAACAGGAATGTGTGACTAAAGAGAAGGAAGTTGTATCTGATAAAAGGGCAGCCTGGGAAAATATAGCAATATTTCACTATTCTGCTCTGGCTTAGCTCTTCCCTAGCTCCTTGGGCACATATCACCTACCAGTGCCATGACACGGCTTCCAACACCACTGTCGTAGCACAGCAGCTTCTCTGCTGTGAGGTGTGCTCGTGTAGCTCTGCTTGGGAAGGAAGCTGCTGGAGGCAGTGGGCGCAGAACCAGACGCAGCGCTGCTCTGCAGCTCATCAGACGATGCAGTCTCCAAGGGGAGAGTGTGGCAGGGAGCAGCACAGTGGCAGGGGACAGCAGGGTGGCAGGTGACAGCAGGGTGGCAGGGGACAGCAGGGTGGCAGGGAGCAGCAGGGTGGCAGGGGATAGCAGGGTGGCAGGAGCAGTAGGGTGGCAGGGAGCAGCAGGGTGGCAGGGGATAGCAGGATGGCAGGAGCAGCAGGGTGGCAGGGGACAGCAGGGTGGCAGGTGACAGCAGGGTGGCAGGGGACAGCAGGGTGGCAGGGAGCAGCAGGGTGGCAGTCCCTCCGGGCAGAGAGAAGAGGCAGCCCGCTTTGCTCAGCTGGCTGCTGACTCTCGAGGACACTGACATCCCTGTCAATGCCATGGGGTGAAAGACGTCCATGGCTGGCCCCAAAAGGGCCTGGATTACCTGCCTGGCCTCTTCAACACCAGATCCTCTCTGGCCAGAGCAGCAGGGGGGTTGCTCACGAGGGCAGTCAGTGAGGGCTGGCCCCTGCCTGGGAAGGGGACAGCCGGCGGCAAGCAGAGGTGGAGAGGCAATTGCTAGAGGGGGTGTCCCCAGCCAGATCCTGGTGTGCCAGACCCTAGCAGTCCCCAGGAGATGTTGGCACAAACTTCAGTTACCCTGGAGTTTAATGTCTAAGCCTGGGGATGTCAGAGCTGTTCTGTGAAGCAAAGCAGAGGGTGTTTGGTGAGGAGAACAGCCCTTGCATTCTCCTGCCTCCCGCAGCAGTCCCCTCTGCTCCCCAGCTAAGCGGGGGTAGAGACGCGCCCTCCTACCCGTCTTGTTCTGGGAGGCAGCAGATTGGTTTGCCTCCTGGTGCTTCCTAAAGGAGCTCTGATGTGGCAGGCTGCCTCTTGCAAATGAGCTGAGATGCAGCTGGGCAACTAAAATAGGTCCCAGTTTCCTCCGACAGACCAGATCTGGCTTGCAGGTGGCCTGCAGCGAGTGCCAGCATGCTGGAAACTGCTACTAGGAGCAGGGTGGCAGCCGGAGCTCACTGGACTAGTAGTAGCAGCTCCATTATCTGGCACATTGGAGCCAACTCTCAGCCTCTCAGTTCCCAGGCACTGTGACATATGCTGTCTTAATGCCTCTGGCAAATTGGAATCAGCTTGGCTTTTTCAAAAGCCCTTTCATAAAAAGGGCTGACATTTTCTGTGCTTTATTCTGGAGCTGGTTTGGGTTGTTAAAAATTATACCCAGTGGGTAGGAGCTGCCATACCTCCAATTGCCTGTGAGGCTACTCTGTATTTTATCAGGCTTTTTTTTTTTTTTTGTGCAAGGAGAGGGGACCATTGTTTTGAAACTGTAACAAGACTTCCCAATAGATCCGGAAATGTGCTAGTGGTAAATAGCTATCTGAAGAACAAGCCACCCCCTGGCACCTCAAGGACAAGGCCTCCAGCTGTTCAGTTATTCAGCCTGGATCATGGGCTCCAGCTGTAATTTCTGTTCTGCTAGCTTAATTCTACACCATTTTTGCACCAGCTTTTGAAAAATGCATGTTTATTCTCCTTGCCTTCCCCCATTAGCTGTAAATGCCTTTCAGAGGGTCACACTCTAAAGTGCACTTGTGTTTGTAAAGCTGTTCGCAGCGCTGCGTCAGGACACCTGTCTGCAGAGGGGAAGGTGGGAGACGTACCCAGGGTGGATGTGTCCGAGCCCACTCGTGGTGCTGAGCCAGGGCTGAGCAAACAGTGGGAAGAGCAAATCTCTTGTCCTGTCTGAATGCCAGCGTGCACACAGGCACAAACATATGTACAATAGCAACGAATGCGCTGCAGGCCTTCCCATGCATCTTCTGAGACGCCCTGGGAACGCGGGATGTGCCGGCCTGCCTTCTCCTTGGATCTTCAGCTGATAATGTTTTCTCTCAGTGGAGCAACTCCTCTTCATTTACCTTGCAGCGAGGCCCATGTGGTCACATTCACAGCAGGGGCAGAGAAAGCAAACAGGGTTGTAGAGGAGATGTGGGGAAAAAAAGCATGAACTGAACCTTCTGCCAAGTCAGGGTGGGGGTATTTACAGGATTTCAAAGGGACATAGTATTTGCATAATGGTGGAAATAGAGTGGAACTTGGAGACACCAAACTGGGCTAGGAAGTGGGGTGTGCATTAGACTACTGAATCATTTTTCACGGGAAATGGCATTGTTTCGGCCCTGCGACTCCACGCTGGCCAAAACATGAGGTCAGAGCAGTGACTAATCTCCACAGCTCGTTTTGCTCCTGAGCCTGTTCCAGGAACAAGGTGGTGTGTCGAAGCACAACTTTCACTTCTGTTCTACAATAACTATTTCGGACTCTCTGATTCTATATATTGATCACAGGTATTCCAGACAGCAGTTCTGCTCTTTAGGGGTAAGCGGTGAGAACAGACACAGACTTGTTTCTGGTGCCTGGACTGGAAAAGCCTGTAAGCAGTTCTGGTCTGAGTGCTGTGTGGGTGAAGTACAGATTAGGCTTGTGAATGACGCTGACTCAGGTGACAGAGAATTTCCTTTCCTGATCACTTATGGCAGGGAATGCTCCCAGAAGTCGGCCAAGTAAGTGCACAGCTGCCCCACAGGGACAGGTCGGAGGGAATTTGGACCTCTCTAGCTGGTGGATGCACAGTGGACAGCGCAGAGCAACCCGGGCTGGGCCACTGGCTGCCAGCCCAGGCGGCCCTGGCAGGCAGCCTGAGCACCCACAGCCCCGGGCTTCCAGCACCTGGGCCGGGGAAACAGCAGCACAGCTCCCCAGACTCCTTTCCTGTAAGATGCAGTGTGGAAAATCCCCTTGCCCTGCTACCTTCACCACAAAGCTCCCCTAATTGTGGCTCTCTGCCACCATGTCCCCTCCCAGTGTCCCTCTGTCTTGCTTGCAGGGAGGCTTTCTGTCCCTGAGGCAGCTCCTGTCATTAAGGGACTGAATGCTTGGTTTTCTATTTGGCTAATTCTTGCTTTAGCTTGATCCCATGGGCTATGTAGAGGACCCAAAGCTAAAAAGAGCTGATTTGTCTTGTTCCTGCATTGTCTAATGGCCACTGCCCATTTATACCATGCTCTAGAGCTTTAGTGAGTCCACTCCAGTCCATTAGATCACCCCACTGAAGTGGAGAAAATGAAACATGTCCTTTCTTTGGCAGTGACTCTGTGAACAGTAAAAAAAATAAGAGAATTAAACCATCCCCAGTAAAGAGATTGCTCTAACAATTATTTACTTTGAGCAGGCATATCTATATTAATCTGCTTTGGATGGGCTTGATTTTCTTGATGAAGATTACAGTAGACGAGTTTTAGAGGAAAACGAATTGCTTAATTGCCGTTCAATACTAGGGGTATATTTTGCCTTTCTGCGTTTACAGAGATTTTTAATAGAAAGACTTCGTTTGGGATGAATGAAATATGAATGGAAATGCGTGTATCTGTGGGTATGTGGCTCCGCAGCAGCTTGTAGTTAAGCTCACTTTGTGAAGTGAGTGAGGAGGGCAGTAGTGCTGTGATGTGTCTTTTCAAGGCTCTTGTTGCAATTTCCTAATGAACAGTAGGAAAGAAATTATCACAGCACTGTGGAAATGGCATATATTCTACCTGAAACTATCTGTAGGATTATAGCAGTTCAGCTTCACATTTAAAGACAAGGGATTTTTGTATTTCCTCTTTTAATTTGTCATACGTAAAACCTTAAGTGAAATATCTTCCAGTGATTGTTTGTGTCAAAGTGAGATTCTCCCAGCTTCCTGTGGTCTTGGTTTTTCCTTTTCGTTGCTCAACTGCTGAGTGTACAAATCAATAACTTGTTATTAACTCCTTTGGGAAATTTAATAGCTATTAATGGGATTCCACTAGAGGTTTACATGGTTTCATTTTAACACTCAAATAAGGCTTCAAAAGTAACTTTACATTAAGCTTCAGACTGTCCTTCAAACTCTGATTTTCACTGGTGAAAAGTTGAAACAGGGAGGTAAAAGAGGAGCCTCGGCTGGTCCCAGAGCCCGGCCCAGACACAGAGCACGGAGCAAGCGTCCAGGTTTCACCCTGGCTTTCCAGTCCGTGATACTTTGATAGAGAGTAAAGCAAACAGCATGTGCAGAAAGGCAGCCGTGTCTGTCCTGGCTCTGCAGCTCTCAGCTCCGTGTCTCTGCAATCCGAGATGAGGCAGAGTTAACTTTTTCCACTCCTCAGGCAGAGCCCAGCTGCCCTTCTGGTTGATGTGGATGTCAGCCGTGACCGGCGCTACCTCTGGGATACCTCTGACATGGCTAAAAATAGGCAGTCTGGGTGATCTCCTCAGAGACCTGGCTTCCCCAAGTCTCTCGTATAGCTCCACAGACCAGGAAGCTCAGGGACGTTTTTGTTATCGTTCTGCAAATGGAAAGAACTACCTTGAACCTGTGCAGCTGTTCCTGTCGGTGTCCAGGGAAACATCTCCTGTCCCCGCCATCCCTGGCTTGCTCGGTAGCATGAGGATCTCACGGAGCGTCCTGTCTGGGACTGTACGGCAGTTCTTGTAGCTTAAATTGTTAATGCTGAGCATAGCAGAACAGTGTGGGACGAGGGATCCCGCTGTCCCACGGCCCTGGGGCTCACTGGGCACCCGTTGGCATGTGCCTCGCTCTGCACGAGGCTCTGGGCCTGAGCTCCCACCCTCACAGAACGGCTTTGAAAAATGCCTAAATAGATGTTTCAAAGCTTGATAACAAGGGGACAGGTGTCTTAGAGGTACCAAATCGAACCCTTTAAGTTCATTTTGCCCTGTAAGCTGGGAAAGACCAAGATAATTTCAGCATTCCATTGTGTCATCTTCAGTTTAGTACACAAATTACTTAATGTGGAGTGTGACTGCAGGAACACACTGCTGTTTCCTGTCCTGGTCTTCACAATATTGAATTTCCCCAGCCCTACCAGGGCTCAGCTCCTCATGCCAATCACAGGGACTGGTCATTAAAAACGGGAGAGAAGAAAAAAGGGAGCTGTTCCTGTAAGCCATGTGCTCCAGCTGACGGGGAAGGCAGGAAGGAGGAGATGGGCTCTGCTCCTAATCAGCCAGACATTGCACACCACAGAGACAAACCCCGCTCTGCTTGAGACAGGCCTGAGCTGCATCCCGGCCCAAGTGACCTTGTTTAAAGTGCTCCTGGACCTGCCTCACCAGTCCAGGCTGTCTCTGCTGTAAACAGCTCTTTGCTCAGGAGCTTTCCTGACATACTGTTGACATATTCGCCTTCTCTCCCCACAGTTCTCCCACTCCCTGGGGTGGCTGGGCAAGATATGCTTTCATCTCATATCAAAGACAGGGACTGTGCTGTAAAAAGCCATTGCTGCTGGTGAAGAGGAGAAATGAGCTCGCGTTGTGTTGTGGGTGAGATGCGCAGGGAGAGAACAGGCCATGACCTGCAAAGTGGATCTCAGCCCTGGCCTGAACCTACAGCTCTTATGGCCATGAGGCCACGCACAGACATATTTTTTCTCTTTTTTCTTCTTGTCTGCTGAAGGGAAATAAAATGAACTGAAGAGTGAGAATGTAACGGAAGAGAAAGAGGTGTGAAGTCTAGAGCAGGAGAGCACTTTTATCGTGTGAGCAGGACCCGTCAGAGGCTCTCATGCCCCGGCCACAGGGCCCTGGGCTCACTGGGTGCTGGGCTGGAGGCACAGGAGGGGCCGGGCAGGTGTGTGTATGCGTGGGGGACACCACACTGACACCGCGGATGATGAAACATGTTCTATTTGGAATTTAAGGAAAGCTTTTTGTTCTGTAGCACACAAGCCAGCTGTGTGCCACGCAGTCTGCCAGGGCAATGCTCCCGGTGCGCGTCGGGCGCACCGTGGGGGGCTGCGTGCGCAAGTGCCATAAAGCAGCCGTGTAGTAGCCGCAGAACACTCAGCCTGGGGCCCCTAGAGCGGGTTGCGGGAGCACAGCAGGCACTGCTCCAATTTGACAAGCACAGTGAGTGATTAATGAGCCAGGGAAAACAGGGTGACACATGCAAATACTAGAGATCTACAGAGGAAATTCTGAGGATCAAGTCCACCTTTGTAAACAGAAATATCTCTATTATTGGGGAAGACAAGAAGGGAGCAGAGAAGCTCTGTGACTTCCCCAGACAGTCTCTAATGATACTTTCTGCAGTTTGCATCAATCCAGATTAAGCTTTGGGCTGACACAGACGGATCTTAACTAGGCCCTTGTCCAATGGAGCTGCACGTTCCCCTGTCCCCTGCTTTCTCTGTTGCTGAGCTGGGCTCCACGCCTGACACAGAGTATCTGCACATCCCTTTGAGCAGCTAATGCTGCTCCCCTGATTGCTCTGCCAAATGAGGCTCTCGTTTCACTGCAATAAAGAGCGCTGCGTTGATGAGGACAGTCCGTGTGCAGGAGGAAGTGGTTTTGGTCTCTGACTTTAGTTGTTCCAGGCAGAAACCGGAGCAGCTCAGAGAAGTGCTGAAGGAGGCGTTCTTAGTCTCCCAGGGTGCCTCTGCCAGCGTAAGGCCGCTTACCCTGCTGGCCCCTGAGAACAACTGCTTCAGTGATGGGCCGGGCCTTAAAAAAAAGCTCCAGGTTTGGGCAACAATGTCAACAGAGTTGTCGTCAATGGGAAATGCCATTGTGGTGGCCTGGGATGGTGATGGGCTGATGTGGGGCAGGATGAACAGTACAGAGCAGTGCTCCTTCCAGCTCTGAGCTGCGAGCAGGGAGCGTGGCTCCTGGTCTCTCTTAGCCCTGAAAAATACCCATCAGGTTCTGCAGGAGCTGCACACACCACAGACACCCAGTTACTGCAAACCTCTGCCAGTGGGAGTCTGCAGCACAGCTCTGGAGGCACCGCTGACTCGTAACAGCCGCTCTTCATCGATTCACGTAAGACCGTATTCTCTTTTGGAAAGAGATTCATCGTGGCCTCTGAAGAGATCTGTAATTATTTCTCTGCTCTCCATCTGGGGAGGAAAGCCTTGACCTTCTGACACATGGTTAGATACTGAAAACAGTTTGCTGCCAAAACAAACTTTTGACAATTTCCCACGTCGCACAAGAGGAGTTTTAGTACGAGATTTTCAGAGCTGTCTTGGAGTCCATTTTCTTTAGATAGCAAATACAGATTTGAAAATCTGTACTTCAGCGTAAGGTTGAATAAAGTGGAAGCTCCTTGAGCCACACTGCAGTTTTACTGGGACTCATCCACAGACAGTTGTGGATTCATTTGCATCAACTTAGTGTTCATCCTGTGCCTGCTGCTCACACAAGTGATCCCAGGAGTCTGTGGTGCCCCTTCCACCACGGTGCAGTACAAAAGCAGGACATCAGCACAGCCTGGTACACATGGAGTAATTATTCTGGGGCAAGTGAGGACATGAGAAGCGTGATAGAACATGTCATGTGTCAGTCAGGGATGCCCGTGTCTTAGCAGATAAGGGAGCAAGGTAATTGACTTTTCCAGGTTTGTGTTATCTGGAAACTTTCTCCCAGCTGGTGTGAGTCTGCAGTAACACAAAAGGGGCTGGTAATTGCGATCTGTATGATGCACATGCTGCTAAGGTGAAGCCGCCTAGTTCTTGAGAAGGCGCGAGCTTGGAAGGGTTCTGGGCTTGATTGTCATTCTAGACAAGTGTATCCTGACATCCTTTCCTTTTTACTATAAATCAGAAGCAAAATGAATAAATTAGTTATTGAAGTTCCTCGTGGGCTTCATTGATGCGATTGCAGGTGGAAAAGACAGGTAACATAACCAGAGGGAATTGGTGTCAAGGCTGCTCCTTACAGACCCAGATTATGTCACCAATCAGCTGGTGAAATAAAGAGATTTCCCGCGTATATTTAGTAAATCAACATGACAATGTCATATACAATCGGAGTTAATTAGGCAAACCTTCTTGCTGTGTATAGCATACCTCATGCCTTAAAGGTAGAGAGGCTTCCGTCATTACGGCAGCTTTGCAAGTGTCAGAGGGAGCTGCTGGGTTGCAACTCTGCCTTGAAAGGCGCTGACAGCAGCATCCTCGCTGGCTGCTGCTCAGAGCAGGGCTGGGCACCCGCGCACTGGGCACCGTCCTGCCAGCGATCCCAAGGAAGCCGAGGCCTGGCCCGTAGCACAGGGTGCTGTTGGGAGGGGACGCTGCCGTGGTTTGGTGTGAAGGGAAGACAGGAATGATTTTTGGCAAGCCTCACGTTTCCCATTTTATCTCTGAGCTCCCCGTTCCCGTAGCCTCCTGCGAACGCGACCTGCCACGTCACCAAAAGTCACACGGTTGTCCCCTAACAGTGCCCACTGTGGGATGCTGTTTCAGACATACATGAGACTCGCTTCTCAGGTCAAAGAGGGACAGCAGTGACAATAAGCCCTGCCCCTGCTGGAGCTGCACACGGCTTCCCAGCATGGCCAGGGCAAAAGGCGTTTGATCTCGGAAGGCCTCTTCCTCCCCTCTGCCTCAGGGAGGAGAGGCCAAGTGTAGGGGCAACGGAGGGACTTGTCCAAGGTCAACCCACGTCAGAGCCAGGAGCCCTCCACCGTTTCCTTGCTCTGACCGTGGGACTCCCATCTGGTTTGATTCAGCTGTCAACCCTGGAGCAGAGAGTGGCAGTAACAAAAGGCTTTTTCAGACATAATCCCACTAAACGGAGACAATCCTGTTATGTTTCCAGGCGACAGGAATTGAGACTTTAGTGCCAGAGTATGAGGACTCTGCCCTAAGGGCTTTGTTTCAGGACTTAATGTCAGGTGATCTCAGGGCCAGCCTGGTCTTTGTGCCCTAGAGCAGCACAGATTAAACCCTAAACATGTATTTTTAAACCCAGCAAAGCCCAAGAGGTGTGATACACAATCTGGGATGGGGAGGAAAAAGCAGACCAGCATCCCGGTAAGAGGGATTAGTCTGGCCAAGACAATAGCAGCCGTGAATCTCCACGGGGCATGGCCTGACATGCCAGCTGAGGGCTGGGCTGCCCTCCCCATGCCAGCTACACCAGCCTGCCAAAGTTCAAATGTCTGACAAGCATCACACCACAGCTCCTGTATTCCCAGCCCATGTGTCCCCGATCCCCAGCAGAGGCCAGTTAATACCCAATTAACAGGACTCTTTCTAATGAACTGAGCCTTAACCACCAGCCACTCCATCCTTTAATCTCGCCCAGCCAGAGTGGAAGGGCTTGGCAGGTGTCACTTCAGGCTGGGGTGACAGGGCAGCTCTCGCCTGCCAAAGCACAGCCGCACGTCTGACGACCCCTCCCCGAGCCCTCCTCCCCAAAAGCACCGTTCACCCCAGTGCTGTGCGGACAGCACACGCTTCGGCCCGCAGGCCTGCGGAGCCCATGTCTCCCTGTCCCTGCCACCCCGCTGGGCTGGAGCCAGGACACGTTTCCTCCCAGGCCAGGGTGGCTTTCCTCAAACGGCCGTCTTGGCCAGCCACACTCTGTCAAAGCTGTTCTGCACCTGCCCAGCAGAGCCCCCTTTTCTACCTGTGCTCAGTGTGAAGGACTTGGTGCCACTGCATGTGCTCAGGCATCCTGTTCATGGCACTTGGTCCCCAAATGCACAAGTCTGCAGTCCCTTGTGTGAGGCCTGGGGATGCAGGGCAGAACGGACCCCACCACAGGAGCTGTGGCCTCATCAAACAGACCAGGACTGGGTGTCTTTCTCAGAACACAGGGAGCCACGCCCCCCTGTCCCATGGGTCCCCTCAGCACCCAGAGCACTGGATCTTGCTGTAGGGAGGTCAGCAATTCAGGAGTTAACGTGGCTTTGGGAGCATCAGAGTGAAGCTGTTTCTGCTGTACAGGAGCAGCTGCCTTGCTTTGCAGGGACTATTGTGCAAACTAGACTTTCCCCTCCATGTTGATCTCAAAAGAAGAAATCTGAGCTATTGTTACAAGCTAGGAAACCCCCCTGCACGTCACATCTCAGTTCCCCCAGCCTTATCTCCACTCGCAGGAGTCCGTGTACATGCAACACGCATCCAGCAGCCCCAGGCAGAGCAGAGTGTGAAGATGCAGTGCAGTGTGGGTGCTGTGGAATTTGGGTTTTGGGCCAAATGAGGCCATGGGGAAACAAAGATCACATGAGTGGTAGTTCCTAGTGGCTGGAGACATCCCACGCTTCTCCTGTGCCTCGCTGGCTGCACGTAGCAGCAGCAGAAGCTGGTGGCGGGTTGCACTGGAGCCGGTCCTAACCTGAGCACCCAGTCTGCCCTGGTAATGTCTGACTTGGGCCTTGTTGAGCCAGGGAAGTGGCTACATTTTCCTCTCCTCAAACTGTGCTGCAGAATTAGATTTATTTACATATCTACAGTTGTACTGGGGCCTCAAGGACAGCAGTTGCTCACCTCTCCAAGGCTACGGATGTCACTGACTTCCCCCTCAGTGCTCCAGCTGTTTAACTGGTGTTTCTAGGGATGCCAGGAGCTGCCAAGTCTGGATACAGGGTGAGGGCTGAGTTTCCAAGTCCAACAGATAATCACGCAGTATCATTGCATTATCATATTTCTTTCATCTGCAGATCTCGGCATGCTTCAAATGTACTAATGAAGACTAACACCATCCCGGGAAGGGGTGAGATGGTATTAACCAAGCTTACCGGTGGGGAAAGTAAGACTCTGAGAGCAGGAATGCATTTAGACACTGGCTCCTGTCTCTGTTAGGTGCCTGCAAGAAGCTGGGCCAAAAAGGATTTGCTTAAAGCCCCAGAGCAAATCGCTGGAGCAGATCTAGGACTCTGTGCCCCAGCCTTTGGCTGCCTTAGCCACAGAATAGCTCCATCCCCCAGACTGGGAGAGGAAACGCTGGGAGAAGAAGTACTGGCACAGCCCCAGAAGCCGTGACACCAGCCACTCACACTCCTGGTGCTGCGATGGTCTCTAGTCTGGTCTGAATTTGTGCTGGTGCCCGTTGCTCTGACGGTACATGGAGCTGGGCAGCTCCTGCTGTGTGACCCTGCTCCGCCCCCAGCCCGGCAGAGAAAGGTTTGAGCTGGTCAGTCATTGTTTTCTAGAAACCACTGGCCTAAACCTGAGGAAGCAGACTGGATCCTAAGGGATCACTGAAGAGCAGTAGACAGGATCCTGTGGGATCTGTGCAGACATATTGCCTGAGCAGCTTGTGCAGCTCCCCCCACTTTGCAGCTAACAGTGTGTAACAGAAGAATCGAGTGTGAAACAGCTTCCCCGCAGACCCCATTAGCCTGAGCTGGCAATTGCCAACATAAGGCCAGGCCACGCAGCCCTGGAGAGATGCTCGAGCTAGTTCGGCACATCTCGTCAGAGCTCCCAGCGCTGGCAGGAGCAGAGTCAACGAGTGGACCACGGAACCTTTTTTGCTCTCAGGCACAGGGCTGCCACTCGCCCACTGGTTCCGCACACAGCGCTGCTCCGGGGCCATGCCAGCGGGAGGGCTCGCTGGGGGGACAGGCTGGGCTGAGGGTGTCCTGCTGCCTCTGCTGGGCTGAGGTTTCTCTCTGCCTTAATTTTCTCCCAGAGGAATTTTTCCTGTGCCTCTAATTAAGCTTCCCCTTTGGCTTAGGAGTGTGGACAGTCTGAGCATTTGTAAATTACCCCATCCACCAGACAGGCTTTGTCCAGCTCTCAGACCTCTAATTATTCTGTTCAGCCCCTAGAGACGAGAGATCTGCTGGAGACAGACTGAGCAAAGAATATCAGGTGCGCAAGACCCTGCTTGGACAGCAGCCCCGAAAAACACGTCTGCTGCTGCCCAGCACAAAGAGGTCTTGAAACAGAGCCTGAACCTGTATGCACACAAAGAAAAACTCTTCACTGCTTGCATGTCTGGGCTGTGGTCAGTGTCCCCACAGCCACGTGTGTCACAGCCCGGTGCCCTCCCATGGCACAACTTCACAATTGTTACCCCGGGCTGCACACAGCCGGCTCTGAGCCGAGTCTCTTCCTCTTTGGCACACGCGCCCCTGCGACACGCGGGTCCCCGGGAACAGGCTGACTGGCCCTGCCCGAGGAGGTGACCCGCAGCTGGAAGCAGCAGCACAGATGACTTCTGTGCCACCCCGGTGGCTCCCAGCCGCTCCTGCAGGGAGCTCTCCGGGTGGGCACGGCAGCACCTTGAATGCAGCGCGGCAGGCCGCTTTGGGCAGTGTGGTAGGCTGCTTTGGGCAGTAGGCTGCTTTAGACATACTTATTTAACACAGTGTACGAGATTCAGTTCATCATTTCAAAGCGACACGTCACCAGCCGCTTGCAATCTCTTCTCTGCAGCTCATTCCCCAGCGTAGCTTGAGCAGCGTTTGTGTGTGCATGAGTATTTGGATTTGTTTACAGGAAGCATTTGGAGAATGTGGCCATTCTGGGTTTTTTGTTTTCTTATAAGCAAACATGCAGGCAAAAGAGTTGGTCTGTGGTCTGTGCTGAGCTGTGCAGGACAAAGAGTGAAAAAACTTGTGCAGCTGGGCCTGGCTGGGGAGGCACCAGGAACGCGGAGCCCAGCGACTCGTGCCCAAGGAGCAGAGGTGCAGGCAGCGCTGCCTGGCCCGGCAGGTAGGGCTCAGGCAGTGTGCGGGCAGGACACAGGCAGGACACAGGCAGGGCGCAGGCAGGGCGCAGGCAGGGTGCGGGCAGGGTGCAGGCAGGGTGCGGGCAGGACACAGGCAGGGCACAGGCAGGGTGCAGGCAGGACACAGGCAGGGTGCAGGCAGGGTGCAGGCAGGGCACATCTTCAGGGGACAAGACACAAGCGGCGTGTTTGCCCTCTCCCCTCCAGGGCAGGGCAGCCGCTGCAAGATCACTCTTTATGCAAAGATTAAAAGAAAAAAAAATGCACCTCTCTGAGCTAGCTGCTTTGTCTAAGTCTTGAATGATTTTCTGTCACTAGGTATCAAACTGTAGTTGAAAGGATTTCCCGTTGACATTTAGCAGTATTAAATTACAAAATAACCACAAGTCAGCCACTCAGTATGATATAAACAGTGGGATTTGACAGAGCATTTTCTGGCCTTGGGGACCAATTTACTCATTTTTACAGTCCCAACTCCAGTCATCCGCTGGTAATGCACAGCGCCTTTTGGACACCATCTATTTGGAATTAGAGACACATATGGCAGAGTGTAATTACCTATTTATTCTGCTGCTGAATCAGCAAACTGAGGCTAGTTAACATTACAGCTCATAAGCCTCTTTCATAAACATGGGTCAGTGCTGGAACTGGGCAAAATTAATGCAAAAGAAAGAAAGAATTCTTATCGAAAGGGGAGCCAAAAAAATCAGATGATTTAACAGGGAAAAAATGGACTCTTCATGCTTTCTGCGAGGAAGAAATCTGAGGAACCGCAGCCAGGGGAGGAGGAGCCTGGACCATCTCTTATTCCCACTGGTGTAAATCGGGAGTAGCTGTGGAAATCTCTTGCTGAAAGTCTAAAATAAATGAGAGGGAAATCAGGCGCATTGGCCAGAGCCCCAGCTCAGCTCCCCGAGGAAACGGGCAGCTGGTCCCAGCTCGGAGCTCTGTGTCCTGCCACCCCACGGGGCCCAGCTCAGGCCTGGCTTTACGCTGGCTTTTGGGGCTCGACTGAGAGTCACACTTGTTTGCACCAAGAAGGGATTTAGCCCCTTGTCACCAGCTGTGACACAGCAGCTGGATGCTCACAGGATGGCCTGAACTGGGGCTGAGCACGCCCCCGCCTTCCTGTCCTATTTTCTGCCACCCCTTGCAGCCTTGCCTGCAGGTTCATAACCAGAGGCAGAATGTGCTTTGCATCTCCCTGCGAAACTGGAAGGTTTCCTGGTGAGTAAACAGCAAAGCAGCCAAGGAGGGGAAAGCTGCTCGGGCAGGAACGCGGGGGAGACGCTCCGCTTGGCTGACAGCCGGCAGGGGCTTCCCCAGCCCCGGAGAGCAGAGCCCCAGAGCGTGCGGAGTGGCGGCAGTGACAGCGTTAAACTGCCACCGGCACCAGCTGCCCCCAGCAAGAAGCAAGGAGCGGTGTCCTGCCCCTGGGCAGAGCGGCCAGTGGGAGTCTGTCCAGTGGGTAACTGGATCTCCCAACCACAAGAGCTCTTAGGGCCGAGTTTCTGGGGGACCAGGCAGGATTTGGGGTCCCTCCTTGTGCCCCCACCCCACCCGCCGTCACCTGCCACAGCAGAGCCCACTCCTCAGTTCCAGCACATTTCCCTCCAGTCCCGCCGTGCAGCCTACTGTAGGACCACCTGCTTTAAATAAGCCCAGGCTTTGTGAAGGAAAAAACCCACCACAGCGAAAGGAGACTCCACCAGCCAACACGGGATGGGAGGAGGCAGGAGAGGGATCTGTGGGAGGGGAGGAGGGTCTGAGTCTCCCCCCAGCACCCCTGGGCTGGGTGCTGCCATCAGCCTGGATGCTCTGGGCTCCCCCAGCGCCCGGCAGCCCTGTCCTGCCCCGTGTGCGGGAGCTGCCACGGGAGACGTGCAAGCCCAGCGGGATCCTGGCTGAGCGCGGACAGCGCGGAGCAGCCCGGCGGGGACGACGTTCCCCAGCCAGGGTCTGCGCAGCCCAGGGCACTGACCCGGCCCGCACAGCAAGCAAGGGCACGGGGGGCTGCACTTTTCCTGGGAAGTGCTGTGTCCGTGGGGAAGGAGGCAGCTTCCCTTTCTCTACGTATGTAGCAGAGAGGCAAAATAATATCAGGAACCTAAGCTGCCAGCAGAAAAGCAAGACTATTCTGGAAAGCACCAGCTAAAGCTGTAGGAACATGTTTCTCCTCCCACTGACTTTCAAAGCTTAGCAGTGATGAAGACACACATCAGTCTGAGGACTCCTCAGTACAGCTGCTATTAGGTGGTTTCCCTGTGGGACAGGGTGAGGTACAGGACTTCACAATGATGTGGAGCGAGATAGCGGAGGAGGTGTCGGTCGCTGTCTCTATCCACAGTCGGCCCTCACTCAGGCTTCTCTTGCAGGGAGGTTTGTGGGTGCTGGTGTGGAAACCACCGGTGAGCTGTGCTGTACCCAGGACGGGTGGTGGCACATTGCTACGCCTGCCCTGTTTGGAGCCTCACCTGGCTCCTGCTGTTCCTAAATGGAAAGGAGCAGTTTTCACCTCCTCCCTCTCTGTTCCATTTGCCACAGCGGCAGTCGCTGCCCCAAACAGGAGGATCTGAGTTCCTCGGCTGAGCTGGGAAACCTCCAGGACCAGAGCGGATGGGGAAGGGGCTGGCACAGCAGGGTGGGCACAGCCACCCTCTGCCTTACAAACAGCGTGAGCTGGGCAAACGAGTTCCCTGCTCTACCCAGCACCTTGGTTTCTACATTTATAAAATGGGGATAATAATGGCCAGCAGTGCTACAAAGGCTGATTTTAAGTTGAGCTTTTAAGCTCTTCAGGTAAAGGCATTACTCTGAAGTGAGCGTGGCGTCCCGGAGCGGGGTCCCATCCACCCGCACGGCCGGCCGGGGGGGCAGCCCGTCTCCTACAGGTGCCCACACTTGTGCTTGTTCTCTTTTCATTTCTTCTCTTCAAACGGCTGGGCATCTTGTGTGAGGGTGTGCGGGGAGCTGGGATTTGAACTCATTAGCTTTGTGCAGCCTGCACCTGCATCTCACTTATGTCTGCAGCCTGTAGGGAAACAGTTTTGTTTTCTTTTTTCCTTTTTTTTTTTTCTGTTTTGTTTTGTTTTGTTTCGTTTTGTTTTGTTTTGTTTAAGAGGGAAGGAGAAGGAAGAGAGAAAATGACAAGTGCTCAGGACCAGCTTGGTTCTGGGCCAGGTGCTGCACAGTAGGAGCAACAAAAAATGCCTCAGAGGTAGCTGGTGAAGCTGTTCAGGGAACGTGACTGAAACACCTGTGCCTCTCGCCGTGCTGAGGCCTGTTTTGCCTTGGGACCACATGCAAGAAGGGATCGTGCTGGGGGAGCATCACTGTGGCTGCTGCCTGGGTTTCTCCTGCCTCCTGTGTCCACAAGACCGACCCGATCTTAGATCTGCAGATGTAGATGTGCCTTGTTTGGTACAAACAAAATAACAGAAGATTTCCGCCTTTGCGCCCATCCCTGCAGAGGGAGTGTGTGGAGAAGGAGGAGGGTTAGGATTTGTGCGTCCTTATTCTTCCCTCTGTTATTATTCACTCTGCTAGCATGGGTTTTTCGACTTGAAGCATTAGTATCCCCATCCGTAAAACAGATGGAAACTAGGAGCCTCACAGGAATATTCTACACCGTTCAGATGGAGCTTGTCTCATCTGAATTCACATCTACCTGCCTCTTCCCCCCAGCCCTGTATCTTTTTCTTTCTCTGTGATTTCAAATAGACTCCCATAAATCTTGTTCCAGGCCTAAATTAAGTGACTGCTTAGAAGTCAAATCCCATCTGTGGCATGGCCTGTGACCTGGCAGTCTTCCTTTCCATCGCTTAAAGCTGGCAACGGCCCAGGGGCTCGGGGAAGTTCTGCAGAAGGATTGTCAGGCTCCTGGGATTTAGTTTAGATCAGTATTTCCATCCCCAAACCTGTTTTCGGGGGAAGGGAGAGAAGAAAGCAGTTTGATGCAGAGTTTTAAATTGGCCATGCGAAGTCCATACACTTAAAATACGAAGCAATCTGTTTTATATCTGAATTTGTTGGATTCTGTTAAAGGCTATGGAAACTTAAAGACAAGAAGTCCTGTTTTTCCCACACTTGCTGTTCCTTGGTTCTGTGCTCTTCTACCAAACATCCCACCCCGCAGGGTCCTGCAGTTGTTGGTACCTGCTCTGCTGGCAGAGCCTGCTCAGGGGCTGCAGTTTGCAACCATTTTGTGAAAAGTCCCATTTTTATCTCAAGTGAGCATTTTTGCTTAATTTAATACCAGCGCTTTGCAGTTTGTGGGCATACACAAAATGTACCTAATGAATGCAGAAGAACAAAAATAACAAGAGGAAGAAGTTCCAAAAGCAGCAGAAGCCGTGATCTGCAGCACGGTGGGCTGGGCTTCGCTGCAGCCCCACGCAGCCGGGAGCGGGCGCAGCCGGGGTGCAGAGCGGCCCGGGGGGGACGCGGGCTTGGCACCCGCTCCAGAGCTGTTCCATGGGAATTCAGTAAGACCTATTTTCTGACGAAGTCGAAGTTGGCAGGACATGTTGAGCCACGGAGTTCACACCAGAACATGGGGATTTTTAATAAAGTCACAATTGCTGCTCTGTGCTAGATGAGTCATTTTAAAGTCAGGCCCTCATAAAACAATCCCTTCTCAGATACTGCTTCCTTCTATACATGTTTCACCAGCACAGCATACTTTTATGGCGTAAACACTACCTTAGCTTATATTGCTGCTGAACAGTTACTGCTTGTTCTCGCAGATTTCTCAACAGCGAAATCCAGGGCCGTGCACAACGCCAGAGAGCGACGTGCTGGTAGGAAGGGGTGGCAGAATTTTGCATCCAAACCCCAGCGGCGTGAGCTGCGGTGATGGTGACAAGCGCATTGACGTGTGCATGTGACACGGCCCCCGCCGAGGCTCAGCAGCCCCCCGGTTCCCTGCGGGATGGGGTAAGGGAGCGTGCCGGCCCGCGCTGCGTGCGGCCGGGGCACAGCCGGGGCGGCTGGCGGGATTCTGTCCTCCGCAAGGACGCTCGTTTGATCACTTTCTAGTCCGCTGATTTTTCACAAACTTTGTCAAACTGAAATCTGTGTTGGAGACTCCTTCAACTGCCTGCCAAATTACATAAAATTATTTAAAATTGGCCCGTGAGTTAAAAAGCTAGAGGGTGGAGGAGGTGGGGGGGATGACAGATGGATGGTGTGAATGCAGAAGTCTTGCATCCTTAGGAAACCGGGCTTAAAACATTCACAGAACTGAAGAGGTCTCTGATCCATAAACCCCTTTGTTCCAAGGCGCTTATCTACCCGAACCAACCAAGCTGCTGGAGTGCAGGATGATTTAGTTTACTTGGGTTTGTTTATTTGCTTTTTGAGGATGTGTGGGCCGAAATCTTGGCTGAGAATATGGCATGTCTCGCATTATTTGACTGCGGATCACAATCTCATAAAACAGCTTTTTTCTAAAATACACGGTTTGAGTATTTGTAACCTGAATACAAACTGCCAAACACACGTTCACAGAACTCTGGTATTTTTGTTTAATATGTATATATTTTCTTTTACAATTTGGACCTAATGAAAAACATGTGGTTTGTGCTGAGTAAAAGGAATAATAGAACGCTGTGACGGCCGTGTCAGTCCCTGCTGGGCATTACCGACCGCGTGGACTCTCTTGCTGGCTCGTGACTCCAGATACTGCAGAATAACTTGAACACGTTCCTCATCCCCACCCAAACCTGAACGTTGCGGTTTTCAAAACGCTGTTGTCTTGGAAACCTTCCAGATCCTTTCTGAGTATTTTAAACTCGGCTGAAACTAGTGGAGCAAAAGCACAATTCAAGTGTTTTCCGAGGCCTCTAGCACAACTCCCGAGTGCGGCTCTGCTTCCTTCCCGATCCCTGGTCACTTTGGTTGTCTTTGCTCTTATTTCTGACAACAATGGCACCGCTGCCGTACCTCCCTGCTTCCTTCCTGTTCTAAAGAAAGCCCCATGTCTGCCCAGCATTTCAACCAGGGGCACCAAAACGTTTTTGCTCTGCGGTTATTCACAACCGAGAACTGCAAACAGCGAGGGCAGAGATGCTTCATGGGCTCTCTGGGAGCTGAGTCAGCACTTCCAGCTTCCCGAGTGATACAGACTCGAGAGGGCATCAAACAAGGCTGCTGCTCTGGAAATGGCACCGAAACCCTCCACATGCAAAAAACTGCTCAAAGAAATGTAAATGTGAACGAGTGCCATTGAAACACAGATAGGAAAATCCTTCATTGGGAATGTAAATTTAAACAAAATCGTCTACCTCCTGCCTTCCCACACAAAGGAAACCTGCTGCCTCTTCCCTAAGAGAGTGTTTTACCAAGCTCACATGAAACTCTTTTTACAACATCCCTTTGTCTCTCTTGGAATCTGACCAAGAATTATAAGCCTTTAACGAGAGCTTTTTGCTTGTTCAGGCCCAAGGGGAGTAGCTGGGTATAAATAATAGATTGGCCTCTACTGTTTCCAGCGTTTCTGTTTTGCTGCTCCTCACAGACACAACCTGGGAAAGGTGTGGTGGTGCCTGTAGCAACAAGAGAGCGGTTATCTGGTCTCCCCTGAAGGAACACGATGATAAAGTGAGGAACAGCTGACAGGACCAGAGCTGGTATGTGCAGCCCAGCGGACGGGACGTTCCAATTTTAGAAAACTACAACTGGGGAGACTTGCTCGCTTGCTGGACCTTGCTGCTGTTTTCCATACAGGGAGCCTTGGGTGAGCAATATCTTATCTGTCCAGCCTGCTCAGCAATAACAGCCCCTCGGCCAGGCAGCTGATGGTTAACAGCTAACACCTTTAAAGCTTACACCTAGCTAAGGAAAAACGTTAGGGATTTGCAATATAGAGCCAGGCAACATGAACTCCTTGTTCTTCCAAGGTGAACAGCTCTGCCACGCCAGCCTGGAAAGCCACAGTTATCCTTTGTTTTCCATTTTGCCAGTATCGCATCTTCCATCTCTCACTTGCCTGTGAGCACCAGTGGTCCCAGCGGCCCTGCTCCCCGCCCGCCCGCTCCCGCCCTGCCTCCCGTCCTTCTCCCGTTATCTTGTGTCTTCTAAGCTACTGAAAAACTTCTCACCACCTTTTCTAAAATACACCCTTAACTGTTCTCTCTTCTCTCCCACTGTCAAATTTTGCCTTGAATGGTCAAGTTTGACACTGGCAATTCAGCAGAATCCCAGTTCCCACCCACCTCTTTCTCCCCTGTTGTGGTTTGTAAGGAAGGGAGTTGGGTGGCTGTCACATACTCCCGAAAGGAAAGTCTTGCGTTTATCTCTTGGCAAGCGGAATTAGGAACCTGAGCGAGCTACACAGGCTTCGGCTCTTTTCTCCTCCTCAGTTACCTTCTTGGTCTCTCTGGGCAGATTAAGGCTTTTGTGCTGTTTTTACCAAGGTCAGCGATCTATTCTTTTGTATTCACTGTACTCCATTCAATTAGTTGAGGGCATTTAACATGGATTTTTCATATTTGCATCGCAAATTCTAAATGATCCATGAAAAGCAGCTGTTCAGAAACTTCCGAATTCATTATCCCCAGTGTCTTGGAGGAAAGAAACTTTACCAGCCATTTGATTGGGGTGCTGTGTAGTCAGGATGATGGGAAACTGTCAGTCATTTTTAGTCTGCATTGAAGAAATAATGTGATGTGGTGGCATCTGGTTTCCATTTTACATTCTCTACAACCTCTTCCTCACCTGACTTGCTATTTACTAATAGCTGTGTCAACACATCAGTAGCTGAAGACCTGCACGGCAGCACCCCAAGGACCTTCAGTGTTGGCACGGTCATATACAGAGGTGTTACATACCAAAAAACCATTTCAATCTCATCTCTTCTCTCTTCCTCTAAAGAGAACATACTTTAGATTTCATCTGGAGTTTTTTACTTTGCAACACAGCATTCCTTGCCCGTGTTTGCTGGCTCTTTCAGAAAGACCTAGGACCTCGACAAAACAACATAGTGATGTGAATAAAGAACTAGAACAACAAACCCCCTGCTTTTCACAACAGACCTTGATGCTACGGCCTGGAATAATAGGAGTGAGTTTAAACTTGGGAAAGTTTCAGCACAAGGTCTTAAGGATTGCTTTCCAAATCAAAAGGAACTGCATGAACAGCGGGGGAAACGCGGAACACAGCACGGAGGTTTCTCTTTGCTAAACACGCAACAGTGGGCTCTCCAGTCAGTGCTCTGGGCTTTCATTCATTTCTACCATGCAATTCTTCTCTCTTACACACGCGTGTGCAAACACCACAGCAAAACACACAGAAGCACAGAATACTGGGTTGGGAGGGACAACAAGGATCATCTGGTTCAACCTTTCTTAGCAAAATCACATGCACAGAGCTCTTGTCAGCCCTTCCTTCCTTCCTTCCTTCCTTCCTTCCTTCCTTCCTTCCTTCCTTCCTTCCTTCCTTCCTTCCTTCCTTCCTTACTTCCTCTGGGTGTGTCAGTCTCTATGCAGTTGTTTATTGCTTTTGTTTCCCCACACAATCAGGTCTCTTTCCTGACATTATGCAGCTCAGCACAAGCGCTCCAGGTGGGATGAATCCGGTTCAGCGCCCTCCTCCCCGCCGGCTGCTCCTCTTGCTAATGAACTGCAAACAACCATGTTCCCCATGTTCAACCTTCACCCTGCCCGATGCATCCATAATCTAAATATAGGCCATAATTATTCCAGTAGCGTCTGTAGACCCATTGACAGAACTGACAGTGGCAGAGGTCGGGGGACCCTTTGCACCTTTAATATATTCTCTTAACCATTTCCATGCCACTGATGGTTACAGTCTCCCTAACACCCACTAAATGCCTGGGATTTGTCCTTTGGCTGTTCCAGATCTCTTTGTTCCTTAGTCCTCTCAGTTCTTGTACCACCAAACTGCAGGCTGATTATCTGCTTCCCTCTAATTGGGACACTCCATTTGTTTATCTGGTTGTGCAATCAAAATGTGAACTTCGGATGCTCTTTTCAAGCCAAGGACCTGCATCTCCCCCAGACGCAAATCCCAGTGCCTGAGAAAATGCGTGCAGGAATCGATCTCCTGGCCAACGCGCTGTTCCCATGTTGGAATGCCCTGGAAGCAGAGGCACTGATTTTCCGTATTATTATTTTTATGGCCCTATGGAACAAACAGTTGAATATGGTGCTGTGTGACTGAATAGCGGGGGGAGAAGCTAATCTGTGCTGTAAGAAATGTGATCACAAATCATTTAGAGAATGTAAATTGTGGGGGAGAGATGTCACTCCTGGCAGGAGGTCGCCCGTGTCACCTGTCAGACAGTCCCCAGTGGCGAGCATGAAAATTTCTTTGTGGGATTATTAATAAATAAACATAATGCTCTGTGTTTCTGCAGCACCTTTCACTGCAGGGACAGAAAGGACTTTAACATTCAGAACTATGCTATGCAATTATTTTAACTTCCTTTCAAAATATTATTTTAAAGGTCAAATTTGTCATTTGTTTCCTGGGATCATAAAATGGTATTAAACTTCATTATTTCCACCTCCACCTCTGCTCATTTTGAGGTAAGGTATAATCTCCATTTCATATCTTGATAAATTAAATGAAGTGACAAGTCATTAGTTCTGAGGCGTATGTTAAGTATTTGTAGTGCAGTAGCTCTCAGAGAGTATAACAGTGGTCAGGGATCCCATGTGCTGGGCACAGGACAAAGTTTTTGTCCCACAAAGTTTATAGTTTAGTTCGAAACTGAGAAAAGCAGTAGAAGAGAAAGGAAGAGGGTGGATAAGACCGGTTGTGACTGTTTAGATCTCCTGTGAGTGTACATCCCACGGAACATGAGGTTATAAGATTGCAGAGCTGTCATGCAGTGTGTAGTGATGTATTGCTGCACTTCTAAAGAATTTGATCCTGGCTGCGCAGCTCGGTATGTGCATCACCATAACTGTTTATAAGCTAGAGGAATATACAGAAAAGAGGAAGAAAAGATGGAAGAAGAGCTGGTGGTATTGTATGATCCCTGACTGTTATATTAGCCATTTCTGCCTCATTTTTCATTTGCATTCTTTTGTCTCTGTGTTTCCATATGGTTGGTCTGAAACGTAACACTTACCTGCAAGCTTTTTCTGGGCAGGAATCTTCTTTCGTTCTGTATTTTTTTGCACAACACCAAGCACATCTTGGGTCCTGATTTATGAGCAGGACCCAAAATCCTACAATGTTACTAGTCTGTCCTGCTCCCATTGAAGTTTACAGCAAAATGCATCCCACTTTCTCTAGCTGTGAAATTGTATAGCATTGGTGCTACGAACAGATCTTAGAAGTGAAGAAGAGAGCAAATCACAAAAGAAAAGTCTTACCCAGAATAGATTCTCAGAAAGTCTCCCCCGAGAGAGGGGCTGGGAGCAGGAAGGTGCAGGCGGCGGCTGGCAGGGTCACACGCCTAACATCTGGCTGTGAAGATGGGGAGGCTCTGCCAGCTCCTGGGGAATAACAGGCCGAGCTCACGGAGACCCAGCCTAACTGTGCATTCCTGAGAAACTCGCCCAGAACACTTGGAAGGGGTCTCGAGGAGGAATGTCAGGGAGAATAGGGGAATGGCCTAGGGCTGTTAAAGCCAGAGCTGCTCAATCTGGCTTCAATTGCTTTTCTTCTTCTTTCTTTTTGGCATCTCCTCTCCTCCCTTTCCCTTTCTTTTTCCTTTCCCCTTCCCCCTTCCCTTTCTTCCATTCTCTCTTTCTTTTTCAAGAAATTCACTCATGGAACTGTAAGAGAGCAAATCTCTGCAAAAAAAACCCAGAGAACTCCAGCATGGCTGAGTAAGGGAAGGCATTTGAGTCTCACTAACAACCAGAGACACTATATAAACAGGGGCCAACTTAAGGCAGATCATTAAGAAAATAGGGGAGACAGAGCAGTAAAGCTTGTGCCTCTGCTAACACAAGAATGAAGCAGTTAGAATGGTGTACCTTTGCTATCAGCTAAACACCTGGTTTGAGCTGGCACCTGAGCCCAGGCTCTGCCGTTCCCCACACTGCCCGTGGGTCCGTGACCTGCGGCTCCGGCCCAGCCAGCCCGGCTGCTCGGCCTCTGCCGGCACCGGCAGCTGACACAGGCTCTGCAGCTGCGATTACCTTGTTGTGGGACTTTCTCTTTGAAATTAAGGAAACCTTCCACTGCTTGGCATTATTTATCTTATCTGCTTATCTGCTTTCTCCTTCCATACTATGAAGTTCCCAAAAGAGGCCCATGGGAGCTGCTGGCTGCAGATCACAGTGACCATACTGTCAAGAGCTGAGCTGCCAGCAGAGCCAGGGAGCTGTGAGCGGGCAGAGGGTGCTGCAGTCTGCAGAGACACCCAACGGGAGGACACGCTGCCTTGGGAGCAGAGGGGAAGTTACATGAACTGAGCTGCAGAAAGGAAAATGCGTGAGTCGATATTCATCCATATATTCATGATCTGTAGGCTTGAGTGCTCTGATGTTCATTATCTAGGCATGACCTTAAAAACTGCAGTTGATTGAGAACACGACAGCCCATCTGCTTGGCAACACCGGCTGCTGGGGGCCTCACCCCAGCACTCTGCTCCCTGCACCACTTCTCTGTTCTTTGTTTGAATACTAATTCAAGGGCACGGGCTTCATCTCCACACCCTTTGCTAGGGGCTGACACAAGGCATCCACAACTCCTTCCCTCTCAAGAGTGCAGTGAGTGAAATCCATGTGTGCAGGACACATGGCTTACTCTGCATCCCAGCTCCAGCTCTGTACAGCAAACTTCTCCCTCTCTCCCCAAAATAAGCAGCGACCACAAGTCTGTGTGCTTGAAAAACTCCATCTTCCTCTTGCCCTTCCACAAAAGTAACAGGAACAGCCGTCCCACAGCCCCTGCCCGGCAACACGGAGCTCGCACCATGAGCTCTTTGCAGTTTTGGGTGCTGGGAGGTGCCACCACGACAGCGGGACAGGGCCGGCCCTCCAGCCAGCGGAATGTGACAGGAGAGCGAGCCGTGGCCCACGGGTGCTGGTCCCTCTGCCGCTGGCTGTGTGAAGCGTCTCTGCTGGAGGGAACACCTCTGTCCTCTCTGCACGGGAGAACCAGCAAAGTCATGAATGAAATCGCACCATTTCCTGCCCTGCTAGTAGAGGACAACAGGCCTCTTCTATTTTTTCTGTACTGCCCCACCCTGTTTTCGACTGACCAAGGGAGTGAATGAGAACTGTCTGCTGCCACTTAATCATTTAAAACAATCACCACAAAAGAGGAAGCAAGTTTAAATTTTCTGTCCATGAGAAAAATCCTTCTGCTCTTTCTTCCAGACACCTTCCTGAGCCTGCTTTCTAGCATCCCTTCTTCTTTAAATGTGTCTTTCTTCTAAGCAATTAAACTCTATAAAAAAGAGGACATTTTCTCCATCATACTTTCCCATCTCCCCTTTCCTGGATGGCAATCACAAACTCCAGATCTCACGCTGTGAAGGATATTCTGCCACTGGTCACATCTGGTTCCCTGATGAGATCCGCAGGCGGCCGAGCTGGAGCGATGCGGGTCACGTGGCGGCTCTAGGTTGCCTTATCTTCCTGAAGACCAGCACTTTTTAATCTCCTTTGATTCTATTTCTCTCTTTTTGCAGCGCTCTTATCAATTTGAGACTAAACTGCTGCACAAATGCTCATGAGATCAATCTGCAGATCTCAAATATGGTAAAAAAGAGGTGTTTCTTGGAGCAATCTGTTGGAGAGATTTTGTACTGACTTGCAGACTAGTTCCACACTGGTATGCATTCCTTTAGCATTAATGCTTCCTCTGGGACTGGAACCTTACAGAAATACGAGAAGCGGGCGTGCACGCTGCAGCCAGGCTGTGCACGCTGGCCTGTGGGCAGTGTGAGCAGCAGCCGTGCTGCAATGGGGCTGTGCACACTGGGCAGTGTGAGCAGCAGCCGTGCTGCAGCGGGGCTGTGCAGGCACAGCCGGGCTCCTCCAGCTACCACCGCAAAACTGACTCTCTTGAAACTCTGTCCTGTTCAGTTGGGGAAGAAGATTTTTTTTTCCTGAAAATAACTTCTAGCAGAGTCTCCTTGGCATATGCTATTAAGCATGAAAATAACAAATAAGTCAATAGGCATATATTAAGTCAGTAAGGCTGGGATTTTATCGATACTGGACAGAGGATGAAGGATACAGTGACAGCTGCATTTAGCACTCAGGATAAAGTAAATCAATCAAATTGACTGTATGGTGATTTAAAATCCTTGAAGATTTGGGTCGAGATCATTCTAGTTTTCCCAAAACAGACTTCTTACTGGCAATCTTCATGCAGAAATTTTCCTGCTTCATTTTCTTAGTCCCCACTGATACTCTGTGCTTACTTGCTGTGCTTGGTTCTGTTTGAACAATTCAGACCAAGCAGCCTCAGTAGCCATGGGCCAGTACTCAAACATTTGGGCTGTAAATAATGAGGAGGTGGCGGTTGCTCTACAGCCATCTCAGGATCAGCCATACAGGCTTTAGAGGCATAAAAGACTATTTCCTTGTATTTTAGATTAAAAATCAAGATATTTAAGACACCGTTATTGAGGTAGTTCTCCATTGCTTACAGGCTGATCTTTGGGCTTACACTAAGACTTCCTTGTGACAGTTGTATCAGTGGGATTTTAAATATCATACATCAAGCCGCCCTTGAACTGTATAAAAGCATTAAACTGATTAAACGAAAATGGTTAGCTGAGATCTGTGAATGGTGCAAGCTTCATTGAGATGGATGTCTACAAAATTCCTTTCTTCCACTTCAGAAGACTCGATCTGGAGACATGAAGCCTGGTTTGGCGGGTTTGGGCACGGACGGCGTGTTCAAGGGAGGTGTCACTGCGTGTCGGTGGCAGGGCCAGCCAGGCGGCCACCGGATCCATCTGTGGCTGTGCTTACAGGGATTGAAACAAGGAAGAAGTAAAGCAAACATCTTCTGAAAGTTCTCACTTTGGGGTTGTTTAAAAGAGAATTTCACACAGAACCATAGCACAGGCTGTGAAATAAAGTCTATTTCTGGTAAGACTTAATTGAGGAAATTTAATTTTCTTTCCTAACTGAATTGCTGTTGATAATCTAAAGTAATTCTGTCTGGTCTGTCTAATTTAGAAAAACCTGGATCTTGAAGCTGTGCACAAGAATGTAGCAGATTTTTGAAAACAGCTTTTCTGAATAGAAAGACGGTAACTTATGGCAGTGTAACAAAAGATTTCTTTTTTTGTTGTTTTGATGTAAAACACTGAAGTTCTTATACCTCAATCCACTGACACTCTCTTTTTAAGAGAAAGAAATGCATTTTTGCAAATGGCACATCAACAGACCTTGGGAAAATTGAGTTTGGAGAAAAAAATTGAATTCATTTTGTTTCTCTAAGCACTTTCCCATGTTTCAGATTTTGTACTGATAGATTGATGATATGATTTGCTTTAAAACCAGGTGGCCTCTTAGTTTCCATCTGTTGTGTCTATTGCTCTGTCTCTAGTGAGAAGCATTGCAGAGCTGTGCAGGCATCTGCACCCTCGAGAGAAAGCTCTTTGCGCCACCAGAAATGCTCAGGGAGAGAGAATCGAGTTTTATAGTATCTTAAACGTGAGATGTATCAGAAACTTGAGCCCCTGAAGGATCTTGTTTATATTCACCCAAACTGAATGCACTGAATTTATATTAGCTTTGTGTAAACAACTTTACAACAAAAACAAAACCCAGTGACATTTCCAAAAGAAACAGTTCAAATCTTACAAAACCACCTGAATATCCCACAAACATTTGCTGCAGTTTCTTGTCTCTCTGGATGCCAGAACTGGAACTGCCTTAGCAAGAACATTTTCCTAGGACTTTCAAAGGATAAACAACGTCATTTAAGCAGAGACCTGCCATGTTTTTTCAGGTTCTGCCAAACAGAGACTTACTCTGGAGCTTAAACTATGTGAGCTGAGTCTGCTGGAAAAAAGTGACTTATTTGCACCAAAGTATCTTCGGTAGCATGTCCCCTGCAGCTCTGCCGCAGGTGCAGGTGCTGCAGTGGGTGCGGAGGAGCCGCCGCAGCAGCGCAGCATCCCGCTCCACGCCAGCTGCAGGCGTTTCCCTGGAAGTTGGGTGTTTGTGAACGTAGCACATGGAATGTGGGATGGGGCCTCTCCCCGCTGCTCCCGGGCACTGTGAACAACAGAGTCTCGGTGCTGCTGGGCAGCGCGGCGCGGCGCCCGACTCTGCACCTGACACTGACACCAGGACACCTGAAGGAATTTGGCAACATGTAAAGGCCAAGGCGTGGGACAAATGGATTCAAACCACGGCCGTGTCCCAGAGAACTGGGCTCCCGTGTGCATGGTGTTGTTCTGGGGGGCTGGTAGGAGTTCACAAACGGGGCTGAGCACAGCTGGGCTCCCCCACACCTGCCTGTGCCATCCCAGCTGAGGTGGCAGCTGTAATTGGCTCCACACTAATGGCTCACAGCAGTTCAACAGCCTCCATTAGAGATTAAAAAAATAAAGAAAAAAGATATTTTTAACTGGCAAAGGGCTGAGTAGAAACGATGTGACTATAGGTGCAGTTGCTTGCACAGCTTGTTTCATTTGCTGAACTTCTCCAAGTCACGCCGGCATTAGCACCTTCTGCCATGACAGCACTGGGAGTTTCCCAGTCGCACCAGCAAACACCTTCTGATGGAGCCAGGCCTTGGAGTGCACAAGTTGACAAAATACGAGCAATTGCATTTCTCCCCAGATATGGAGCCTTGAGCCTTTCACCCAGTTCAGACAATTAGATGAGACGTGCTAGTTTCGCTTTTATTTATCGTGAAGTTCACTTTAACGTTTATACTCACTTGTAAAAAATCCTGTTGAACTTAAAGTTCAAATTCAACTTAAACATACTGAGTACTAACATTTGTCTTCATGTGCAAAACACAGCGACTTATGAATTAAGGATTTTGCATCTGAAATGCCGAATGTATTTTAGAGCTGGACCCGTTCAGCCCTGTATTCCTGTGAGCGCACTCCCCAGCTCCGCTCCGGGCACGCAGGGAAGGGAAGCAAAGCAAAGCAAAGCAAAGGGAAGCAAAGCAAAGCAGAGGAGGCGGCGGCGGCTCCGCCGTTGTGCAAGCGCTGTGTGCTCCCGCCGCCGCGCCCCGTCTGCCCGAGCGGCGGAAGGAGCCAGTGCCGGGATCGCGAGTCTGAGACTGCACACGGGAAACCCCGCAAGCAGGCGCCGCTCTGCAGGGCGGGGGAGCCGCGGCGTTCGGTGGCGCGGGGAACCCGGCGCCTTCCGGGGGCGGCGGGGCCGCGGCGCGGGGGGGGCT
>VWYH01003732.1:238765-445160 GCA_013399365.1 Pampusana beccarii | reverse complement strand
CGGGCGCGGGGGCCGGGCCGCGGCGCCTCGTGGCCTTCCGGCCTCCTGGAGCTGCCGCCGCCGGCCCCGGGGCCGACACGTGCCCGGGCGGGAGCGGAGCGGCGGGGAACGGGAACGGCACCGGAACCCGGAGGGCGGGCGGGTCGGCAGCGGCTCCGCTCGGGGAAGTGGGGTCTGGCAGCGTTAAGGTTCGAGCGAAGTTAAAGCCAGTATAAAAATACGAATATTTGTGTGGTTTGGTGTCATTGCAGAGTGTTTCAGAGGGATTTTTTTTTTTCTCCATTAAAAGCAGCAGAGCTGCCGAGCACACGTGCCCCAGCAGAGCAGCCCCCACACCGGCACCGTGTGCCTGCGCCCCAGGGCCGCTGGGCGCGTTTCCTGCTCTCCGGGCTGGGACCGAGAACCCCGGGGCTCCGGGAGGCCCTGGGCTGGGACCCTGCGGCTGCTGCGCCCTCCTGCTCCCGGAGAGCAGCCTGCCCGTTCCCTGGGTGCTCCCTGCTGTGCCATCCCGAAAGATTGGAGCTCGGAGATAACCCAGCGCGGTAGCGATTACCGCGTTGCTTTGGAGAGAGCACATGTTAGAGCTAAACTATGAAATACCCTTTTTTTTTTTTTTTTCCCCCAACGTGTCATTCCCTCCGAAGTGTGATTTATGCTTATTTAGAATAACGGTGGATTTCTGAGCTCCATCTGTTTGTCTGTCTGTTCGCACACACGGAACGTTTCTGCCAATGGTGATTGCCTGTGGCATTATTGCAGTATAAGTAGTTTGATAGGAAATATTGTAGCAATTAGAAGTCCAGTGATGCAAGTTCCTGACACATTATGACTGTGTTGCTGTCATTTCTGTGTCTCCTTCAAAAGTTCATTTTTGTGAATCATTGTAACTGTTTAACTTCTGCAACATTTCTACAGTTTTTACGTTTTGAGACATCTCTTGACATTGAGTCAAACTCTTTCCACTGTTATTTTTTTCCTGTCGACATTCCTGTGGCAGTCATATTCTTTTAAGTAACAACAGAGGAAAAAAATGAACTTATTTTAGATAAGAATGTTGCTGCCCCTGTTTGCCATGGCTCTGTGCCTTTGAGACCTAAAAAAAATGGGGGCTGGGAGGAACTTTTATTGTGGTGGAAAAAGAGCATCCTCTGGGAATGGAGATTTGTAGATGGGGTGTGAGTGACTGCTGCCACCCCAAAGGGACTTGTCAGAACAGAATCAACCTTGTGATTTTTTTTTTAACACCTCCAGCGTGTAAAACACTTGTGCTTGTTCATTTCCCTTTCTTCCTCTGGAATTCTGTTTCTTAACAAATACATTTTTTACAAGAGAGAACAGATATGTAATTTGCATACGAGTTTTAATATGTCTTTTCAGATTCTTCAGTATTCATTTTGCTGGGAGAAAAGCAGGTGAAGATGAATAACTTGGGCTCCAGGCCCACATTGGGAAACAGATCTTTTTTTTTTTTTTTTTTAAATAGTACTTGGCCTTCTGTGATCCTACACGAAAAGTTTTATGTCAGTCTATCATACTTAATGTACACTGAAAATATTGAGCCTACACTGGCTTTTCTCATTTCTTGTAATAATTGAAGCTGTACTAGAGAAACTAGTGGAAGATTCTGGTATTTCTCTTCAGTGCTTTTGGGTTTTATTCAGACCTACCTGTTGGACTGAAGGCCTCTTTCAATGGCTGTAAGTAGTTTTTTGTGTGCTGAATGGTTTATTAATGCTTGTTTACTCAGGGTAAAACAAGTATTTTTTTTTGTATAGGGATAGGAGCCAGAAATACCTGTGTGGGCTTTTCTGCCGCTCCACCCCTGCTTTCTTAGCTGTAAAATGGAGGGAGTTGCCAACAAGCCCACCTCCTGTGCACCTTCAGAACACGCTTTCTGCATGTGTAGAAGATGAATTATTGCATGTATTTTAACATCTTTTCTTATTTTATGTGGTACCCAATATATTTAACCTCAGTGCTATGAAAAATGCGTATACAACAAACAACGTGGCAGTATGGACTGCACTGTGTGTGCTGGAGCTGCCACCGAGTGCGGCAGGAATCAAATGTATTCACCCTGAATTTAAAGCAGGAAAATTGACCGTGTGCTGCTAGAGGAGCAGAGGAAGTGCTAGAGGAGGATTTCAAAAACAGAGTTATGAAAGTGGGCATCAGTGTGACATCTGCAGCTTGGCTTTTGCCCTGTCCTAAATGAAAGCAGAGTTGGGATGCAGTCCTTACAGAAAACGAGTTTAGTACCCAACTTGTGTTTTAGCTTTGGTCATTTTAATTTGCTTTTCCTAGATATTCTTGTTTATAGAAGAGATTGCTCATGGTAATCTCCAAGAAATGAGAAAAAATAAATACATGGAACCTCATTTTAGAAGTTGGGCTCCTCTTTACCATTGAGTGAACATGTTTTAATTGCAACTTCCTCAGGTATTACTACAATTCAACACTCACCAGGATGGCCAGTGGCCATGATGCTGCGTATGGTCTGAGCACAGAATTATGGTTAAGGAAGTCGTGAACAGCCATTCTACCTGTGACACATGCTGCTGCACTTGTCTTGTAAACTCACTTTACCAGTCTGTTTTACCTTTTATGGGAATTACGGTGACTAATTCCGTGTACACCTATCCAGGTGCTTGACTGGGCTGTTGTGGGAAATTCTGAGATACATGTCTTTGTATCTAGTATAAATGAAAGATGCATGAAAAACATCTTTGCAATATTGAAAGCAAACACTAAATATTCATGCAGCTGAAATATAGTTCCCAATTGCCTTGATACCACTCGTCACTGAAGACCCTGAAAATGTGGCTTTTGGCAGGCAGGCGGCGCCGTGCTGTGTGCGGGTGGCGGGGGCAGCTCACCTGTGTCTGCCCTGCTCTGCACAAATGTCCTTTCCCAGCGCAAAATCGTGTGGAAGTTGAAGGTTGTCTAAAACGGACAGAATTAACACTTTGTCCTGCTAAAGGCAGAGGCCTTGAAAATAGTTCCTTCTAAGTCCTGTTAACTCCGTGTTTATTATACTCACCCTTTGCTTTGCAAAGCTTTAGTACAAGCACATGCAAATACTCAGCAAGTTCCTTGTTCTTTTCATCGCTTGGTCCCTGAGTGCCCTAGAAGATAAGCAGGGTTTATCTGAGAGCCAAGGATAACAGAATCAGGAAGATTTGGTTTGTCCCCGTGTCACGCAAAGTCCCCGGATGGCTGAGCTCATATCAAACACGTTGGTGCTACCAAACCGGATGGTTTCCCCTGCCTTCGCTGTTCCCTGTGCCAGGGCTGCCCTTCTGAATGTTGGCGAGGTGACTTAGCTGACTAAGTTGGTAAAAAACTAAGGAACCGAAAAGGAAAGGGTGGGAAGTTTGATTAAATAAGAGGGTTGAACCGCTTTCCTCTTTGTGGCTGCTGAAAGGGCAGTTTGTGTTTGCTGTAGCTTTGTCTTTGCCTTTTCCGCGCGGGAGCTGACCCACTGGGGGCTCGGGGCTGCTGCTGCGCTGTTCTAGGGCTCTTCCCCTTCTGGACTCCATGGTTCACTTTGAGCTGGGTCACTGAAGGTAAAAGGAGGAACGAAAAAGTAGTATCGAGGAGATAGAAGAAGAATGTGTTCAAACTGAGAGGTAGTGTTGGCCCAGACAGTGTTGTTCTTTTTCAAGGAAAAAAAACAGAAACCAAAAAAATTGCATGCAAAATCTAGATTGAAAAAACTGGCTTCAAAGTCGTAGCATTTTTTTTCCAGCAGGTTGAAATTGCTGCCTGTGTCTGAGTTACACAGAAAATAAAACTGCATAAAATACTTGTTTAAAAATTTCTTACGGGTTTGGGGGTGTGTGTTTGCTGTTAAGGCCGGCTGGGAGCTGCTGTCTTTAGTTGGCTGAAATGTAGGACAGGGGGAGCTGGGGTCTGTGTGTTGTGTGACAAAGGGGGCGGTTCTAGAGCTTCTAAGCTAAGTTTTGTTTAAAACCAGCAAACCACAGGGAGTTATTTTTAATAGTGGTTCAAATGCAGCAGTCTGTAAAGCTGTCAAATCCTTTTTATGGGTAGATAGGTATTTCTCTATCTTGGCTTATTTTCTATATGCACATTGGATTGGATGAGGATTAGTTCAAGTTCTAACCTGTGCTGAGTATGTAAACATCTGGACTTGCTCTAAGTGCCATTGTTGTACATGCCTGAGAAGTCTCTTGGATTGGTTTTTAACATTTTAAAATATTTCCCAAAAAAATATTTTCAAAATTCAATTAGAACAGTATATTTAGCTTCCAGTGTTTAGTCATATGATACAGCTTGTCACGTGGCATGATGCAATAAATTGCAAATAATTTTATGGTGTCAGTACAATTAAAGAAATTAAATTTCTGAAGTGTTTGCTTCAGCTCGGTGCTACTTGACGTGCCTGCTCCGGCAGATTCCGGGCACTGAACAGCTGTCTGTCACAGATGGGAGAGGAAAAAACCTTCCCCTTAGCTTCTTACTTCTAAAAAGGTTTCCATATAAAACCAGTAGTAATGTAATACAACCTTTTATTCAAATTTGAGTTTCCTGTTACACACTTAAGTGAACCTACAGCAGACTCTATCTGAAACCAAATGGTGTCCATGAGTGAGACTCTAGGAATTTTGTACTCCAGAGCGTTCTTGAAACCTCACAAATGCATGTGTAGCAGTCAGAACGTATTATTTATTACATCTCAAAAAAAAAGAAAACAAAGACTTGCAGGTGGTTGATGAGTGGCTTGTCTGGGGTCCGCTGGGTTTCCGTAGGGTGAGGTGGATTGTCTGCCCTGCTCTTGTACTGGTTTTTACACAACAGAATTGGGTAGATTAGAAACGGTCAAAGAAGCAAATCCATATTTTTAATAGAGTCCAAGTGCTCCATATGGAGCCAATCCATATTTTTAATAGAGTCCAAGTGCAATGGAGTCTGAAGAAGAGCAGGTGTGAAAGGCCTAATGATTTTTGTTAGAGTTGAGGGGTTTCTGCTGAGCTCTCAGGATGGCAGAAATGGAGTTTGTGCACGGAACCACGTGAGTTTACCTCTGGACTGTAAAGGGGATATGCTGGTCTATTGTTCTGTGAGCTGGTACATCACGGCAATTATAAAACTTATTTAAATAGTTACAACATGTCTGATCACAAAATGCAGAAGATGGTAAGATTATTCTTTTTAAATTAAGAATTTGCTGCTGCTGGCTTGAGGCTTTCCCTTATGGTTGTTTGGTTGTTTCCTCATTATCTTGGGTTTTTTTTGTGGACTATTAACAGGTGTATTGCAACCCCTAGGCACTTCTTAGTTTTTGTATTTATTTACTTTGAGTAACTTAGGTCTCCAGCTCTGGACTTGAACTTTTGTAAGAACCCAAGCTGGTGCCAGGCCATGCGCTGCCTTTGGACGGACCTCAGGCGCCACCCTGACGGATCAATGCATGCGCTTTTTAGGAAGGCAGTTTATTGTGACATTTGAAGTATTCATTTCGAGCAGTTCTCATTCTGAAGCTATTCTGATGTCTCTGCCGGGAGCTGGTAGGTGTGGAGGTCCGTGCATATTTCAGTTCACCGTGTCTTTAAAATGTGGCTGCACCTCTGCACTGATTTCTTTCAGCATAATGTGTAATATGCTTTAAAAAATACAGGGGATGGATTGTTTGTGTAGCATCAGTTGGAAATTGTGTTGAAATGTTGTTTTTCCAAGCATGGAGGTGCTGAGGCTGTTCCAGAAACCCCTTTTGGCAAGGAGCGGGGCAGAGCTGCCGCCGGCGCCGCTGCAGAGCCGCCTGTGGGAGCGCGGGCATGGCCCAGGCGCAGCCCTTTGAGCTCAGCCCTCTCAAACCAGCCTCGCTGAGGAATCGAGCGTAATAAACCCGAGTGTGGCAATGCTGGAGAAAAGGGCAGATTCCCCTTTGAGGAAGGGGTGATAATGTCTTGCGCTGCCACAGCTATTTACGAAATGAATGGCTGTCAGCAGCCTGGCTGATGCGGCCCCAGCTATGCATTTCAGCATTGCTGGGAGACAGCTGAGGGACCTTCCTGAGGAGGCCTCAGTGTCTCGTTTCAACACAGCATCCCACCTTTGGGGCTCAAAACATCCTTCGGTGTTTGATCTGGGTGGGATTCCGCAGGACAGGTTATGCTGTCCCGTTTGGGGGACACGTTCCCCATCCCGCTCCTCCTTGTGCTGTATCCACGTGATCCACGGTTGCCTCACCTAGTGCGCCAGTATTTCAGGGGTCAAAAACCGCAGTGCTCGGGGCTGTGACCCCGCGCCAGCCCAGCCTGCTGACGGAGCAGGTGTCGCTCCACGCCCTGCCCAGGATTTGCAAGGCTTTCATTTTGCAGAGCTCAGTGACAGATCCTGTTCTCCAGTTACTTTTGTCGTTCGATCTTTGAGAAGCCCACTTGCTTCGAGGTGGGAAATATCCACCAGCCTGTTGAGAACTCGTGGTGTGCGTGAAGCCGAGCTGGAGTCTGTGCTGAGGGGAAAGCCGGGTGCTGGATGGTTGGGATTGCTGCTCCGGTGTGTCTGAGCGGTTCCGGCCGTGCCCGCTTCCCAGGCGCTTGCTGGCTCAAGTAGCGCAGGATAATTTTTCTACGATTTTTCTTCTTTCCATAGAGCAAACGATCATCTTTTACTTGAGAGAGTAGCTTTTTCCTTAACCTACTGGTTTTTAAACTGTGGAGCTGGAGATCAGAATCACCGCAGATGGCGCAATAATTGGGGAATGTTGACCTACAGGATGGATTGCAACTTCATAGTACATTCAATATGATTCCTTTCAGGAATTTCAGTTTAAGTCTCTCTCCTGTTCTTGTCCTTGTGGACACGTGTCCATGCTGCCCTGAAAAGGAGTGGGTTTTCTCCCTGTTGAAACACTTCGTTTCTTGCATAGGAACATAGCATATCAACACTGCCCTGGAGAATTTGTGGTGGGTTCTGGTTCTTGGGGCATATGTATGTCATTGTAGTGAGGAGATGGAGAGGAAAGTTGTAGATATTTTAAGGTTCCTTTCCTCCAAGAGCAGGGACTCAGGGTAGAGCAGATATCAATAAACATGGGCACAAAAATTCGCTTCTCGTTCATTCATGGAAGTTCTGCTTTCGTTCTTTCGTGCTGTCAGTGTTTCATTAGCTCTTCTGTTGAGTTGTGCAAAACGTCTCAAAACTGCTAAACTGGAACAAAAAACCCCAAACAACCTTGAAAAGGTTTTAAAAAGTATATGAATGTATTGCAAAGAAGCAAATCAGTCACAACTGTGTGTGTCTGCACGCTCCCCTTTAATCAGCTGGGAAATCTAAGTGGTGACTTTCAGCTGTCACTATATTAAGAACCAGTGCTGCCTTTTGTGGCAGTCTGTATATACTGAACTCGGTACTATGTAGTAAATATTCTTGCTGTGTTTTCATAATCATTCTACTTAGAGTAAGTGCTTCTTGGGTGGGTATTACAAATCTGTTAATCTTTATGGTATTTATAGGGTAATTTTTAACTCTCTTGAGCTCTTTACTTCCTTGCGGGTCAATTACTCAATTTATAACATTATGTCAGTTGTAAGAACTTTGCCATCCAAGGGTAAACAGTCTTGGGTATGGTTCTTTACCTGTGTTTGCTCTTAGTTCTTTGTATGTTAAGGTATGCAATAACTTACTCTGTGACTTATCTGTTGGGGTTTCTTTTAGTCTCCTTGGTTTGTACTTTAAAGTGACTATGATGAATTATTTTAGCTTTTGTGCTTCATCAGTAATGCAGGGAGAGGGAGAACTTTAAGCAGTTCTGTCTGAAGAAAAGTCCTGTTAACCAAGTTGCAGCTACTTCAGTAAAAATAGCTGCAGATAATGTTGAAATGTTTTTGATTGTGTGTTGATGAAGCTGATAACTGTAAGTGAAACAGCTCTGCGGGGAGGGCCTGGTCTGGTGCAGGGGGCTGCGCGGCGGCGGGGGCAGCGGGACAGGCTGCGGTGGGGAGCGCTGGGCGGCAGCGGGGCCTGCTGGCTGTGCTTGACCAGCCTGTTTGCGCGTGATGCTCCAAAGGAAGGGAAGTTTCAGACGAATCGTTCGTCGTGAGTCCTATCAGACTTTGCTGGGGTCACATGTTACCTGCCCTACTGTTCCTCTGAGATCGGGAACAGCTGACTGCCAGCTTGCTCTTTTTTTTGGTGACATAGATGGCACTAATGAGTTTGATAAAGCAGCTAGATTATGAGGGCAATATAGTTTCCCTTTAAAGATACTCTCTGATTTGTTATGCAGGACCATATATAAATTTCTATCTACTCTTAAGTTGCCAGGCAGCACTGATAAGCAGGGTACCTTTTGTTCATGCATCCAATATGTGGCATTAATTCCCTCCAGACTCAGTTGCTGTTGTCCATAGTTTTTCCTTCGTGCTGTTACCGTAGCGTGAATTACTGGTGCCCGCAAGCACGTGGCTGTCGGGTTTGCTGAGGGCACGTGGCAGTGATGTTCTTCCCCGGACTATCACCTCGCTGTAGGCTTTGGGCTTGGCTTAGGCTGTGAGCTCTTCGGGGAGCGAGTCCCGGTGCAGCAGAGCTGGCTCGGGAGCTGCTGTCGAAGCAGCGTTGCTGCACCTCCCCGGTTTTAGGGGTTGGTTTGCCCTCTGCGCCGCCTGGGCTGGTCCTGGGGGTCGGGAGCTGCTGTCGAAGCGGCGTTGCTGCACCTCGCCAGTTTTAGGGGTTGGTTTGCCCTCTGCGCCGCCTGGGCTGGTCCTGCCGCTGCCTCCCAGCGCTCACACTGCTGGGACTTGGGACTCGCCTCTCTTGCCTTGGTTCGATCTGAATTGGTCTGTGTCTGTCAACCAACTGGTAAATGTTGCAAATTCATTAATAAATATTTTCTGTTTATTTAAATACCTTATTTTTCTTTGTGTGTTCCATTTTTCCACAAATGTACTCCTTTAAAACAAGTTGTTCTGCAGCTCTTGGTTGTAGTGTGGGAACTCTGTTCACTCACAGGAACATGTGCTACCGAGAGGGCTTTGCTGTTTTTATAGAAACCCTGCCCACACACTCCTTTGGCTTCCCGAGTCCCTACAAATCCGCGCAGTCCTGCTGACAGCACTGCGCTGATCCGTGTTTACTCTGTGGTGCTGTCTAGGGCCTGGAGCAGAGTAGAGCGTGGAGTCAGGACGGGTGTGTTTTGTCCCCATCTTTGACTCCGGTCCAACCTGGACACCTCATGCAGCAATTAATGTCCTTTCCAAGTAAGTTGCTATATCACTGTTCACTTATATTTTTCTTAGTAGCTTTCTAAGCTGGTTTGTTTTATAGTAGGTCAATTTGATCCTTTGTTGTCATTGCTCTTTAATTTTTATTTTTCTGCTTTGGCACTTGCTTTGCCATGTTGCTTGCTGCTTCGCTTATTTCTGGTGCTGAGTAGTAGTGTTTGATTCACAGGTATTAATAAGATGTCAACATAATTTGCATTGATATTAATAAACCATATTGTAGGTTATTTTGAAATACTGTAAATATTTGTGTTTCTTTTCTGAAACAAACCTTTGTGTTTGTGCAAGTATCTGGTGGCAAGCAGTTGTGTTTGAATGCTGATGAACCAGTCCATTGTAGATATTTTCAGCTGTGTTCTGCATAATTACTCTTAAAAACTGGTAATTTGAGATGGTTGGAAAATTACATTTTACTTAGTTCAGGGATTGCTGAAAGCTAAATTGCATTCTGTGCCTCAGCTGGACTTTTTTGTTTCTCTCTTTTAATTGCGTTAGCACTTTAACCCTAAGTACTTCTCATCATGGCTGTGGCTGATAGGTGGGTATCTGGCAGTAGATAGAACAGATGCTGCATTTTGAAAACATAATGTACAGGCCTTTGCAAACGTCTGTTAATTCTTTGGTTTCGTGCTCTCTGCCAGCAGTGCTATTTTATTATTGTCTGCAGGACTGGGTAATATCTGCAGATAGCGGTGAGATGCACCTCAGTTTTAGGGGAAGGAAAGACTGGGGCAGGGCAGGTCTGCTGCACTCCGCTGGTTTCTTATACCTGTGTGCCGAGAAACCGCTCAGTCTCTGATCAACATGTCACTGGTGAGCTGGGAATGGCCCAAAGGCACCTTGTGGTGCATAGCAGGGATTTGTCAGAGGAGAAACTGGAAGTGAGGCTGTGGAGCTGTTGTCTTGGTGAGGAAAGCTTGTCCTTCCAGCTCCCTCGAGGCGCTGAACTCTTGCTCCGACGGCACGGTGTTAACCTGAGAGCAGGGGTGCCTGGGCCGGCAGGGGCAGGAATGCTGGGTAGGCAGGGTGGGAGATTTGTGTTTGCGTGAGTGAGCTTATGGTTTGAAATAATCCGATACTACTGAGTTTATGCTTCAGCATTGAAGCTTCTTAGAATAATAGAAAATTGCTACACAGCGGGCAGAATATAGTGTGAAATGTGATTTGTCTCTTGTGCAGAGCTTGTACATCTAGTTATAATTTTCTTGAAAGGTTAATTCCAAATTTCTCTTCAGAACATTCTGTGCAGGCCTTTCTGTAGGAAAAAAAAAAATTGGACTCAATTTAAATAGACAAGTCTTGTGAATCCTGAAAGAATTTGGGCATTTAGCCCAGGAAAGGGAGAGTTCTCTGCAAGAACTTCATTAACCCTGTCTGTCATCAGAATCAGTAATAAAAGTAGCTATGCAGACTTACAAAGAACAGATCTTTTTTGTTTTACGCCATAGCCTGGATCTGCAAGGCCCTGGTGAATGAATCTTGTTCTTTAAGGAAAACTGCGTGCTGTGGGAAAGGGGGTGGAGATGTGTTGTGTGCAGTGGTGTGGAAGCGTGGATATCAACTAAAGAGCTGCAGTAATTTTCGGAAAACTGGCGTTGGTAGCTCCAGGTACTCAGGAATGTGTAGGGGAAGCCGATTATTTTATTTGGTATAAACACACTTCGTAGCAATGTATGATGATACGGTCTTATTTAGCATATTTTGAGGCAGGAAAAATACAAAGATGTTTCTAACGTAGCTGGTTTTGCAGCTAGAGGAGTGTCGAACGTTTGGAGGCAGGGCAGTTGGTGCAGGATGCGGGTGCTGGAGCCTGCGCCTCGCGAGCCGCTCCGAAGCTGCGGCGGGTTCGCTGGGACGGCTCTGTAGGCTGGCTGGGCTGCGGGGTTCCCAGCGCTCTTTCCTCTTCTGATTAGGAGAGATGGAAATACTTCAAGCTCTTGTTCTGATGTTTTGAACTTTGGTGAACATACGTATCTATATCTTCCTCCATTCATTTTCCATGTATTTGAGACAGATATGTTGGCTACTGAAGACTGAAATTAATGGCTCTAGAGAGAAACTGCGTGAACAAAGTGTTTACAGCAGGTTTTGTGGGTTTCGAGCCCATCTGACACGGGCTTGCTCTTTTTCCTTGGTCTGCCTTAGCTTTCCTTAAGCATTGGAGAGATTACTGCAATATTTCAGAAGTATCTTTGTGAGGTTTGCTTAATATTTGTCAAGTGCTTGGAAGTGTGGTGATTAAAAGGTATTTGGCAGCGCTAAGCGGTGGTGTTTCTAATCATATATGTATATATGTATTTATAGAAAACTTTGTTAGGATTTAAGGTCTTATGTTAGTTAAGCTTTCTGAGAACAGACTGGGCTGAACAGTTCCCACGTCGGGGTTTTGGGGCTGTAGCAGCAGAGCTTACTTAAAGTTGGGTTTTTTTGTCCTTTGGATGCCACTGCTGGTTTTGTCGTGCTGCCTGAAGGTGATGTTTGCTCGTGCTCTCGAGGGGGCTGGTTGCTAAAGGTGTCTTGGTAGGAACAAGCTCTGGAAGTAGTTCGGATTCTTAGAGCTGTGTGTAGTAGAAACTTATTTTAGGGGTTGGCTTAATTTGGATGTTTTCACAGTAGGTTGGAACAAGTAGTCTTCCCTACTACTTGATTTTTGGCTCTTCTTTTTGACAAGGTTGGGAGTGGAAACCGTTTGTATTTCACATGTAGGTTGTCAGGTCGCTGGTAGTGCAGAGAGTTTGCGTGTGTGCAGACAGCTGATGGTCCCTCGGTGCGGAAGGGGGACGGCGCAGCCAGCGCGCTGGTGGAGTTGGCGTTACTGGTACAGACAGTGTGTGTTTCGTGGCTGTATGTGATGTTACTCGTTTCAGTTATGATTTAATGATGTGAAAATGTCTGGCAGTTTCTGTGAACGTATACATTATGAATATATTTCCAGCCTATATTTAATCTTTCCTTCATCAGAAATGAATGAATTCTGAGAAGGATAACAGAAATGTTCTTAAATAATTTGACTTCAGGCTTGAAAGCTTTATTGCATTATAAATTAAAAGATGAGCATGTTGTTGCATGCTTAGTAAGCAATACAGTAAAATTCCAGGTAGATTTAGTATGTGTTTATTTTTAACAAGTGTTTCGTTAGCACCAGTAGTGGCCTGAGAGGTCTATCTCTAATGTTTCAAAGGTTGTAAAAATGAATATCATTAATACTTTTGGAGGCTCAAAATTGCAACTAGAAGAATATAAATTAAGGTACGTTGGCTTCTTAGTTTATCTGAATGTACTAGTTGGGGAAAAATGCAACCCGCTGTTGCTGTATTTACAGTATTATCTCTCTTCAGAGGAACTATTGTCATTTTAAATGCTGCTGGCTGCTGTCCATCCTCAATTTCGGATGTGACTGTGCATTTTATATTTATCTACATCTTACGCAAACATTGTACGTAACTATTTACATGTGGTGTTGCACTAGGAAATTCCGCTCTGTGAGGTAAGAGGTAGGAACAGTCCAGTTAGGCTGGTGGAAAGGAACATTTATCTTATCACATTGATTACTTAGTCATAACTGTAAATCACCAAGGACTCCTGGCGCTGATCCTAGCACTGCTGAACAGGAGCGTGTGAACCCATCCCTTGTCGTGGACGGATTGAGCTGAGCAGCATCCCAAGTGTGGTCAGGAGACTTCTGCAAGCAGTTACGGCGTTTGATTTGGGACCAGGTTCTAGGGACCTGATATTAAAATGTAGGGAAACAAGCCCAAACAACGGAAACACTAACCCGTGGTAGAAGTAAGCTAACTATGCTGCTGGTTGGTCGTGAGAACTGATGACAGTAATGAGCATGTGAAATGTTCTATCAAAAGTATTGTATGAAGTCAGGTAGCGTCCTCGGGCTCAGTAGGACGGTGTCGGAGGGGAGAGCTCTGTGTCACACCTGCCTGTCGCCGAGTTGTTCTGCTGGATTTGTCCCCCAACTAGAATACAGTGTATTTGAAATGATGATCTGCCCTGCTTAAAATGGCAATATGGACCCGAGCTGGATGGGGAGAGTGCTCTGACACACATACTTTGTTACTGGCAGCAAGCATTTGTTTCATTGACATCTACAGTGAAATGGCTCCAAATACCTTTAAATAGTTGACTTAATGTCATTTTGCTTCTAGGTATGGAACAGTGAATTACAGTGTCTGTCACAGCATTTGTTTAATGAACATCAGTTGTTGACACAGTATGAAAAAGCTCTAGGGCTTTTCACCCATTTTACTGAAAGCCTCCGTGGATTTTGGGTCTTTGAGAAGCCGGCTCTCTGTCGCTGACTGGTGAAAATCTTCTTTGCGCAGAGTCGTGACAAGAGGTCTGCGCAAAGTCTTAACACAAGCCCATCTGCGCCTGCTTTCAGGGTAATCCCAGCACTTGTAAAATTGAAGTGTGATGAAAACACCATTCTTCTGCTCAGTGGTCAATTTGTTACAGACATCCTCGTCCTTTTTAGGGCTTTATCAATTGCAGGTACAGTTTTCACTGAGGGCTGTGACTTGGTTTCTGCTTTTTGATGGGACAGCAGCTACTTGTACAATTTTGAATATATAAATACATAAATATATTTTTGTATTTTCCTATTGTGACATCAATTCCATAGTTTTAGTGTTTGTACCTTCTATTAATATGAGTTATTTAAGGTTGGGTGAAGATGTGCTTTGGAAAGTTATCAAAATATCCGTTAAATGAAATGAAAATAGAAGTCGAGTTAAAACACACAGTTGGGCTCCCTAGTACTTAAAAATACTGATAAAGAAAATTTTACTTTGAAACACAACTATTGTCTTTAACTGTGGTTGGTGACTGATACTTTTTTTACTTTTAGTGACCCAGGGCCTACCCTTTAAAGCTTCCCTGATATTAAAGGCTGGGAAGGTTGATTTTTGCTGGTTTTTGTTTGTCCTTTAGAGCTTATGTCAATGAGGATGAATGAAGTTATATCAGATATTATATTAGCACCTTGGTCACGGATGGCATTACTAAATCTAACAAAGTCGTGTAACTGAGCACTCTTAGTATCTTCTTTTTAAGAGTCTGTTCACACTTCCCTGTATTTTATGCTTTTCTTGGGCTTTGCAGGTGTACATAGCTCATGCTGTGTTACGTTTGCATGGAAATGTCTATAGATACACTTTCATCTTAATGCTAAGCCTAACATTTTGAATCTATTTGCAGGTGATGTACCCGCACTCTGCACAGTTCTTGCCCGAGCTCCGTCGTTGCAGCAGGAGCTGTGGGGAGCACGGCCCCTGCGGTGGTTCCTCTGGGGCTGCGGCGCTTGCAGCCCCGGCCTTGGCCAGGAACCTCTTTCTGCACCACTTCTTACTGAACTGCGTTCTTGAACTCTGCTCTTGCAGCGTTCTCTCCTGCCTCTTGCATTTCAGTGCCATTCCTCATGTTGTTTCCTTTAACATTCATATTCATATTTTTTCAGTGTTGGCAGGTGTGTATTTCACACTAACATGAGGGGTTTTTGGATGTTAGACTGCTATTTGCTTATGGTAATTTCCAGTCATCATAAGGTGACTGTTGAGAGAGATGAGCAGAGAGGAAAAAAATTGTCAAGCATTTACAGTAAATACTCTCTGCTTTTGGAAACGCTGTCAGAAGTTTAATTGTTAGGTTCAAGTAAGTTTGTCATGTGCCAGACAGAATCAGTCTGCCGTAATGAACGGGTTACGCACTTCACCAGCAAAAAGGGAGAGTGAGAAACCAAGGGATGCTGAGGATTCCCTGTCACCTTGCACTGCAGAAGGAACGGGGTGGGCTTTTTAACCTAGCCTGTAATTAGGTTTTGCATGGAAGCATATATTACTGTGCTTGCTTTGCCAAAGCTCTTCAGTGTGATGGATGAGATTTAAAGGTTGATCTGACTAAATTGCAATGAGAATACTAACGACAAAGATATTTCTGTTGTGAACTATTCCTACTAGGCATCATAGCTGTGACAGAAATGGTGCAAGATAATGGACAATAAAAGTCACTCAAAAATAATACTCTCCTAGGACTGGGCTGCCTTCCCCACAGCACATCCCCCGAACCAGGGCAATAATGTAATCATAAGCCAAGATCATCATTTAAATATATAGGTAATCTCATATAGTATCCTGACAGATTTATTTTACGAGCAAGCAAGAGGAAGAATATTATTGGGTAGCAGAGAGGAAGAAAGTGTTAGTGCTGTGGTCGTGTTGATTTTGTGACGCAGTCTGTGTGGCTCCAGCGCTGGGCTGGGCGGGAGCAGCGTCCCGCTGGCTGCGGGAGCCGCGGCGTCACGGGCACTGCGTCTGTTCAGCTCCAGCCTTTGTATACGTTAAAAGATGGAAATTTGTGCAGTAGTCTAAGCAACATACTTGGCTGTGTTTAAACAACTCATGGATTTCTGGAACTATTCAAGACTTGTTTTTTTTGTTTTACACAAAGTACCTAAACAGAGCTGCTTGCGTCTCCCTCCCAAGTGCCCATGTAGTGCAAGGACAGGAGAGGGATATAGTAACTGAGTGCAAAAGCACATACATATCTCTTGCGTGATATTTGAGGGCATTGGAGCAGGTCAAAGGTACGAAAGGCCCCGCTCTGTTTCCAGGAAGGGCACAGCTGCCTCCACTTCACAGCCAGGAACGCCGAGGCTCCTCGAGTGGAGTCGTGTCACTTTTACAGTAGGAAGTGGTGCAAAAGTCAAAGACCTCATAGCTTATTCGGCAGAATCCTTTTTGTGGCAGCGCTAGGGAAAGCTGGAGTCGCTGTGGCTTGTTGTACATTTATAAAGCTGTGAAGCCTTGTGCTCTGTGCAGTGCCACCCCTTGCTGTGTCCCTGCTGAGGGTGGGGTCAGCAGTGGCTGCAGTGGTGGGTGGTGGCTCCTCCAGCGCTGTGGCAGCAGCACAGCTGGACGTGGGCGCACAGCTGGATGTGGGCGCACAGCAACAGCTGGGGCGGCTCGGAGGAAGGTGGGGAGTGTTGGTACAGAAACCGGTTTTAACACTGAGCGCTCAAACTGCTACTTTGCTGTCTACTTTAGAGGTACCTGATCCTGTCACGTTGATTATACATCTGGGAGTAAATAACTTGGCCTGTAGTTGGGTTTGGGGCGTGCAGAGACACATGGCGATACCGATTAGACTGGTCGCAGCTGTTCCACTGAGCCGGTTTAGAGAGGAGCTGCACCCGGGGCAGTCGCGTGTGTGAGACAACACCAAGATGCTGATGAGGTTCTCCTCCTTAATGAGTGTCTCTTAACTAATGATCTTGGCCTTTGCTACCAAGTGCCCTGGGCTGTTCTGCTCTGAGAATCCCACTGGTCAGGTATCTGCAAGGTACCACGGCCTTCCACAGGGATTCGTGTTCTGTTTTGCTTTCCGCTGATTCAGGCTGGGATGATTGGGTGGGGTGGGGTGTAAGGACAGTTGGGTACCCAAAGAGGAATCGCAGCCTCGGACGCGATAGGGGACCTGGCTACATAAGAGGGTTTTTATTTTCCCTTGCTTTGTAAAATCTCCAGGTTACCTGTGGGTACTGCCACTGTATGCGGTAGTAACTGTACTGCAGAAGGGTACCGTAAGTGGCAGGATGCTTAAAGACCACGGATGTTATGTAGTTCAGCCTTTTACTGCCATGTGGTGAACAGGCACAATGTGCTGTGTGTAGAAACAGCTTCTCTGAGCACTGAGGTGCTTCCGTCCTGACCCGTGTAGCCTGGGTGAGGTGGGAGGTTGTGACTCGAATGAGTAACTTTGAAAAGACTGTTCCTTTCCAAAGGAATGAAGATACTGCTTTTGGTATGCTGGATCTCATTCAAATGCTTATGTTAATTGCAAGTGAGAGTTTTGTGGTAATTTTTTGATTCCATGAGATAATGTAATGCACGGATTATTTAGCCTGGATGGAGGGATAGAGTAAGGGATGACTCAACAGATTTAAACATTTCTTATGTGTGATGGTTTTCTTCAGTAGTCTAGGATGACTCCTATCTAGCCTGTTGCAGCGAATGTCCAATCGAAGTTCAGGATTACTGAAACGTCGCTGCCAGCGCGGTCGCTTCCTCTGGAGAGGGCGTCCGGAACGGGGGGAAGCTCCCTGCTTTTAAGTAGTTGTACTGGACACAGTCATGTTCTCTGCTCAACACTTCCGTGTTTAAAAATGTAATTGCAATATTTGTGTTGCAGTTAGACTTTTCTAAAGAGAACTCTGTAGAATTACAGCTCTGTGTGGTCTGTGTACCGTTCTTGATGTTACTGAAGGGCCTTTGTGTTGCCGGCTGCAGTCTGAGGGCCCTGGGTGCAGGCCCTTCCCGGGGATCCCCGTCCTACCTATCCCAGAATAGCTGAGCTGGCAGTTAGGGCAGGACACGCTGTCCCGCAGGTGTCAGCGGCCCCGAGCTGCTGTCATGTGAGCCGTCCGTATCTCTTTTCAAAGCTGATATTTGGTTCTTACTTCTTCCCTTGCTTCCAGCTGTAGTGCTTTACACAAACAGCGACCAAACCCAAATACTCCGCCTAATACCTTCCTGTACGTGCTGGTGGCAGCTCGTCTGTTCTGAGCTGTTAATTGCCTTCCCCTTGTCTAATCCCTCATGGTAACTAATTGTACCTTGAGTTGCCTTATGGTAGTTGGAAATTATGGTTCTGTTAGGAATGGCCCAGATTTGCGTATGGTCGGATGACTCAGACTCTCATATTGAGAAATAACTCCCTTTTCTCTCTTTGAGCTCCAGTCCTTTCTGAAGGCAGGAGGCACTGAATATGATGTTCAATCAGTGTTAGACTACAGGTATTTCACATGGCACTGCCTGGACGTGCCTTTTATCTTGGGGCTGTTAATGTGAAATTCCTGAATTCCTTTGGAGGTAAATGGTGAGAAGCGAGGCTGTCAGTAGCTGGTGTTCCCGCGCAGCGCTTGTGCTGTGCTTGTGGACTTAGAAAGTGTGTTACACTCTCCCTTCAAGCAAGCAGCCTTTCTTCAAACCATGAGTAATAACATAGTTAAGATCTGGCAGTGTAATGTAAGGTAGAAATTTCATAGGACAGTTTAATGTTGATATTAAGGACATATTTTTATTCTTAAAGTGTTCATCTGGTTACTAATAAACCTACAGATGCCTGATACTGAAGGAATCTTAAAATCAGACTTCTTCATACTCATTAACAGTGGTTATCCTCCCTCTGGAGTTCGGCGGCAGCAGCTCTGAGGGCAGCCCGTGTGTTCGCCTGGTTACACAGCAGCTCTCACAACTCCTAGTGAGTGTTCGTTAGAGTGAAAGTTCATTTTTAAGAAACAAGAGCTTTTTCTCTGCTTTCTCCCCAATACTGTGTGTGCGCATTATGATGCTAAAGGCTTATGTATTTCACTTACAACTGTTAAAAGAACCAAGTGCAGTTTGCTACAGAAATTCTTCTGCATCGTATTTTCTCCTCCACTCCCCCAAATATTTAAAATACCTTTGTATTTTAAATTAAGAGTTAGTCATTGCCCAAGTGCCAGGCATGCACTATTAATACACTAATGAGGTCAGGTTGTGCTCTTTCACTGAGTGAATACTTGCCAAAACTCTTGAAACGAGTTTCTGCAAATGCCTGTGTTGGCCACTAAATCTTCCCTTGTCACCGTTAGGCTTCTGGTAGCTGCTCAGGACAGCAACAGTGTGACTCTAAATGGCATATTACCTAGAGTGTCTGTGGATAACGAATAACTAGCTATGAATAACATCCCTAAATAAGCCCCAGAGCCTGCATACAGCCCTTTGTGGGGAAGGGGCGTTAGTGTATTGATTGTGTTCTGTCCGTGCTGTGGGTGTATTCGAGGACTGGCCGGAGCCTGACCCCAGGCTGCCCTGGAGCAGGAGCACTGGGATCCGCTCCCGAGCTCTCCCCGAGTAGCAAAAGCCTGGGTTTATGGCACTAATCTTATCATAAAACTAGTCATACCATACTGTGAAATAACTTGATTCAAGGTAGACCCAAGATGTGACGTGTAGTTTTATGTTACAAGTGCTGGGTCTCCCAGCTCTTCACCAGCTGTGCTATCAGCATAAATGAAGGTTCAATTGTTGTTGTGACTCAGAATTTCACAAACAAGATCTTTGCACTTAAAAAAGGGAGGGGAGACTCAATTGGTCTCTATTGGGTGAAGGGTAATTTTAGAATGAAAATAGAGGAGCATTGCAAACAGTGATGGTGAATTTGTTTTTGTCTCCTTACAGTAAGCTTTGCATGGGATAACTTTTGCTAGATTCTTTTCTCCAATGCTGCATCCTTTTAACTTCTGTAATTTTTGGAGGAAATTCTACTGGAAAACTTGCTTAGTAATTGCTGCAGGTACAACTGGAACAAATTCATTAACGGACTTTCCCTCATTTGTTTGTTCCTAGAGTAATACTTCCATCTTGTTGAACCTAATACAGTTTCTAGCTGCTGCTTCCTGTGGCTTGTCAGCCTGCAAGAAAACTTGGGATCTGGGGTGGGGAAGAGAGAATGTGGGTAAAGCTACACTTTAGGTTGACTCTTTCCTAAGAAAGCCGTAACTGTCTGGTGGGACTTTGTCATTTTTATTTTACAAATGGAAATGCGCTAACCTTTCTGGAATTGTCCACTAAGTGTCTGATCCCATTGGGGGTGGTCTGGGTTCAGTAGTTCTAGGGCAGGTAACGCTAGCTGCCGTTACCGTACATGAAAGCCATGTCTTTTGTAGATGACATACTGCTGACCAATGAAAGCCGTTTTCTGCTATTTTGCTTATTATGAAATGATACCACTAATACTCGTGGCACTGGTGCTTTTTGCACTGTGGGGGGAGCGGGGCTGGCTCTGGGCTGGCGCTGACCCCTGCAGCTGGCGGGTGGGTCCTGCCGCGGGTGCCCCCGAGCCCGGCGCGGGGCCAGGCGAGGAGGGGTTTCCTGGGGGAACCGTGTGCGCGTCAATCCGAGGGAAGAGCGGAGGAGCCGGCTCTCGCTGTCTGGGTGACAACCCCGCCTGGCGCACCCCTGGGGAGGGTTTCCTGCTTTCAGCGCTGGATGGGCGGTGATGACGCCTCTCTCCCCTCTCTGTTTTCAGTCCAGCAGAACTGTGAGGCAGAGCTTGGTATGATACCATGGAAGGGCAGCACAACCACCCGCATCATCTAGGGGACCAGAACAACCCTCTTTGCAAGCTGCCGGGGCAGGAATACCAGCATGATCCTCAGGTAAGTGCACGTGCTCTTCAGTCTTTCTCCTCCTCTCTTTTCTTCCCTTCCTTTTATAAAAGTCTGTAGATCTCTTGGCATTTAGCCTTTTGGTTTTTTGCCTCTTTTGTTAATAGTGCAGTTACAGCAGTTTTAGGGTATATCCAGTTTGGGATTCTGCCAGTCAGCCAGAGTTTCCTGAACCTAGTTTTTTGATGATAATAAGAGAAAAAGGAAATCCTTTGAATTTTGCTTAAAGCAAGTATTTTTAAATCGTCTTATAAAAACATTTATTGTGTTGGCTTTCTCTTCTCTTTGATTCTTTGAAGAAAAGGCCAAAGAAAAGCTGTGTAAGTGAATAAACGTATTTTATCTCCTTTTATAGATTATTAAATGCTGAAGAGTTAATTGGCAAACACAAAAAAAAGTCCTACATGAAACTGTAGGCTCTCTGGCTTAGTCTCCTGTGAGTCTCTGGAATCTCTCCCATAATGTATTTTGTCTGTACTATTACCAGGTTCCACTGTCTCTCTTCCCTGCCTTTCCACAGGAGTGGGCTGAGCCTCGGGTTGGGCCCCTGTTCAAAGTAACATCAATACCTGCGCTGTAATCGTGAAACTCGTACTTTGTGAACCCTGGCTCCTTGCCTCTTTTTAGCCTGTTTGTTTATCAGAGCAATTAACTTTTACCTACGTATGTTGAGGAGTAGACAAAGCATCATGGAAAAGCTGTCGGCAAGACGACTCTTGCAGCTGTGGTGTGGCCTGGGGAGGGTCTGTGGGTGCTGTCGCTCCAGATGTGCGGTCCAGGGGTGAGCCGGGGTCCCTGACCGAGGGGCGTCGTTAGGAGAGTTGTATCGAAACGGGGTGGGATTTGCAGAAACCCTGAGTTGCCTACACGTGGAGTGCAATGGTGAATACGCCTTAGGCAGCACTGCTGGGAAAGCAATGTCGTATGGAGCAAAGCCCCCCTCTCCTAATGTAGCAATTTGTCATATTAAGTCATTTAATAATAATTGAATCCCCTTGATTAATCTCCTAGAATTAGCCAGTTGCATTTTGAGCAATTAGGGTTAATTACTGCCTCATTTGGCAGGATAGAGCCCCTGTAATTATTTCATGAACAAGATTAGGAAGTGTTCCTGTGCAGCAGATACGTTCATGGCATCTTGGAGCACATGTTAGAATTTGTAATGACATAGTTAAGTGTAATTAGTAGCTAATAATCTATGTTCTGCTGCTATGCTGATGCTGAGTGGGCTCATTTTGCTGTATGGTCATTGTTCTGTGAGACCTCCCCTCAACTCTGGTAATATCCAACTTGTATTAATGGAGGTCTCTGAGTATGTTAACTGCTCTGAGAATGATGTAGTTTGGAATTAGGATTGCAGGAAGACTTCCTTTTGGATTTGCTGTTAAAATAACAGTTTTTTAAAAAGCTGAATAGCGACAATATAGTCTCCCAGAGAAGAGAAAAAAATACCTCTCCTCAGCAAACTCAGTTTAGAAATTAACAAAAATTGTAGTGTTTAGAGAGCAGGCCACCTTGCATTGATGGCACAATATGATTGCTTATTACATATTTTTGATTTTCCATTTTGCAGGAACATAATTATGCATCATTTTCAATTTGCTGGTACCTGTTACCTGGAAGAATTCAAAATTGCGTTTCTTTCTTCTGAAGATATAAGTAATGCAGACATGCTATGTAATAGGTTGTGGAAGAGAGAGGTTTGGGAAGGAAAACTTGACCCAACTTGTCTTGCAAGACATGTCATCCATGGCAGGCGGGGGCAGGAGCTTCCACAGAAAGGACCACAACTTGAGCTTTTTGGGTCTCGATGGGGAGGGGGTTGTGTGGACCGCCCCCCAGCCCCTCGCCCGAGCAGAGCAGCCGCCTGGCCCCGGCAGGAGCTTTGCCCACAGCTCTGCTGCTTCCTAGGGCTTTTTGTTTCGTTCTGACAAAGTTGTTAGTTCTGTCTGATAAGTAGTATAGAGCTGTGAGTGAGTGTATCAGACTCCTCTTTCTGTCTTTAGTAATAAGATGACACTTTTGAGTAATGTTTTGTATTTGAAGTTTTCTAATTAGAGTAAGTGAATATATAAACATAAAAAAGACCAAATAAAATAGCGGTTTAGCTGCTGGCTCCCTTACCTGCCCAGCATTGCCCCGATGAAGTTCGTCAGTAAGAGACAGAACAGTCTCTGGTAGTGTTCCAGAGTGAAAGTGTCAATTATTTAAGTCTCTAGATTACTTGGTGTTTATAGCAGTAAGCAGTAAAAGTTATTTAGGAATAAATCAGTGATATAAAAATACAGAGCTATAATTTTTTACTTAGTTTTCGTACTATATAAACATAATAACTCACTTTTAAATAACCCTTTTATGTACTCGCAGCGCTTCGCAGCAGAGCTGCTCGGTGCTTTGCTTTGGTCCGCGAGTTGAAGGTAGATGTGAACCGCTCATCTGCCAGCGAAGACTCTTCACTGTTTCGTTCTCTGGAATGCTTGCATTATGTCTATGTTGAATTTCTCTGTGAATATCACCTTGGTCTGCTACTTTCAAGCTGGTATTTCTCTCTTTCCTTGTCAGAAGGTAGTACAGATATCTGCTGATAGGGATTTTTAAACTTTGAAATTCAAGCCAAGTTCTTCAGCAAACTTTAAATTCCAGTAACAGGTCAGGTTAAGGATGTTTTATGGTGACTCTGTAGTTTTGAAGCTGCAAATTGAAAAACCTGATGTATTCTTCAGTAATTACTTGACTACCTGTTTGAAGGGTAATCTATATTTTAAAAGTTTCCTCATGTCTTGTGAGCTTAGAAGTTCTTTTTTTAATCAATCTGTTCTAATGTGTTCTCATAAATTCACACCGGAATTTCAGCCTCAAAGTACGCAAAAATCTTTTCAGGTAGGCATTATCGAGTGGAGATGGGTGTCTAATTTGGGACATCGTAAAGAGATTTGAAACACTGATGTTGATAGTAAATCACTGCTTATGATGTGTGTGTTCGACTGGAGGGGCTGACGTTCCCCCCCTACCGCCGCAGATGTCTGCTAAAGGTGAAATTCGTTTACGGTAAATGTCACTCAGATGAAGCATGCTCTTTAGGAGCAAGGAAATCATTGCTTTAAAATTAATGGTGCATTGCAAATATCAGAAAAAAAACCTTATAGCCAGCGTTAAGATAATTAAAATTCAGGTCAGAAGTGTATGACTTAGTCGGGCTAAATTTTTTAATGAGATTTCAGAAAATTAATTGGGCGAGTATGTTTTTACTCTTCTAAAGAATATTTCATTTCATGGCTCTACAGGAAAGATGCTTTTACTGGCATCTAAAAATTGTAGTGTCTGACTTTTTAACTGTTGGTTAACCAATCTTTAACAATTTTTAGGTTGATTACAAATAATCTCAATGTCTCGTGACCTCATAGCCGTTTGTGCAGAATGAGGACTAGTGCCGGTTTTCCACATGCCAATCAGACAGCAGTGAACCAACTGACTTTGTTGTTAATGAACATGAGCACTCTGGGTTTCTGGGCCGTGCAATTAGCAGAGAACACTCCCCTTTCTCCAGCTCCTCCAGGGCGCCCCTGTGCGTGCTCTGGGGCAGCAGCGGGACAGGCGCCCTGCAGCAGCTCTGCTGCAGCCCTGGCCCGGAGCCTGCGGGAGAGGCTGCTCGCGCACTTTGCTCAGGACTGTTGAGGTTTATCCCAAATAACTACAAAAAGATCGTTTGTTGGACAAACATTGATATTTCTGGAGGTTGAAAGTTGACAGAACAGTTTTTTTTCTTATTCTTCCTTATGCCAAAATACAAATTCTGAGCTGTACGACCACTCATTTGAAACTCGAGAAATTCTCTTCAGGTGAAGTAGCTGCCTGTGCATGGTTATAGCAGTGCATGGAAGATCTGGGGAAATGGTATCGAATCTCCAGCTGCAAGTTTGGGGCTGTTTGTGCTCCTGCACGCTCAGGAGTCCTCTCTGCAGCACTGGATCCGCCATCCCTGGAGATGGGGGAGCACAAGAACAACTCCATCCTGTCACCAAGAGCGAGTGTGCAGCAAGGAGCTTGTCCGATACCGTCATCCTATAGATTTGCCTGACTTGCTTTATAATCTGATCTAGAGAGACCCCTATTAATCTTTTAGTTTCTTACCCTTGCAGCACGTCTGTTCAGGTGCATGCAAGGTAATATAGCAGTAGTTTTATTCATTGCATTTTTTTAGTATTATAAAACCTTATTAATTCTGTTTTGCAGAAAATCTCATAACACCTCAAAACTTGAGGCTGAAAATTCTGGCAAACTTCTCTGATAAGCGTGGTGACGAGGGCTGTCGTTACATACTTCTGCCAGCTTTGACATTTTTGCTCTCGCATCAGTGATTACATCTAGAAGAGAATGTGTGTGCCAGAGATGTTGTCCAGAATAGCTTGTTCTTGGAATAATCTGTGTTTCTTCTTAAAAATGAATAGCCTCTTTATTTGAATGAGGAATTAATTGACTTTAATCTTTGGCCTTTTTNTTTTTTTTTTTTTTTTTGTTAACAGAGTAGTGAAGAGCGAGGCTTCATTGTGTGGATAAGAGAGCAGCCTTTGTCTCAAATGAGTTCTCCCCAGACTGTCCCTTCCCGCAGCCGCCCTGGGAGCAGCCGGGTGCTAACACCCCCTTTTCCTGGTGTCTTTGGAGCTCCAGTGCTTCGGGGGTTTTGTGGGGGGGTGTGGTTTTTTTTATTTGTTTTTTTCTTTTAATTTGAGCTCCATTACCTGCTTACATTTGGGTACAGTAAAGCATAAGCGAAGGCTCATTTTAGTCAGCCGTGTGGGAAAGTGGAATGCAGGAATCAGTCGGGAGCTCCGTGGTGTGGTTTGGTCTAACCTGAGCATGCTCTCTGGTTCGTACCGTCATCAAACATCTTCTAGCCTGTATGAAAGCTCCATTACTTTAATTAGGTCTGATAGGTTGTGATAGCAAATGCAAATCTAGGTCATTGCATATGTAAATGTGCAGCTGTAGTCCTGGAGGATGCCAGAACGTATCAGCTGAGGTGTCCGCTCGTGGGCCAGCGTTAGCTCCAGCGTGGCAAGCAGACGGCGTGCGCTCACCATGGGAGAGCGGCTGGGACACACACACGCCCCCTGTCACTTGCCTAACGTTTATTTGTGTTTTCAAGTTAAGAAGTCGCTAGATATTTCTTGGCATATGCTTAAAATATTAATTTACACTTAAACACTCTTGGTTTAAACACGCAATTTAATGATTTCTGAAGGGCAAATGGATACCATCCTTGATTGGAACACGGATTTCTTCCTTAAAAAGAAGTTTTGCGGTATTTGCTACAGAAGATCTCGTTAAAACCACTCCCTCTATTCTGAATGTTAACTCCAAGTTTGAAAAACTTTGGCTCGAACTTCCTTCCAGGCAGAGTGTGGCTCAGGAGACACATGTTCACAGCGGGGGAAATGCTCCGAGGCCTTTCTAGTTTTTGAATTAGGGCAAAGCGGTCTGTAATTTTACAAACTGACACCTTTGTTTTGGGTGGGTGAAGCGGTTTGACTGGACAGCTCAGTTGATTTGCTTAGTGGCTCATGTAATGAGGTGGGGAATGGAGATGTTCCTGGTTAGTCACCAGTCAAGCTGGACAAGTACTTGTGTTCAGACGTTCTTCTGCTGGTTTCGTCATGCACAAAATGCACATAAACCAATGTTTCGTTAGCACTCCCTGGAATGAGATGAGTATTCCTGTATCCTGTAGTGTATATTGATGAGTATTACTGTTTATCAAATCCCTGCAAAGAGAGATTGCAACCAGTTTAAACTGGGAAGGTTGCGGGGGCTGATTACATTGAGTATTTGCTTGTGTGGTTTCAGCCCATGTTGCCTTACTTTGTTGATAATTTAGTAACTTAAAGGGGAATGTATGTAAATAATAAAACAATGTTGTCTTAACATTCTGCTGTTGGTCTGCTGCCCCGTAGGCGGCCTTTTTCTATCACTGCAAGGCTGCTGCCATTTTCTTGTATAGTATACACTGCAAAACTTAGAGAAACAGGTCCTGAAGCCTCATGTCAATTTTCATTTTGCTGTGTTACAGCTTGTGAATGCGGCGCTGAGGGTGCCCCCCTTTGCCACAGCGGCTGTGACCCCAGCCCTGGTGAAGTGATCTGCAAAGGGAAGCGCTCCCCGACGTGTCAACCAAATACTCGATGCAATTAACTTCTACTTCTGTGTGACTTGTCTTTGTGAATAATGGCAAATTCTAATGCGGCCTTCTTATTGGTGTTGGCTGTTGTTCACAAATTAAAATTTTTATTGTGTCATCTTTAGCCTAGAGAAATGAAAACCATTTCTCATAGTATGAGAATGTTTAAATGCACGTGGTGACAGATGGAAAAATTTACCTGTGGCCTTGGCATTTCAAAAATAATTACTCAAAGTGTCATTTCATCTGAAAATGAGTGGTTTTGCTCTTTTAGGGAACTTAAACTGAGAAAGCTGATGATCACGATGGCCTGGAGTTAGATTTCCAGTTATGTGCCTACTTGAATTAGCAGGCATTGGATCAACGTTATGGTATTGCGCTTTTGTCTTCTCTGGAATTCCTAACGGTCCAAGTTTCTGAGCTGAGCGACAGTCCCGTGTTGGGAGCCGCAGAGCGTGTCCCTCAGCATGGAGCGCTGGAGAGCAAACAGGCTTTGAGGGCACAGGGACGAGGGGACGGTGACAGCCACACGACCCGAGGGTCTGCTCTGTGCCTGGGCTGTGGCTGCCACGCTCATCTCTGTGTCATCAGCGTTTCTAAAGTGTAATCGTTTTTCTGGAGCGCGTCTGCAGTTAGAACAGCTTCTGTTGGGGGGATTTCTCCTGCGTTTGTTGTCATAAAGACGCTGAGAAGGTGACAGTTTTCAAAGTAGCTTGTCTTGGTTGATTGATGCAGTTTGTGCATCAGAAATTACTACTTTAGGGACTTCATTGATGAGTTTTCCTAAAAACATTGAATTTTACAACTTTATTTACGAAACCTCTGCCGAATCACTGTGACGGTGGTTCAGGGTTGCACAGACACCTTGAAATCTGGAAGCTTTTTCAAGTGCCCGATTTATACTTTTTATTGCTTGTTGGATTGTAGTCGTTCCTGCTGCAGAGCAGAGCGTGCGCTTGCGGCCGTGCGCTGCACGCCGACTGTGCCGTCTGAAGGGGACTCAGGCACCTGGAGGTGCGGAAAGGAAAGCCAGTCCTCTCCATTGTGCGCTGTGTATCAAATCAACACCAAATTCCTTTGTCTGTCTTGCTGGGCAATCCTCACTGTGAGGAATTTATCCTCCTGAATATGACTAATCATAGAAACTGCTAGTTTGCAGTCATAATGCAGATTGGAAAGGCATGTTCATGTTTTTGCATCACTTTTTCTAATGCATTGATTTAATTTCTTTTGCCTTGAACAGAGACATTTAACATCGTACCCGTATCGCTGCACATTGGCAGATTTTCAGATAGAGAAAAAGATCGGCCGAGGACAATTCAGTGAAGTTTACAAAGCAACTTGTCTTCTGGACAGAAAACCTGTTGCATTAAAGAAAGTTCAGGTGAGCTTTTAAGTTCAGAGTCTTACTGTTTGGCAACTGGAATGGGAATGTTTCAAGTGTCTACACCGATTACTTTGAGTCAGAAACCTCTTCCTGTGTTCTTTTGTCAGCATTAATAGTGCAATAAAATGGTTTATAAATTGAGAGTTTAAGTTTTGAGACCACTGGATGATCTGGTTTGATATTTTCCCATTGAAAAGACCAAGCACTCTGCTTTCTGATTTTATTGGATTGGATTTTAGAGGTGTGGGATCTTTGTTGTTTCAAGATAAGGAATAAAGAAGAATGCTTCTGAAGATCTCGAAGCAGTTGTACCAATACTGGAGAGGTCGGGTTGGTTTGGTGGAGCTCAGTTCCCAGCAGGGCAGGCCCCGTGGCCCCACTGGCCCTGGGACCCCGATCGCTCTGTGCGGGTGTTGGCACTGAGCGCTGTTTAGGATTCTAAGTCAGAATAATGTTGCGGTAGTGCAATTTCATATTTATTTTTAATTTCTCTTTTTGCTTTGTAGAAAGGGTTCACTAAATTATTTTAAAATGTGTGTGAAAGAACGAGGCTGTAGTGGCCATAGTCGTACTGTAGTGGTTTCAAAATAAAGACAACGTTGATCTTTCTTTGGTCTGGTGATTGTGTGCGTTCTCCTTATAGCAGAGGATATACAAATTGGCAAAGACCGATTTCTTGTTATATTATAAAATTTTATTTTGTTGTTGTTTCATTTTCATCTTGTCTGGTTTTGTCTTTGAAGATTTTTGAAATGATGGATGCCAAGGCTAGGCAAGATTGCATCAAAGAAATTGACCTCTTGAAGGTAAGAATTTTTATGATGACTTTTTCAATTTTTTTTGTTTTGAGAAAAAATTAGTTTTCAGATTGGCAAGTCATTTACGTTTTATGGCAAGTAAAGCTTCTATAGCACACATAATGATCTTAATAGACCGTGTGTTCTTTTGCAAGCTAGAATGCCTATGTGATGCAAGAGTTTTGTCTTCAAGCTTTTATTGAGTTTTCTCATAGTCAAGGAATCTATTAAAAATCTTTCTGTTTTAAGAAAGCCACAAGCACTCCTCTTTCAGAGAAGCATCTAAATTCTGCCCTTTGTCTTTGGTTTGTTTGGCACTTGTAAAGTTCAGCGTTTTTGTCACCCCTGCTGCCGTGAAGTCCACGTCTGCCTTGCAATTGTGTCTGGTGTCTGGCCATGTCATATGGGGTATTGATATTTTTAAAACTTTCTTGCTATTTTTAAACTGGTGTCTAGTATGAAATATTTATAGACTATTGCTAAAACAACCTGCTGTAAGAGCTTTTCTTTCTTTGCTGTTTTTATTTTAAATGTAGACCATTGAGGAATTCGTGAAGGAATTACACAGACTTGCTGTAGTCCATCCCTGTCAAAACAATGCTTTGTCTTTTTTGATCAAAGTCTTCTGTATGGCCATGGAAACAAAGGGGTTTTTTGGTGATTTCTAAATGGAAATATAATTATTCAAAATTTAACAGAAGTCAGACAAAATTCTGTATTGCTTTCAGTGTAATTCTTGCTAAAAGGTGTAGGTGAAGCAGCTCCGTAGTGTGGCTGTAATCAGCATTTGGGCTGCCAGCACCCACAGCCGCTCCTTTAGAGGCGACGTCCCCTTCCCATGGCTCTCGCTGGCAGCTGCTGTGCGCACACATCGCGCATTAACTGCCAGCGAACTTTCGGTGCATTAAAGAAACGGGAAATGTCATTAACCCAAGATAAAGTGTTTTCTAATATTTTATGCATTTAAGGAGTTGTGAGGATTAATAGACTTTCCTTCTGACAAGAGACGGGCACGGGGTGTGCGACAGCCGGGCCTGCGGACCGGGACACAGCCTGAGGGGCTCTGGGCGGTCGGGGCTGTTCTGCTCCTCAGTTTGGTGCCTTTTCTTGCTGGAAGTTGATCTTTGATGTACCTGAGAGCAGACATTTTAAAGAAATTTCACCATAAATGGGGAGCTGTGATAAGTATTTATTTCAGGCTTGGTGTTGTGGGAATGTTCCTCTCCTGCTGCCCGTGGATCCCATTAACGCTGATGCGCTGGTGTCCCCTGCCGCACGCAGAGGGGGTGATCGGCGTGGTGGGCCAGGACGCCGTTTCTTTGGCTTTGTAACGCTGGGGTAGACAGGCCGAGTCACAGCTGTTCAGTAGATGAAGTGCTCACTTTAGTAGTTTCTAAATTTACTGCATTTCTAAGAGCACAAGAGAAGGATAATCTAATGCAAAATGAGCAAGAGAGAGCGAATAGAGCAATCTAGATACTATGTTATCTTCTAAGCAGTTACAGCTTTCCACTTTAAGAAATTCAGACATAAAATATTAAAACAGAAATTATAATTTGTTGAGCCTGTTCCTTCATTTAGTCCTGTGAGTAAAGTAACAATCTGAGAAGATGCAAATTTTTAAGAAACATAGAAGGAAAAAAATACCCATTGTGAATATAAAAAGAAGCTGTACTGAAATGAAAAAAGTAATTAGTGAAGATGCAAGCATAAATAATCAGCAAAATAACTGACATATGCAATTTATGCGTTATTATCCTCCATCAAAGTTTTATTTTAATTCTGTTTTTCTAAGGGGCAAAGGGACCTCAAGGTGTATTGTAATCAACACTTGGGGGTTTTCTTTATATTTCATGGGGGGGAAAAAATCAATTATTGCTTTAAAAAGCTGCTTTCAGGATGTTGCTTTTAAATGTTTTGTGAGTTTACAACAGAAAATATTTTTGCACACTATTTTGGGTTGTATCGCTCTTTACTCAAGACACTTTTATTGTGCTGTATTTGCAATAAATGGTATTTCTTACAGGATTCTTGTCGATGGTAACTGAGAGCACAGTTTGTATTTGCACCTATTGTGAACTGTTTTGCATAACGATTACAAAAACATACAGGTACTGTATCTTGGAGTCGTCATTGCTACAGTGTGTTAAATTTCGTTCTTGCCTTCCCTCTGTCTGCAGCAACTGAACCACCCCAATATAATTAAGTATTTGGATTCTTTTATTGAAGACAATGAGCTGAACATCGTCCTGGAGCTGGCCGACGCCGGGGATCTCTCTCAGATGATTAAGGTGAGGTGTCAGTTCTGGAGGTGCTGCACATTCCCAGGTCAGGCGGGGCCTCGGGCCGGGGCCCAGCCGCGCTGTGCTGGGAACACTGGGGCTCTCTGGGCTCTGCGCGCCCGCAGCGGCTTCCGGAGCACAAACCCGGGTGTCCGCTGGCGTTTGGGTCACGCTGAGCTGTGTCGCTTGCTTCTGGTGACCGCCTCAGAAAGAGGGAGTCTCTGTGTGATTTGGTGGGACGTGGGTGTTATTTGCAAGGTTGTTTCATCCCGTCTGTGATTGATGCGGACATTTAATTACTGTTCAATTCACTGTTCACGTAGCCTGTCTGCCGCTCTGAAGACATTCAGGAAACTGTATTGACTGACTTTGCAACAGGGATTTGGGGTTGAGAAATTGTTTCAAGTACTTGCTCTTCTCTTATGTTGCTCTCAGGAATACTTGTATTGCTGCAAACCAGCTTTAGTTAAGCTGTTACCACCTGCTTTTATATTTTCTTTGACATGTTAATCTTTAGACATACATCCCTTGTGAGAACAGATGTGTTATATCATGTTTGTTAGCACTCTCAACCTTCTCTCCATGTTTTACCTGTTTTTTTGCCATCATTATTCTGTAATTATCAGAAATGAATGTTTGGAAAGTTCTCCTCCTCCTTGTTGTCACAGCTAAAATATCTTATTAACAGATTTGTTTTCTTTGCCAGCAGAGCCATGAGGCACTAGGCCAAAGGCTGTCAAACAAGTTACCCGTTTAGTCCATAGTCAGCGGCTGAATTTACGGTATCCCCGAAAATGCGCTCGCGGGAGAGTCCCCGGTGAGGCAGCGGGAGCGGGCGGTTGGCAGAGACCTGGGGAGACCCCGAAATCCCAGGCAGGCCTCGGCGCAGCCCCCGGGAGCTGCGCCCCCCCCACGGGGCCGTGACTCCTGCCCCGCGGGGCCGGGGCTGTGGGGACCTCGTCTGTATTTTTGTCTTTCTCTGTTTTCTTGTGGCTTCTTGGATGTTTCACCCTTTTCCCAACAGATCCTGGGAAACTTGCAGTTCATCTCGGGCTTTTAGTCATTGTGGTTAAAGATGGAGAAAAGCGAGGATTGTGAGAGCAGGAGTTAGGGCTGTCATCGTCCTGGGAGGTGCAAGTATTTTGCTTGACTTTTAAATCTTATCTTATAAAAGGTTTTACCTACCTAGTTGTTAGATATCATCATATAAAATATTTCCTTCCCCCCCCTTATTTTTTTGGTCATTAACACCTTTTAGTTTAAACTTTCCCTACTGTGTTCATTTATCTATCAGGGTTGGCTATTTAATTAACTTTTTATGTCATTAGAAATAGGAGTTACATTTTTCCAAAACGTAATTTGTTGATTCTGAAGCTGATGACTTGAACAGCACTGTACCTTGTGTTCTTTCTGCCGGTGCTCCCCAGAACGGGCTGTTTTCTCCCATGTTTACTGCAGGCATGACAAAGGTTTTTTCAAGGTCATATAAATGATATTTTTCCATTGGTGCGAATCTTGGGATTTTTTTTTTTAATGAAGAAAAAAACCTCCTAAACCCAAGAGGGAGCACAGGTCTCCTGAACACAGCGTTACCGCGGAGGTGCCGTTTTCCCGCTGCCCCTCTGCGTCCCCGCGGCCCTCGGGACTCTGAGCGTATGTGAGGATTTTCAGTTGCAGCGAGGCGGTAGGAACAGCGGTAACAACGCTGCGAAGGTGCGAGGGTGATAAAAACAGGGCCTGTCTTTGTCACGCCCCTGGTGCCTGCATTATTTATGAGCCATTGTAAAGCTGGTGTAAGGGAGTGCTGCAGGAGGGCCACGGGAGAGTTGGGGCTTGCTTGTAAATGTCAGGTGGATCTTATTGGACATGACATTTAGAAAATCATCACTTGTGGTCTTGCATATCCATTCTTAAATACTTTAATGAGAATTAAATAATTTTATCGTGTATATAACACTTTATCCATCACCCTCTGTAATTCCTCTGTGCTCCCTAGCAAGTTTTGGTTTGAAACTGTTGCAATCTGTCAGATTTGCTGCCTGGGGAATTGCACGGTCATGCCCCTTCACAGCTGATCTGCAAAAGAAAATTTGCCATTACTTGAGTCAAACACAAACCAGTAACAGCATTTCACGTAAAATATAAAACGTGACAACGGACATCAGATGTCTGTAGTGAGAGGAAAAAGCGCAAGATGCAGAAAGGGGCAACAACCAGTTCCCTGCCTTTATTCTTGCTCTTGCATCCTGCTGCGGGAAATCCTCTGGGGTCCGATGCTGAAGAAGTGCAGCTTGTATATCAAACGATGAGGGTAAATCTGAAATCTCTGGAAGCGTATTATAAGTGTGTTTTGTTAATGCCCTGGATGAAGAGCCGGCTCAGTATCTAGTGTGGGAAGAAGCAATGAGAAGTCGGGGAGCAGTAATACGAAGCAGTGCAACTTTGGGATGCCTTGGAGGAGGCGGGGACGCTTCGCTGTTGCACGTTTCTGAAAGGCCAGAAGCGTAGCTGAAGAGAGAGAACGGTTAGCCTTGACCGAAGGGTGCAGCCGATTATTTATCCCTGCAATAAGCTGCCCGGGAAGAGGCCGTCGGTGTTGCCGAGGAGCATCCCCTGCTGCAGCGCTCTGCCTTGTGTGCCCTGTGCTCGCGGGTGTTTTGTTAGAGAGATCTCGGCACCCCGAGCTGCGTTGAATCCGGACTCAACTGTGCTTGGCACTGCAAACACGCAAACAAAACGGTCTTTTTCCAGATCTGTGTGTCTCTTGATCAGTGGTGTCTTCCTGCTTCACTAGAGATAGTTCAGTTAATTTAATATTCCTATTATGCATGAAATAGAATATATTATTCTACCTGATCACAGAAGAAACATGGATACTTTATTGATGTTCTGGCCATCTTAAAAAGGGGAAACAAATTTCCTTATTGTTTTTAATAGACTATAAAATAATGAATGTTTACAATACTTTTTTAATGATCTTTTGTTACTTAAGGCAAAATATTTGAAACATTTGTTGTTTTGAGGCATTAAATATGTTTTGCAAGGTAATTAAGGAGATTAATGCTAATTATAATTGGTGTCCATTCAAAAATGTCAAACCTATTTAAGCATATTTTTCATAATAGTAGTTAATTAGTGAACTGCATTGAAGTTTGCATACAGAGAGGAGGAGTTAAAAGCTAATCGGAAGAGAAGTCATGCTGCTGCAGAGCTGGGAGACATGAGCAACCTGCAGCTGCCTGTCGTCGGTCCAGGAACGAGTCAAATATGTTGCTTCTTTCACTGATCTTTTATTTATTTCCTCCCACAGTATTTTAAAAAGCAGAAACGGTTAATCCCGGAAAGGACGGTGTGGAAATATTTTGTGCAGTTATGCAGTGCAGTTGAACACATGCACTCCCGCAGGGTGATGCACAGAGGTAACATTAATTCAGTCTCTTTTCACTGAATAATAATATAATGTTCCAATTAGTAAGCGCCTACATTCAAAAACAATTATGCTGATGTTCAGCCAATGCATGTTTAGAGAGGCTGGAGCTCACAAGATGGATTTCTCCTTCTGTCTCTCTGCCTCATTGTTAAAGGATTCAGTCCGGAGTGAGTGTGGTATTAGGAAGATGAGCTGCTTTGTATTCCAGACACTGATATTAAGTAGAAGTGTCAAACTTGCCATTAGAAAGTGTCAGAAGTAAAATGCTGAGACTACTGGATACAGTGAACTCTAAGAAATAGTCTTCATTATATTAGCTGTGACCTTAGAGAGTCTATAAGAGTTTTTCTGTCTTGTGAGCTTTTCTGAAATATTAATACAAATATGTCCCACACTCTCATAACCTGTTCTCCATTTTTATTAGTTATTTTTGAATCTCTTGTCTTAGAACTTTTTGTGACTTTGAGCTCTACCCAAAAATTATATTGCTTCTTTCAGCATAAATGAAATGCTTTGTGAAGGACTTGACCTGGGAAATGCAAAAATCCCGGAAGGCACCAGTGCCAATCTCTGCTGCTTGTTATTTCCTTTATCCTTTGGAGTAGTGAATTCTTCACAATTCCTTTTTTTAGCAACATGATATCACTTTTGCTCCGTTGTGCATCCCTGATGCAGTTTATCGCTTGCACCTGAATTAGGGCTGTAGTTGGCGGCTGACGTGGGAGCCTCACACACCGAGTCTGCCGTCCCCTCCCTGCCTCGTCCCGACGGGACTGATGGGACACTGGGCTGCTTGGGATTTTTACACTCTGTGAACAAACTGGGCTGTGTAGAGCCCAGAACTGTAGGTGTGGGACCGTAGTTTGCCCTTGGCGTGAGGGCACCATGGTGGGCAGGACAGTTTCCTGCAGAAAACGATAATTTCCAAAGAGAAGCAGACTCATTTCTTGGATTTCCATCAGTTAAAGAGGTTGCCTCTATTCTGTTGTGCTGTTTCCTACATTATCCCTCACTGGTATTTCTTGTGTGCTGGGAGTTATACTCTGATTTTTGTGTATGTGCAGAGCTTGAAGTCTTGGAAGATTCTGCCTATCAAAGCTGTAAAGAAACACGGTTCTGCTCGAGCCTCTTTTGTACAGAGAGCGCTCCAGGCTATGTTTCTATTGCAGTATTAGAACCAAATAACCTTTTGTGGCTTTGACCTTTTACCTTTTTCTTCTTGCAGACATAAAACCAGCCAACGTGTTTATAACAGCCACAGGGGTGGTGAAGCTGGGAGATCTTGGATTAGGCCGGTTTTTTAGTTCTAAAACCACTGCAGCACATTCCTTAGGTAAGATGGTACTTGTACAGTCGGCAGCTGTGGTGTTCAAAGAAGTGGTGTCTCTCCCCTTGCTGGGGCAGAAGCTTGATTCGGTGGATACGTACTATGTTTTCTATGATAGCTGTTTTAAGTACTCTTCATATGGAATTAATAGGGTTTTTTTTTGTTTTAAAACTCCGCTTGATATTTTTTCTGGAATGTCTGGCTGGTAAGTGTATGATTCACAGCAAACGTAACAAATGCAGCTTTTCCACTCTAAATAGCGCGTTTCTGTGCACTCTGCCTGCTGGAACCGGGTGTTCCCCCACCGCCCGTTTCTAGCAGGTGCGGATCAGCTGTCAGCCCTGACCGGGGCCTGTGGCTGTTGGCTGAGGAGAGAGAAGTGTCCAGAGCCCTCCAGAAACAGCGCTGCAGCTATTGGCTGTTTTGCAGGACTTCACGTAGCCTTCTACTTTGGCTACTTATGAATAAAGTTACATAAGCCTTTGATAAAATCATGAAAATTGTTCTGTTTCCCTCCCTCTGAAGCCACTTACCGTATAACGGAAAAAAAAATTGTATAATTTGTCATGGAGTTTTGTGGACCAGCTGTAAACATGATGATAGTTCATTTCTTGTTCATTTTTCTGTGTTTTACAAGTGGCATGATTATACCTCCAGCATTTTTCTGGGAATTTAAATTAAGTAGACTGGCTTAGAGCATCTGGATTCCTCTCTCCCTCATTTTTACTGTTAGCATTAATTACAATGCTGTAGAAAAGTATATAGTATATACAGTTCATTCTTTAAGTCTTATGGTATAAAGTATTTAATATTGTGTCTGTAACCTCTTGAGTGGTGGCTGATTTTCTGGTTTTGTTAGTGGGTCTCAATTTTTTGAGTCACAAAGGTACTTCTGTGGTACAGCAGTAAAGGAACCTTGGCTTTTAGTGTGTAAGCTCTTTTACATTTAGCTCCGTTGATTTTGGAACACATCATGTGTTTGTTTCAGTATTTGTCTTTGTGCAATTTCCTCCACTGAGTAGGAGTCTTGCTCAATTGTTTCTTATATGCATGCAAACTTAATTGATAATACTCACCAACAACACTGGGGTTTCCCAGTGCACAAGAAAGAAAGATACATGCCTTATTTTGTGTGTGCTCAAAAAAAATGAGGCATTTCTACAGTTTACTTTCATAAAATATTAGATGTCCCTTTGCATCAAAAGCTATCCTAGGTTATATACACACTATACTTAATAAATTGAAAGAAATCCTCTTCACAGAAAGTCACAATCGCATCATCTGAACAGGCAAAAATACGATCATGTCTAATTATCTTGTCTAGTTTGACTGCTGCACTTATTATATTAATAAGAATAAATTGGGGCTTGGAAACTGGCTGCACACGTAAGCCAAGCTTGTGACCTTTACCAGGGTTGCTCTGAGAAAGCTCATGTAGGAAGAGTTAAGTCTTTTCTGCGTGAACCTTGCCCTTCCTCAAACCAACAGCATCCTGGAAACAGGGAAATACAAAAGGCCAAAGGAGTAGCAGGGAGTGGTACTGGATGGACACACCGCCATTCCCAGTGGTTCTTGTATCCAGGTAAAAACAACATTTTCACGGTCAAAAACCAGGCAGACTTGAAGCTTTTTTTTTTTNTTTTTTTTTTTTTTTTTTGTAATTTGCCAGACATATAGGTTTTGTAGCAGCAGGAATTCTCCTGATCTTGGTTTGGGTTTAATTAAGACATTTGTTTAAGTAGCTGTGAGTGATGCAGACTGGAGCGTGGTACCCGCGCGGGCCCAGGCGACGCGGGCGCTTCCCGGAGCTGCGTTGCCCCGGCAACCGCCCTGAACCATCATTTCTCTGGCTGCTGACCCATGAATTGAACGAGTGGCTTATGCAAATATATGCATCTGATTTTTTTTTTCTTTCGTTGTATTTGCTACCATCAGACTGGCATAAAAGGGCATTAGGCAGTACCACAACCCGTCTGACAGGTGTACCACCGGGCTGCGGCAGCGCAGCCGCCACCGCGTCAGGAACGGGAGCTGTAATTAGAGCAAGGAACAGAATGAACGTCAGACGAATTACCAGGCAGCAGATCATATTTGTCAGGAAGGATTGCATACATAAAAATTAAGTGACAGTACATGCCGGGGTAATGAAAGAAAAATGAAAGATTTGCCCATACGCGGCTCGCGAGATGCAGGCGGCGCTGGGCTCGGGGCTGCGGCAGGACGGGCAGCGGGTGACCGTGGGGCAGGGAAAGGCCCGGCCCCTGGGACAGCTCCATGGGCAGACCTGCGAGGGGGGAACCGGGGCACCTCCTCTGTCACCCGGTGCCAGCGCCGTGCTGGGAACCGGGGCACCTCCTCTGTCACCCGGTGCCAGCGCCGTGCTGGCTGATGGACACCAGGGACCCGCCGGTGCCTGGAGGGTGCGGCTGAATTCACCGGGCGGCTCCTCCGCTGCCGCTTCCCCTTCTCCCCGGGGACTGCTGAGGTGAGGCAGGAGATAATTTTCCATTGGGAAGAGCTCTTCATGCACAAGCTTTACCAGAAAGCTCCCGTGGTTTAAAGGTGATGAGTGTTGAGCTCTGAGGTGGCCATCAAGAGGAATATCTTGCCAATTAAGGCTATTCTTATATGCTTTTTAGAAAGCTTAAGTCATTAACTGTGCTATAAAACCTAATTAGTTATAAGACAAAAATTATAAATAGCAGAGCATATTTAAAAATTGCGTAGACTTTGGAAAACTTAGCAGTAAGTTGGTAGGTTTTGTTTTAGTAGGAGCCATAATAAATACAGATAATTCCCGTTAATATTAAAATGGATAACTTTATTGTGAACTGGTACCGTGCTCATTTTTATCCAAATAAAATTGGCATTATCCAAAGCTTCTGATTTGCTTTACATTTTGAATGAAAAAAGAGAAAGAAAACAAGCCAATTTTACACAGAATTGCTTTGTTATGGTGCAGAGGTTTTATTATTTATTGTTGGGCAGGAATAAACTTGGAGCAGGTTTTCCTTTGGGGGATGCGTTTGAGCCAAGGCTCCCGGTTCAGAAGGTGCACACCCGTGAACGGGGAGCGTGCGCTGGGCCACGTTCCTCTGGTTGCTGCTTGGAGATGGGGGGAACAGGGAGTCGCTGCAGTCCTGGGAGGGGCTCTTCTGTTAATGGACTATTTGTCTTTTTTTTTCTTTTGCTTGCCAAGCCAGTTTCCCATCTGAAGCAAAATCACAGTACTTCAAGGGACCAGTAAGCAGTTCTTGTTAAGAAAAAGTGGACACAAGAAATCTGTTTAAAATTTCAGCAGCCAGTTTGCTGTGCGTTTTGAGAAATTTTGGCCTTTTGGTGTGTGCCTGGAGGACAGTGTTTGCTGAAGAAAAGCTTGCTGCAGAATCACTGCAGGTATATTGTACTGCCTACAGGAAAAAGCAAAACAAACAAACCCTACAAAGACTTTGGGTAGGGTTGTGTATGTAATTAAATAGTAATAAGAAAAAAATAGAGAGCTTAGAGCAACAGGTCTTATAAAAACAGCTCCAATATTATGCACAAAATATTTATTCTCTTTTGCAAGGATAAGTAGATTTAATATCTTAAAATTTGTTCTTTCCCCCCCTTGAAACAATTAGTGGGGATACCTCACACTGAGATTTGAAGGAATTTGAAGTATGTTTTAGTGCCTTTGCCCACTGTTTCACTTCAGCTAATTCCCACAGGTTGAGCTGATTCCCAAATTCTCCTTCTGGGAAAAGACCTCAGCCTTCTTGTTGGAAGTATACCCCAAGTAATGTAAATGTTTAGAAACAGATAGTTATGAACTAGACTGCTTTTAAATAATGCTGTCAGTTTTTCTTGGTAAGCCACAGCAGGTCTGGAGAGATGAGACAGGTGAGAGTTGTGGACTTTCCTTTTCAAGTGGAATTGCTTCCCTGCTGGGCTTGCACCACCAGGTATTAAAACATATTAAAATACTCAACTGTTTGTACGTTCATGGAATATGTAATAACATGTCGTACATGTTAAAGCAAAGTTAATAATTCTGGAAATACTTAATAGTTGTTCTTAAAGCTACATGGGTTTTTGTTACTCATGGATGGCATTGCGGGTCTTTGAGCATAGTTCTTTGCCTTTTCATTTGTAGTGACATGTTTCAAAAATCACAAGTGTTTCAAAACATTGCAAAGTTTGTTTTGACAGGAGTGGAACATCTCTAGAATGAAGGAATGCTTTAATCAGCATTACCCCTTTGAGGCCCGCCTTGTGCTCTGATATCTCTTGGTTTGAAACTGGGAATACTCTGTAAAGATACAATAAAGGTCAGAATTTGTTAGGTTCTTTCATATTCAGAACTCTGTTCCCTGCTGTGAGAAAGTGATAGATTCAGAAACACTGTTCAGCGCAGGATTAAAGATTAGCTGGAAGGTGCTGGGGAAGGTGGAACAATAAAAGCATTCCTTATCACTTGTACTTCACAGCCAAATATGGCTCTGGAGTTTGATTAATTTCAGGAGATGCTTATTTTTTATAGCACTTATAAAAATGTACAGAGATTGTTAAAATATTGGGAAATATTTGGCAGTGATTTCAGTGTCGTGACAATGTGCCCGAAGGTGCGGGAGGGGAGGCGCTCAGCTGTGGTACCTTGAATCCAGTGAAAGAGACTCTGGTAGACCCTGCTAAGAGCATGGGTTGGGTTTTCTGTCGTTGCTGCCGGCCTGCAGCTCAGGATGGGCTCGCGGGAGCTCGGTGTGCCTGTGCACACGGGCTGCTGCAGTGCACGGGGAGCGTTCGTAATTCCAACTACAGCCGAAAGAAATTTAATTTTATTTCTGGAATAACTTAGCTGCCTTTGCCTGTGTGTTTTCCTGGTGAAACAAGAGGCTCCGCTCTTAATCCAACTCAGAGCAATCAGCGTGCCCCGACTGGAGTGTTGCGGTGCGGGAGCTGCGCACAGCGCTGGGCGCAGGGGGAAGCGTTCGGCAGCGCTGCTGGACAAGGGAAGCGTTTTGACCTTCAGGAACACAATGGGAAGATGCTTCCTTAGTCATCATCTTCTCCACTGTTTCGTGACCTTTGTAACTTTAAAGGCATTACTCCACTAGCTGGTGATTAATATTGAATCTGAACAATATTTTTGTATTTTCAGCAAGGCAAATACCAAAGAAAGTTTCTGATTAATAGTCTCTGATTAGACTGTTCTTGTCAAATTGACTAATGTAATGCAATGGTGAGCCCTGACTGATTGCACTGGAAGCCTTGTGTGGTTTTCTAGAAGATGCTCATTACAGAAAATTCCCGTGTAATGTTGGACAGGCCATAAAGAGAATTGGGCTTGTCAGTCTTTTATCATGACAGTTATTTAAATATTAATGCATCAGTTTTGAAACGCAGAGACCTGCTTGTTCGTACATTTGCTGACAACACTACAGTAATGATAGGTAAATGTGCAAGGTATACTTCATAAAATTAGCTCAGGCATGGACTGCTCCACAGACCTGTTAATATAATGGAACAGACTAATGCACGGAAAATCAAATACGGAGTATAACGCACTCATCCGTATTATAAACCCTGTCATTCTGCTTTGATCAAAGGTCGTTTTAAGGCATTATCTGAAATGACAATGTTAGCCTACCAAGTAGACCCCTGCTAACATGGAAGGCAAGGCCATAACTTTAGAGCCCACACGTTATTATTTGCTCTGAGCTTGGCATGCAAGTGACCCAGAACAACCGATGGCAAGAGCAGCTCCGGCCGGAGCCGCCCCTGGCACCGCGCTCTGGAGCACGAGGGCTGTGGGGAGTGGGAGGGATCCTCGGGACCCCCTCAGCCCCCAGCCCTGCTGGGGGTGACGGCTGCGGCGGCTCCGGCTTCCCCTGCGCCGCGAGCTCCCGGCGGGTGGAACGGCAGCAGCGCCGAGGAGCTGAGCGCAGGGAAGCGTCTCATGCTCCAGTGCTCAGTGGGGACTCCCGAAAGTGTCTTCAGGAATTTCACATAATGAATCACCATGTCTTCTGCAGCTGCATGTTTTTAAGCAGAAAAATGAATCGGTGCTATTCCAACCAAGTCAGTTCTTGTACAGAAATCTGGCAACTGTGTGCAAATTACTCAGAGAGCTGTACTGTCCGTTGTGTGCATCTGCATGCACGTGGGAGAGATCCACGGAAAGCCTTGCTGGATTCTTTGAATGAGTCCTGACTGCTTTTGGTGTTCTGTGAAGTTAATCTGTGCAGTCTGTTAAAAATTATTAACTATTAACAGAACGCGGGGCTCATCAGTACATAGAGGCCTTTCTTTCACTGGCAAGAAAAACCAGCCAGATCTGCAACAGTGTTGGTTTGGCGTGTCCGGGGCTGGATGTGGTATTAGTGACCATGGAAGTGGGCTCTTTTTCCTGTGTTGTAGGAATTTGCAGAAAAGTAATTTCTCATTAGGGTATTCTTCACCTTGAAAATGAAGTACTTACTTATTTGAATGGCCTGCAAGCACAAGCTGAGTTTATCATATAGGGCAGCTGGTTACTGAAAGTCCTGGGGAGCCAGTGAGGGATGTGATCCCTTTCCTGGGTACTTGGCCTGTTTGGGGAAGCAGATTTTTATATATATATATATATGTATGTATGTATGTATGTATGTATATATTCCTGTAACATCTTATGTTTCACACTAATGCCACAGGATTAATTTCTCATTATATGCTACATATCTGAATAGCTCTGAGTAAAAATTGTTGAGGCTCAGTAGACTCAAGGTTTGGGCGTATAGATGCATGACAGTAATGCAGAATAAAGATTGAAGGGTGTTGGTTTGGGATGGGGGCAGTTGCTGGGTTTGTTTTGAGGTGAGCTGCCGACTTTTCACCCCAGAGAAAGAAAATACCTTGAGGATTTAAGACGGACTGGGTGCTGGAACACGATCCCAGTTTAGCCCACAGAAAACCTGAGACTTCAGAGTGCGCGGCTGGCAGTTGCCATTCGGACTGGGGTGTGCTCAGCGCGGTGTGGGCCGAGCTGACCTTGTCCAGGTGTCGCAGCAGCTTTGTGCTGGGGTTTCTGCGCGCTCGGCCGCGGTGACTTGGCCTTGCAGGACGCTGTTGCTTTCTCCCCCAGAGCTCATTTGTCTCCTACAGTGTGCAAACCCCTCCTTGGGAACGTCGGGGGAAGGTGCTGCCTGTTCTCCCCCTCTCACACCATCCTTCATCTGCTTATTAGTCTTCCAGCTGTCTGCAGGCAGCTTTTCAAATGGAGAAATTGTAAACTGAATGTTACAGGCAAATTAAACATTTGCCATCTTGTGAGGAAAGGTCTTTAATTAGGAGAAGGATACACTGGAATGCCAAAAGCAAAAAAAAAAAAATTGACAGGGGACGGGCAAGCAGGGGAAGCAGGAGAAAAGAGAGCATATAAAGTCCTTGGATGTTTTAATAAATGATATATCTGAGGATTATTTGATGTAGTTGAGGCTGCCAGGATGTCTTGTATTTTCAGTACCACAACTGAAACTTATTTAGGATTTTAAAAAGAACCTTTTGAGGTAAGGAATTTATTAATAATTTCCTGTAACTCCTGTCCAAAATGCTGGTGTAAATTTCTTTTGATAAAATACAGGGTTCTGGAAGTACATAGAAATCCCACAGCTTCTGATGTGACTGCAAGTTGGAGCAGTATTTGAAAGTTTGGGTTTACTGTCTTGGTTCTTTCAGAAGGTTTTTAACACCTGTGTGGGGCTGGGTTTGGTGCTTCCATTTCTCTGCTGCTGTCCCTGTTCTCCTGAGCTCCTGGAGCGGTCCCGGCCGGAGCCGCCGCGTCGCGCCCCAACGCTCGGGGACGCGCTCGGGGCTCCGTGTGGAGCACTTAGAGTCACGTCTGCCTTGCATTGCCGTGCTGCTGAGTGAACCAGAGCAGGACGATCCTTCCCTGTTGGCCTGAGACTCTGAAGGTTCTCGGGAGACTGGGAGAGGGAGAAACCCTTCCTCGCCTGCCAGAAACACAGCAGATACTTTCAGTAACGTTCACCAGCCCTCTGGTTCTGTATGCGATGATGTATTTGGTTCTACGCCTGTGAAACCACAATTTGTTTCCAAATTTTTGTGCCAATCTCTTCTAACTAGGTATTCGTGCTAAACCTAATCCTTTAATGAAGTCAAACTTCTGTATAATACAGGTTGCACAGTCACTTTTTAAGATGATAACTCCTCATTTGTTTGTTTTTTTACAGTGGGAACTCCATACTATATGTCCCCAGAAAGAATACATGAAAACGGCTATAACTTTAAATCCGATATCTGGTCTTTGGGCTGTTTATTGTATGAGGCAAGTATCTTCTAACTTTTTTATTCCTGGTTTGTCTTAACCACATAATACGGTACAGGAATCGAGTAGGTCAGACTTAATTCAGCTTAAGTGTTGAGAAACCTTACGAAGAGTTAAATCTTCTTGTGCTCATCGTGTGCTTCTTGAGTGGGAACAGCGAAGGGATTGTGCCGTACAGCACAGGACGCGGAGTTAACGCGGAGTTAACGCGGAGGCCCCGGAGCCCGGGGCTGTGGGGATGCAGGAGGCAGCAGGACCAGGACCCTTCCCTGCGGTGGGCAGAGCTGCTGCAGGGAGCACCGGCAGAGTTTCTCCTGAACGCTGCGTTTGTTTTAAGGTAGCAAATTCATTTGAATGTAAGCTTCTGCTTTGTTAAATTGAATTCTGACCAGTTGGACTCCCTCATTTTAATTTTGGGAGCTTTCAGTAAAGAAAAATAGAGTTTTTATGTAATGTGAAATCGGTTTCTCTAACTTTATATTAGACTCCAGCTGGAATATTTTCTAATCGTACATTGTCTGCTAGCCAAATGCACAAAGCAGGCACCGTCTGTATGAACTATGCACTCAGTGTGCAACTTTTTCTTAAAAGCTATTATGTATCTTTTAAAAATAAGTGCTATGATTTTATAACAGTACTTGTGAGTTTTGCAATTTCATTTTTAGCAGGGATCACAGGGTACTGGACAGTCGTGTACTCATTTATAATCTAATCTTAATCTTTTCTTGAATGTATGCATCTTTGAGTTCAAGTGACAGCGCATCTCAGCATTTAGAAAGCTTCTATCCTAGCCCAGAGAACTAAAACTCCTTGGGATATTTAGTAATAGGAATATTGCTCACATCTCTTTGGATAACAAATTATGTGAAATGTCATTTTGCTTCCCGCTGCAACTTCTCGTAACCACATGGCATTAGAGAATAAACAGAAATGTCATTTATTTTGTGAGGACATCAGATGTGGCAACTACTGTGGTTGAGCCCTTTAGGACGATATGGTACATAGGTAAATTTTCCCCTAGCCTGTCGGTGTTTCTGTGGTTGGGGCAGAACACTCGTGTAACGCAGCACGGGTTTGTGGTCTTGCCCAGTCTGTGGTCCCCAGGTGGCCGAGGTGGCCGAGGTGGCACGGCTGCTCCACGCGGCCCCGGGGCTCTGCTGGAGCTTCCACATTCGTGCAGAGAGAAATATTTAGCGTTGTGCTAAAATATGTTTTTGTTGCAGGCAATATGGTCCCCTTATGGCACAGGAGTCTTGGTGCTCCTTATGTTACAAGATGCTGACTTAATTGCACACTAAACATCATTCCCTGGTAGGAGTAGCAGTACTATAGTAACCAGAAAGATTTGCATGTGAAGCGTTTTGCAATTTACTTCCTACATAGATAAACCTTAACTTTGTGAACAGGAGCGGCGAGATCTTAGAATTCCAAGGGGGACTGGACAGTTACCGATCCTGTGTTCAGAAGATAAACAGCTACTTGACTTTTTAAACTTTTTAGAATTTAAAAAATGAAAAATCAAGTTCCTATGTCTTTGAAGGAGCTGTATTTTATAGTGACTAATTTCTTGTAACAAGAATGTTTTTCTATTTGGCTTAAAAGTAAGGAAGCGATGTTTGTTTGGTTATGAGTCACTTTGGATATTTCTCCGGATAGATTGTGTAGATAAGCTGCAGAGAGATTTAATGTACAAATTGCCTTCAGAGACACGCGTGTCCACTGGAATCCACTCAGGGCGCGCTGAGGGCTGGGGATGTGATGCCACATAGCACCACTTAACTTTGACGTTGATAATCATACAGTGGATTTTATTAAATCTTATCAATACAGTAGTAACTGTCTTCATCCCTCACTTCCTGTAGATATCTGTCAGCAAGATAACTTGGAGGGGATAAAAATAAGTTGTTAATTCCTAGAATATAGCTTCAAGCAACGACTTCAGCAGTTCTGGGAAGACAATCAATTTAAACTCTAACAGGGATTCCTATATATATGTATTTTTTAACCAGTCATACTGCATGGTGGTCATTTTAAATGGAGATGTAGCTGTCCGGCCGTAATTGCTCTAATCAAAATGTCAGAGGCAAGCCCCGCGGTGGCATCGCCAACCGCTGTCAGTGCCACGTCTGGAGCGCCCGTGGCCGCAGCCCCGCTGCTTTAGTCACACGTCTCTGCATCTCTTGCCATTCTGTCCCTGCATTTACCACCCCAAGCCCTGTGCTCTTTCCTCCTCATCCCTCCCCTTGCGCACTTGACTGCTTAACTAGACTTGGAAAGAAAAGTTAATGGGAACTGAAGATCCCTTTCAACCTTACTGGCATTATTGGCGTTTTTATTGAAATCTCAGAGACCTTGTTTAACCCTTGATTGCCTTTGGTGCCTTTCCTAATGTGCCATTAGTGTTTTGCTTGGAACAACCTTGCGTGCCGGGCTCTCCGGTTTTGGTTTAACTGATTGAGAGCAGTCCGCGATCAATCTCTAATTGGAGATTAGTGTCTCTAATTGGAGTCTGTAATTTTTGTCCACTGTTACTGTGATGACCGTGATGATACAACTTCACTTTTTGCCTTCAGAACCTTGCAAAAGGCCACGAGCAGGGGCCTTCGGGGCTTCGTTCCCCAGTGACACCTGCCCCGGAGCTGCTTTTGCACTGGTTTCCCAGAGCAACCGGTGTGTCTGCAAATAAGCAAGGAAGAAAGATAGTCACTTTAAATGACGTAAAAGATAAGTTTGTGATGTAAGCCAAGGATGGTTTATCTTGATGTGTCCTGCCTTGCTTAACACTTGGATGTGTGTCAATGGTAATAAAGTTTTGGTAAGACGCCCCAGCTGCAGTACTGGGAGCCATTAAATCCTTTGCATTTCTGAAATATTTTCTCTCTTTTCTCTCCAGATGGCAGCTCTTCAGAGTCCTTTCTATGGAGATAAGATGAACCTGTTTTCTCTTTGCCAAAAAATAGAGCAATGTGACTACCCGCCTCTCCCAGCTGAACATTATTCTGAGAAGGTAAACGGGAGCGGGTGCAGGGCAGTGGGGGGAACGGGGGCCCGGGCGGCCAGAGCCCCCTAGGGACCCTCCACGCTGGCTCGGGAAACTGTCGCTGTGATGTGACTGTTAACAGCTGACCGGAGACAGCAAAGGAGATTTCTTCATGTGGGGAGTGTTTTGAAACAAAGTCTGTGACACTGGCGAAACCCAAGGAGGAACCATGGGAAAACCCGCTCCTTGCTTCCTCTCGTTGAAATAACAGCACAAACCAGTGCTTCGGTTGGTGTTCGTGAAGTCTTCAGTGGGTAACAAGGGGGGAAAGGTTCTTTTTAAGAAAAAGATGGGGAGGGGAGGAAAGCTATTTAGTTTAATGCAATCAGCATCTATATAGCAGCTGTACAGGGCTTTTTAAAGTCTGGAGTTTGTGCATATGAAAGTGAGGGATGGAGAGCAGTAGCTGAACTGGACTATATAAAAAAATCGTCCCTGTGCACGTTCGTTCGGTGATGTTTCACTTCAGCTGCAAACATGAGTGTTGACTTTGTTCAGGGCCTTTTGAGTTAGTTGTTGGGGTTTTTTTCCCGTTACCTATACAAGCCAGCTGTTTTTCCTTACCGCCTCATCCAGTTACAGTTGCCTTCTGTTTGAAAGAAAATGGCTAATGTAGTTTTAAATGTTCACTATATCCTTTGGGGGTTTTCTTTTGTTTTATTCTACCTCGGAGTTCTGAGCAGCAGAGGCGGGATGCAGGGGAAAGAGCACGTGCAGAGGGTCTGGGCCACACCCTGAGCGGGACCCTGTACCGCACGTTTAACATTTCACTTAGTTTTTACTTGCTGAGTAACTCATGCAAAAAGCTTGTTTGAGAACTCTTCTGGAAGAGTGGATTTTCCGCGTTCTTCCCCCCGAGCCGCCGCAGCAGCGGGTCCCGCTCCACGCTCCGCTCCGCCCTGCTGCTCTAGCTTGTGTTCCGGGAGATGCCGCTGGCAGCAGGAATTAGTGTAAGTTGACAGATGTGTTTCCTGTCTTTACAATTACTGTCTGTTTGCTTCCCTCTGGCAGTGCTAAAGAGTGTGTGTAGTGCAGTGATACAGTCCAGGGTGAGAAGGATGGTTTAAAGCTCAAAGGCGCCAGGTCCCGGAGAACTCGACTCCAGATGGTGTTCATACACTATTAACAGAACGCTTGACAAAGTCTGAGGGCGGCTGTGCCGTTGGCTGGAGCTCATCCGGCTGCACGAGCTGCTGCTTCTCACTGGAACCGCCCAGAGCTCCACGTCTGTGAACGTTAGAACGTGACTCCAAAACGAACGATGTTTGCTTTAGCATATACTTTAAAAGTTTGGATTTTCAGGTGCTTTTGGGGTGGACAGTCGAAGAAGGTGCGTTGGTGTCTCCCAACAGCCGAGCCGGCTGAGGCGTGCCGGCAGGGCCGCGGTGCAGAGGCCGCTGCCTGCAGCAGCAAGTTGCACCAGGAGTTTGTTCTTCCTGCGGCCCGTGGGTGGTTATTTCCATCTAGACATTGCGTCTTCCCTCAAGAGCGAATGTCTCTGTTTTAGATTGAAAGGGCAGAGTCTTTATCACCACTCTGATATCACTGCCGCAGGTTTGAGAGCGATGCAGGGAAGCAGTAAAGCCTTTCCATCCTGCCCGCAGGCGTTGGGGATGGGGCCGCGCTGCCGAAACCTTGTGATGCTCCGGGGCCATCGGCGCGTCTTCCCTTGACCTCGGTACCGCGGCCCCAGAGCGAAGTTCTGGCTGTGGGCCGGCTGCTGAGCACATGAATATTTTAGTTGCAGCGTTGTTTTAGATGAACAAGGCAGAGCATTCATTGAAGCATTTCTGCCTTAATGGTGTGTCAGTGCTGTTCCTCTCTGGCCTTCTGTGGCAAACCGGTCCAAACCCTCCCGCGATAACTGCCGTGCTGCTTGTAGCAGGAGGAGCTGGGACTCCAGCCAGGCTTAGTTTTCTATATCGGGAACAAATTCACCAGTAACTGGAGACAGTGGTTGGCCGTGCTTATCAAGGCTGGGTCTGCCAGTTCGTGGAGATGCTGGTGAGACGCCTGTGCCGTCCTGGCCGTGGACAGAGGATGGAACTTTGTGGGCTGCGAGAGCCGTGGGAGCACAGCTGGTGCTGGACACCTCGTGCTGAGAGCGCAGGCTCTGCTCGGAGCTTATGGGGCGTTTTCGTTAGTGGGCGTCCTGTGGTGACCTTGTCTGATCGGGGAGGAGCTGCCTGTTCAGTCCTTGGGGCCCGAGCGGTGACAGAGGCAGCAGCGCCTGCCCCGGGAGCAGTGGAGCTGGGTTTGCTCTGGCCTGGCCAGGGCTTTGTGTTGCACGTGGTGTGACAGCCTGTCCATCCTGCCTGTCCGTCCCACACACCTGTCCGTCTGTCCATCCTGTCCATCCTGTCCGTCTGTCCATCCTGCCCATCTGTCTGTCCGTCCCACCCGTGCGGCCGCGCTGCCCCCGGGAATTGCACAGAAACGTGGGCCGGGCGCAGGCACAGCTCCGGGCCTTGTTCCATCCAGAGCTGAAACCTCGTCGAGGACACTCGGTAACGCAGCTGAAGCCGTGTGCTTGATAGCTCTATGGTCATGCTTTTAATTACCATTAAAATAATTGGCACTGTGGCTACTGGGAGGATGTGAGAAGATCAGAGGCTCAAGGCTGTTTCTCCTGGTGCCTCGGGGGTACAAGCAGCTTTCAGAGTCTGTATAATTAAAAGCTACAATCTTTCATGTGCACAATAAAGAGGGTTGGGAGGTGGGGAGACCAGCCCTTCTGCATTTTATTTATTAAACATAATCAATGACCAGTTTCTCTTCTTCACAAAGGTTTTTAGGAAACGCTGCTGTTTGACAGCCCTGCTCCCCTATTTTAAGGCACCCAGGTGCTGTTCAGACTTGGTGCACTAAAAGCCCCAGGCTGGCTGTGGAAGGGGCGCCGCAGGGAGCTCTGCTCAGCATCCCCGTCCCAGCGCGTTCCCCACAGAGCCCCAGGGCACCCCCGGCCGTAGCACTTGCAAACGGGGACGTAAAATCCATGGGGTTTGTGGCAGATTGAGATGTTCAGTGCTGAAGGTTTGGTGGAAAAGGTTCTTCCTGGCCCCTCTTGGGGGGTGCAGGGCAGGGTGGCCGGACACCCTCCAACCCGCCCGGGAACGTCTGCGGCCGAGGTGCAGCTCCTGTCCTGCACTCAGTCGTCAGACCAGCGTACCCGTTGCCCTTCCCAGTAAGAAATGCACAGATTCATTCACGTTTGCCTGTTTTCTGTCTTTCAGCTGCGGGAGCTGGTCGGCATGTGCATATACCCCGATCCAGATCAGAGACCCGACATTGGTTACGTGCACCAAATAGCAAAACAAATGCATGTCTGGACCTCCAGCACATGAAGCGGCCGCGCTCAGAAGCCAGCACAGCTTAGTCTTACTTGAATTCTTTTTCTCAGATGAAACCGACTGGTGCCTGGTCACACAAGTGAGAGGGTTGAGCACTCGTAGCAGGATGCTCCATTATTCTGCAGGTTATTTGACAAGGACTCTTACAAGGTGGTCATGCTTTAAAGTGAAGATTCTGTGAGGTATTGCAAGTGATTGTTGTTTTTTTTTTTTAAGGCCAATAACATGTTACAGATGTAGATCATTTAAGGGTCCTTTCTTAAAACTGTCGTGTGTAATCTAGGCTAGATTATATTAACAAGGTGTCAGCATTTGACACACCCCTTCTATCTTAACTGTAATGTGAAATATTGAAATAATTCCTTCAGTGAAATCACTTTATACTAATGTAAGAATTACAGTAGATTTTGTGTAATTTGTATAACTGCTACTTTGCCTCTTCTGCAAATGGTTAATAGCAAATTCAGTTTTTACTTTGTGTATTTTAAAGCAGCCATTTATGTGTTTTTATTAATTCCCTTCTCTTCAGACTTAGGAACTGGGAAGGGTTGGGGGTGGGAAACACATTTGTTTCAGGATTTATTTTTTTTTTAATTGAAAATTTAGAGTGAGTATTTTGCTGATGCATTTATCTGTTAACTTGGCTACAGCCAATGAGAGAAGTTAAGCGTGTACCTGGGAAAAAAGAAGAAAAACATGCCAAACCAACCCAGAACAAGCATTGCTTCTGCAAATCCTTTCTCTATAAACTTATTTCCCATTCGGCATGGGTCTTTTAGACTACAAGTTCTTGTTAAAAACCAGTGGTTATCTACGCCAGCCAGGCTTTGGTGAAGATACTTTTACAGGTTCCGTAGTACGCTGGTACTGGAGGTAAAACAGTGTTTTAAACACTTGGAAAAATTGTAGAAAAGAAATAAGTGAAATGCTTTGTGTATCTAATTCTACATAAGGCTCAGCCCCGTCTGTTTAACTGTGAAAGCTGATTTACAGAATGTGAATTTTTATAAAATCTCAACCTGATTTGAAGGAGTCCTCTTCTTTACATGAAAATTTTCAACCAACTAAATTCATTCATTGAATCAATGATTTGTTTCATTACTGTCGATGAAAACCGTTCCCTGCTTTAGGAACAACCGTGGATTCACGTTCAAGTGTTTCCACTCCACGCCTGTTGGGAGGACGGGGCTGCACTGACGGGACATCGGGGCTCGTGCCAAAATGTAGATTTGTGTGTGGCAGTTCAAATGCAGCCTGTGCCTGTTTTTTCTTAGGAAAAACATACAATCCTTAATTTTTTTGGAAGTAAGATTAGGGTTAGAGGGTTACATACATATATATGCTTTTAGTGGATTTATTTTTTTTTAAACCTAATTTGCTCTACTTAAAGGAAAACTGCAGTGCCATCCTCAACTACTTCCTGTCAAATTTTGAAATATTTATATAGAGTAGCAAAGAAAAGCTGTTAATTGCTGTGAATAACGTTGGTATCGTTAATGCAAGGTGCCATTTTATTGAGTCTTCTAAGCAGAACATTGAGCCGCCTGCTCTCGAGAGATTCAGGAACTTCCCACCAGCAGGAGCCGGCGCTGGAGCCGCGCGATCGCCCCGGTCCCTGCTCCGGGGGCTCTGCCGGGGGCTGCACGGCTCCCTGAGCCGCGGCTCCGCGGGCGCTGGAGCACGGGGCAGGAGCTGCGGGGCGCAGCTCCCTCCGACTCGTCGCTCACCTCCTTGCTACGTAAAATTTATCAGTGCTTATAAGTAAATGTACTTCAAAAGGTAATTTTTTTTTTTTTGCAATTGTGCATTTTTAGATAAATAAAAAAATGATTTAAAAAATAAACACCTTTGTTTAAAAAAAAAAAAAAGGTCCAGTATTAAGGAAAAAAACCCACCACTGAAAACAGCCCTAAATATGTATGAACCTGTTCCCTGCAGCTGTTTATCTCAAATAGTACAAGCTCAGGAGTTTAGGACACAAAAAGGTTCAAGTAGAAGCTTCTCAAAAAAATCAGGCAAGTAACAAGACAATTGGACTTTGAGTTATTGTCTTTGGTCCCATCATTTCGAAGTGAAACGGCGTGCGTGGTGCGGAGGGTGGAGCTGCCCAGGGGTCGACGTGAGCACGGGGTCAGTTATTGCTGCACTAACTGCGATGAAGCATCAAGGGCAGCAGTTTGGAACCACCAGTGCTCACTATTTTCATACCGTTTCTTGATCTGGTATGTACTCATCAAGAAAAGAACACTAGGTCAAATGAAAACCTCTCAAACTTGGCTTACCTGGAATAGTTTCACCCTTGCTCTTTGTTCCTGGAGTGAAGTAACAAAACTCTTGTATTTAGTGGACAATAGGATGCTCTTTTACATGATAATGCAAATTTTACACAGCCTGCAACATGAAAAAGAGCCAGTAAATGCTGCAGTTCTGTTCTGCACAGGTCACATTTTCAGAGGTGTAAGAAAGGAAATGAGCACTACATAAAAACGAAGAGGAGAATGGTGAGACCGCTCTTTATTGTGTCCGCGCCGCCGGCTCAGGACGTGTCCATGGTCTGGACCGTCTCGTCCAGCACCTCCAGTTCCAGCAGCGCCACGGTTTCCGTGAGGACAGCAGTCGTTCCTTTTTCACACTTGTATCTACCGTACCTGTTAATGACACAGGTGAAAATTCAGCTGGAAGGCAGTAAGACAGAGGAGACGCTCTCTTCAAATGTTAAAAATAATCAGCTTTCTCTAGAAATTTTCTATAAAAGTCCAACGTAAGTAAAGGAACTGTGGTTACTGCAAAATCTAAACTGATTGCAATAAATGATGAAGTTTCAGATAAACGAACGTTTTTAGGAAACACAGTCTTTAAAAATATATATATACATTACCAAGTCACTAGTCACGCTGCCTTCCAGAGCAATGCGATCTCATGGCAGCGTGGGCCATCCCTGCTGTGCACCCTCGCTCAAACAAGCTATTGATTCAGTTTCTGAACTACTAGAATAATTTTGCCACTGGGTAAATTACTGGGTTTCTGTGCTAAAATGAACTAACGGTGAACACAAAGACTGTAATCAGGCCATGCTTCTGCAACCTGACTACAGGAGCTGTCAGCCTTTTTATCCATTTACGGAGTAAAACCCAAAATCTCACTGAAAACGCGTAACAAAGCCTCTGCTGGCTGAGCCGCTCGAGGGCTCCGCTCAGAGCGAGCGTGCGGCCCGGCCGGGCCGGGCGGCTGCGCCCACGGCAGCCGCCTTAAACAGATGGGAAAAAAGCAACTTCTTTAAACTCTGTTTCAGTAGTGGATGGAAAAATTGCACAACTTGTTAGACACACCATAAAAGTCCATATTGCAAAACCCTTGAGCTGCCTGGGGGTTCTGATTTCACTGATTAGGCAACACTGTTCACCAAGCAACATATCTTGAGTTTTTAGAAGTAAAATTCGCCAGCTCAGGTTTGGCCAACTGGAATTTCATCACCTGTGTCCCAAACCCTGCCCGTGTGACAAGACCACGCGATAGGTACTGAATTGTGACCTCGTTCCCAGAGTTCTAGGCTTCAACATTTAGGACATAAAATGTAAGGACTCAGAATTACTGTGTTAAGGAAACAAGTGACGATAACGTCACCTTGCCGGAGGATTTACAGTAGTTTCAAATGCTCTGCAGCCCTTCCCTGCACACACAGTTCATAATCTCCAGCCAGGGGCTAGGAAAGGCCTCTAGAAATAGAATAAAACACAACGTCCTAGTCACAGGTTTTGGTTTTGCTGCCTCAAACCCTGCTCGGCAGAGGCGGCGATGCCGCGAGTTCCCGACACCACGCGCGGTTCAGCGAGAACACAAAACCCGCGGGTCTGCTCCGTCCCGAGTGTGAAACCTCAACACTTTTCCAAGCGCCTGAAGCTCCGGCGCAGCCCCAGCGTGGGAAGCAGTGCGGCTGTTCCTCTCGTGTCTGCGCGCAGCCTCAGCTGCACATACAGCCACTTACTTAGTTTTCTTGTTTAGCTGAAATTCAATATACAGATCTAGAGAATACTCTTGACAAAAATCTAGTATTAATGGAAAACAGGAATTGCTGGGAAGAGCAGGGATAAGGCACAGCTTAGGAACACCAACCTGTCCCCCTTTCTGTTGGCCACGTCATAGGGACGGAGAAAATCCAGCTTGCTCTTGCTGATGACGCAGATGTCGACGTTGCTGCCCGAGCCCAGGTCGTTGTAGATGCCGGCGGCGATGGCGTCCCGCACCAGCTGCTTGGCCTCCTCCTCCTGCAGACCAACAAGGGCGTCACTGCACAGGCGCCGCCTCCCAGACACCTCTGCCCGGTGCCGGTGGAAGCCGTGAGCTCAGGACAGCGACTGAGCCACCGCGCCGCTTCCCTCAGCCACGCGGGGCACCGACAGCGCCGGCCACGGCTCCAGCAGGGCCAGCCGGGCCAGCAGGGCCAGCCGGGCCAGCCTGCCCGTGAGCCACCCCCGGCACGGACCAGACTGGGTAAACACAGGCAGGGGAACAACGTTAAGATTCCTGTCTTAACGAATGGAGAAAAGAAATGTTACAATTTTTATCTTCCAGGCTTTTGTGCCCAGGTACAAGTTCTCTGTAGTGCCCTTCATGTACCAGCTGCACACAAATTGCAGACACTACTTTAGTTACAGGCTTCCCTTAGGTAGGGACTATTTAATTACCCTCCGTACCTGCAAAATTATTTCTATAATTTTGTGACACAGCTTGGTTTGCAAAAATTATTCAACTCATCTTAACAGTAACTGTGTTGCAAAGCAGCTTTGTACTGAATTGTAGCTGGCTAATGTCTTTAATTCCGGTCCTGAACACAAATGCAGAGAATTTAAAGGAACCTGCTGCAAATGCTGGTCAAACGAGGTACCTCTGTCAAAATACTGCCAGTTGCACTTCTTGCCATTTAAGTGAAAAAATGAAAAACTTCTTTTCTGCTATACACTTCAGAAACTTCATGGGCAATTAAAGCAAAGTATATATGCAAGATCATTTAATGCATACTGTATTTATACATTTCAAAGGTGTATTTCTAAATCACTTTGTACAACTAGTAGAATCATATCTGCAACAAAACTAGAACAGAAACTAGAACAGGAAATAAAACTCACTATTTTTATTGCTTCTGAAACCACGCACTAATGTTTGCTTTCTTACAGGTTTGGTAGCTCCGCTTTCTTTAAAAGGGACAAATCCGCAGCTGCTGAAATATCCGCGCTGCACCTGCGGCCAGGGGCTGCACAGCGCACAGAGCGCACACCGGTCTGTTACACACACGTAGTGCTCAGATGAGTCTCTTACAAGGAACCCTCTCAAATTCATCCAACTCTCCATTCAAATATCACAACACATCGACACCAATCGTCCCTCTCCCCCGGGCACGGCCGGGGTCGCATCTCTGCACAGCACACGCTTCAATCCGTCCCGTAACCCCCCGCACACACCGGAGCACGTAGGAGCCCTTCATTTCTCTCAAAGCTGTACAAGGAACTTGTTGAGAACCCTGCCTAGAGCATGGCTGTTCCAGCACATGAAGAATGAGACCCAAGGACGTCTGTGACAAACCTGGGCTCAGTTCTATCCTCAGGTCACTCGAAGCAGGTGCTGTGCTGCTCAGCAGCCCCACCACGACTGTAACCAAACGCCAAGCTGACCACCACCACTCCTCGCTGCTCAGCTAGTATTTCACACATTTCAATAATCTGCCACTAGACATCATGAACCAAGCAAATATTCAGTGCTGGTTTTGACAAATGCAGCTTTTAAACACTTCGCTCATTTCCAAGGCCGGGGTGTCTGTGGCCCCAGCGGTACCGGGGCCCCCGGTGGGACAACGGCTCCCGCTCCAGCGCTTCACCAAGGCGCTGAGCTGGACGGGGGCACTTCCTTGGTACAGAAATAGCATAAATTCTTACTTCAGTCCCAGTTTTATTAGTGTTACTCTTTAAAACAACCACCCTGAATTACACATCCTACCAAGCTGAGTAGAACAAACCAGCCATGCTGTAAAATAATACCTGTACATTTCCTCAGTGACTCGGGTAATAAAACTCCACTCCGCGAGTGTCCCTCACTGCACTGAGAGCACACGGCGTCGCTGGCTTGGCGCCTGCTAGGGGTGCTGTAGTACTATAGTGAAAGTAAATACACTAAAATAAAACAAAACAGTATGTGCAGATACAATTAAAAATGAAACGGTAGCAAAAGCAGAATAATCTCCAGCTATTATGTGAGCTGTTAGTGCAAGAAAAGCAGAGCAGCTTAGGAAAACTAAGGCAGATTGGTGAAGGTTCATTCCGCTCTCCCTTTTAATTTGATCTTTTTTAGACTACAGTGTAAATCTCACAGTTCTCTCGCTAATTGACTTTTCTTTTTTACTTTTTTACTCTATCAATCTGCTGTTATCAAAATAGTTTTTAAAATATCCAGTACAGTCAGTAGAGCTCACTACGGCATCCCCTGCACTGGGAAAGTCTGAAACGTACTCTCAGTTCTTTCATCTGATACCCAGCTGATGAACCTGGACTAGTTTTAATTACAGCAAACCCTGCCTCAGCGCCGCGTTCAATCCTCCTCCCTTTTTCACTCCTTAGGAAGATGAGCAGCCAGGCAGGAGAGCGAAGGCCCCGCCGCCCCGCAAGGCTGCGAAACGGGCTGAGCAGCAAAGTGCTGACACAGCCTGGAGTCCAGGGCCACCAGCGAGTCACTGCAATAATTAATCTTAAAAAACCCTAAAAGTTCAGGGTGTATAAAAGGAGCGCTTCCTACTTTATGGCTGCAAAGACCAAGCTAACTGGGAATCTCATTCTCTGGGGCCCGGGCTGCTGCTTAAATGAGATTAGGGCAGGAGTGATGCATCGCGGCCGGCGGCGCTGACAAGCGGCGCTTTATGGCGCGATCTGTTTGTCTCCATCACCGCGGCCCCGCGCGTCCCAGGACTCCAATGTGCAGCTCCATTTACCAGCACATGACAAATGGGCAGCGCTTGTAAAAGGCGCAAAGAGGTGCAGACCAGCCGTGTAATGGTCACCACAGATGTACCGCGGCGCTCGAGGGGGGAAAACAGACCCCAAGTTCATTAAAGTGACCAGTAATGGATCTTTCAAAATGTGTCTGAGGAATAGCACAGTAAAGGCTAAAATAAATAACTCAGCATGGAAGGCTAATCTGAAATGGTGTTTGATAAATTATTTATAACACAGACAATTGTCTGCATTTAATATTGGAGCCACTGGTAGCATCTTTAAAAGATGATTTATGTGTTGCAATGCCATTAAGCTTTATATGGGCCCACTGCTGGCTATAAAGTCTGCTGAGATTTAGAGAATGAGTTTTAAACTGTCACTGCAACATCATAGTAGATAGAGACTGTATTAAATCTTTACTTTAAACCTGTTATCTAGAGAGTTGCATTTTGTAGACACTCAAGAACTGATAGATTGCCTCTGTACAGCTGCTGCGGTGCAAGTCCCAAACAGCACCAATAAGGAACTTTTACACATTATTCTTCTATATGACTTGAATAAGTTCCTCTTCTCCATTAAGCCATTTCCAGATTTCAAATGCTACTGAACTAAAAAAGAGAAGAGTTTCCTACAGAAGATGAGGATATTTGTACATCACATTAACACTACCTTTACTAACAGCTTTTAGACGAGTTTATCGTTATGTCTCTGGCAGTAACAGGAGCAGCTGGGTAACACCTTTGTGAATATTATTTCCTCGACATTTTGTAACTTCACAAACAAGTTAAACAGGAGATGTCTTTTCCAGATTTAAAAAATTGCAGAAAGGATTATTTGTGTTAATTCTTACCAAAGTGAAATGAATACTTCTGCAGGCCACTGGTATCCTGATGGGTGTATGATACATAGAGCAGTTCTCCAATAGTAAGGCTTATCAAGAGTTTGAAATACAGTACACAATGAATGTCAGGATAGAAAGAATATCATAGTGTGTAACAATTTTTGTAAAAATTTTTTAAAAATCAAGGAATTATCACAACTGTCTTTTCCAACAGAATTAAATTTGTTCAAATTATATAATGTAAAAAGTCGATCCTACTTAAAGTAAGAATCCACAAGATTCACGTGGGAAGAGGAGGAGAGGAAAACAATCAGAAGCTTCAGGAAGGACCATGATAATAAAACAATAAATCTATAAAGGAGCGGTGGGAGTTTGGGACTAGGCAAGCGGTGCCTCCTGAAGGACACGAGCACCTACGGAAGCAAAATCGGACTCTGTGCGAGCCACCAGCAGAGAACAACGGCGAGGACGTGTCCGTGCCTGTGGGGGAAGCTGTGCTGGAGATCGATGCGGAGCTGGAAGCAACGCCAGAACCCAAAGAGAACAAAACTGAGGGGCAAAGAACTTGGTGCTTTTCTTGTAAGGGGAGGCTGAAAGACGCTGTTAGGGAGAATGAATTTGTTCTGCCTGCCTTTGGGCGCTGGAAAGGAGCTGGCAGATGTAACTCAAACCACTCAGGTTTAACAAGTCTTCACCAAAAAAAAGTGTGCGTTGCAAGTTGTACCTCAGGAGCAGAGGGATGACATACTTTGTTTCATCATTTTTAATTTTTTCTTTAAATCTATGCTACAATCAAAACCTTGTCCTTTCCTTTCATCCTTGACCAGGTGAAGGAAATTTAAGAGTCTTTCCAGTTCTCCTGCTCACCCTTCTTCCTCCTTTTGTTTGTGCTCCAAAAAGTCGCAAAAGAAGTTAGAGGCAGAATGCTGAGATTTAACAGTCCAAACAATGCAAACCAGGCTATTAGAATAGATAAGTGTGATGAATATGTAGGATCAGGATTCCAAATCACAGAAAACAGGATTAAACTGACACTGCAAATGACCACAGCACAGAGAGACATTTACAAGGCAGCAGTTGCAGGTACAGAGAATTAAAGCAACGGCAACGCCAAAGGCCAAGGGGTTATGAGAATCAGAATCCGCAAGATGAGCAGCATCTGGGAGACAGGGAGCCGTAAAACACAAAGATGGGTGCTGGGAACAGCCACCACTTTGTGCACAAAGGAGATCGGGTGGAAATCACTGGAATATTCCCAGCGCGTGATGGAAGAATTAAGATATCTGAAGATCTCTAGGACTAAAACTATGCCCTGAGTTAAGTATAAAGACGGCATCACCTTCATTCTGCTGAATTTTAATGTATGCTCCAAAGAAAACTTATATATAAATAAAAATATGCCCTCAAATATTATATACAGGTTTATTTTATAGTTTTACTGAATGGCTCTTGAAGACTAAAACAAAGACAAATTTAGTAGTTTCTAAAGCAAAAGTGGGGGAAAGTGAAATAACCCCTTTATTTGTATGTTAAACAGCTAAGCTATTTTAAATCAAGGTAATGTGTATCATGTTATTTTCCAGGTCTGTTTCCACAGTCTTATTTAACAAGACTGCAAATTCTGAAACATTACTTTCATTTACTTGCAGGAAGGCAAGTGAATGACTCAGTATTTGCACAGCAAACAGTGTCAAGGGCTCAACCACTATTAAATACGATTAGAATTTTCGTTCCAGAATACCCGCTGTTCAAACGCTGGGGAACGCGCCTTCCGTTTGGGACGGGGACTCCGAACATTCGTCTGAAAGCTCGCGGAGAAGTTAAGAATTCAAAGCTGGGCTTCTGTTTACAAGAAAGGGGGAAAGCAGAGGCCGGTTCCCGTTCCAGACACCCGTGTGTCCCAGTGCCGCCCCAGTGCCCCCAGCACGGGGGATGCGCTGACAGACGAAGCCCAGCCCGCTCCAGTCCCTGCTCGCGAACACATCAGTTAACGTGTGCCTGCTGCACACACAACCAGACCAAGGAGTTTTGTTAAGCAGCAGCAACCTTCAGCACAAACACGGCAGGGGCAGGGAATTCCGCAAAAATCAGTGAGAGCACGGCACTGCCCCAGCAGCCCTGTTAGAGCTCAGCAAGTGGAGTTTTTACACAAATGTACCTACAGCCATTCATTAATGGATCAGAGAATCACCAATCAGGTCATTCTGTACTGCGCTGGATGTCAGTTTTGTTGTGCATAGTATGTTAGCATATGTTTATTTTTCTAACTGTTTTCTACTATGAACTTTTCAAATAAAATACACCTTAGTCCCTAATTATTATTCTCGGTGATTACAGTTGTTCCGATGGTAGACGCCTGCAAGCCCGGGTTCATCACCACCTCCCCTTTCTGATATTGTACACCACACAAGTACAATAAACCATGTTAATATTTCATACCGGTGTGAAATATGCTGGAGTATCAATTCAACATCTGCTGTCTTTAGGGTACCGGCATCCCGCAGAGACACTTTCAATTTGTAATTGAGTTCTATACTGAATTAATCAGCAGTTTATCTTTTTTAGTAAAATAATGTCTTCCCCACTAACCTGGATTTACATTAACAATTTATGCCAAATTACCTGCCAAGGCAAGAAACTTATGTGATTCGGAACTACTATTCAATAACATTAGTTCCTGTATGTCATTCCCTACATGTACATTAGTACAATACGTATTTCCAATGGTTCAGAATTAAATTACGAGTTCCTCTCACAACTGCGGGATTGCTTTCAATGCTATTCCCGCACTCTGAACTAAGAAATAATACGAAAATTCATTTAATTCATCACTTCCTACATCTGGGTGAAGTTCATGTTTTTCTCGGGAACTGAGCTGAGCGAGGTCTCGCGTCCCCAGCTCCACGCGAGCCAGCGGGCAGCAGCTGGAAATGGAAACCATGCGAAGGATGACGACTAGAGTCACTACATACTACGAGTGCATATCAGAAAGTGAATATCCAACACACCTGGCTTCAAATAAAGCAAATCTCTCTTCATATGACTATTACTTTACCTCTGAAAAAAGAATGGAAGGGAATGAAGCCCAACATTTTATCTGGAAAAATAAGTGCTGGGCCCTCTGGTACTTTTTCCTTCCTAAGACACCGAAATGCTCCGTAGAAGCCTTTGGCAGGAGGGACCCCCGGCCCCGCCGGCCTTCCCTGCGCAGACAGGACCGCGCTCGGCCCTCGGCCTTCTCGCCACTTGAAATATTCTCCAGTATGTTTTGCCTGTGTTCTGCAGTTACAGGAGATACACAAACTGAAACAATTTAAACTGGAACACCTGCTCCTGAGAAATGCATCAAAAATAATTACCTGTCCTACACCTTACCCTCTGCAGTGAAATGATCTCTGAACACAGAGCCCTGCTTCCCACCAGCCTGTCTGCATTATTACCTACAAAGTTTAAGTGTTACTTTTGTGAAGGTGAAGAAATTGTTGCTCTTTGTCATGCAGCAAGGCCCAATTTAAACTAAGGTAACATTTATTCCCTCCATACAGTCTGTAAACAGCAAACTCGCAGGAGGTGCTGCTGGGTATCACTGCTAACCCGGACTGATACTGTTGGCAGCTTCCCACCTGATTTCTGCACAGAAGTTGTGCTTTGATGCATTCAAAAAGCACAGTTCCAAGCGCAACCCAGCCACTCCGGAGCACATCCAGCCACCACATTTTAAATCGGCCTCATGTTTCCTGTTTAACGTTATTTTGCAAAGGTGATCGATCCAAGGCACAACTCCATGAAAGAAGATGAGAACAGTGCTCACTCTCCAATGTGTCAACCAGAAACCGGGTTATCATAGAATAATTTTCATCTAATCAAAAAAAAGAAACAGCACAATAAGCTTTTACTTTCTTGATGACTGTCTGCACTAACACCTGATATTTACCCACGGAAATTCCAGTCCCTGAAGGAGACAATAACACAGGTATGTAAGGAGAGCCTGAAATCTGTATCACCGGGAGCTCGTCAGAAAAGGCAGTGAAGATATGTCACCAACAGCCCTGGCTACTGTCACTGGGTAATGAAATAGATACAGAGAGCACGGAAACACCAAGTACCTATATTTGTTCATGGAGTCAGACTTTTTTCCCCCCATTTACTTAATCTCCGTGTTTGACACCACCAGGGGTTCAAGTATCTCAGGCAGGCTCTCCAGCTTAACTCCCACAGCCCGGCTTGATCTCCATTGTCTGCGGCCCCAGCTCAGCCCGCAAACCTCCCAGCACGTGCTCACCGTCCCGCGGAGTCATTAGAGCTCCGCCTGGCAGCTGGCGGGATTAGCCCTGCACCGCACACCTGAGCCCTGCGCAGGGCCACCGCCTCCCGACCACCGCCACTAACGAACACGGAATTCATATGCAGCTTGACACCGCTCTTGAGCCTCGAATCACACAGATGCGGGCTAAATAAGACTGATGAGACAACTATTGTTGAAGATTAGAGAGTTTTGACAGTTTCCAAAAATAGCTCAGTATTATTGTCAGTAGTTAATAAATAAAAATAATACCATCATATTGAGGGACAGGAGGAAATACGAGCACAGAAACATCTGAATTAGCTGTGTGGAAAATGGAAGAAAGTAACATGCTTTTGTAATATTTTGTACTATGCCTGATTTCTTTTTTTTATTGAAATAAGAGGTTCACAGTGAAAGCTGAATTTAGACCGCTGTCCACTTGAACACCACAAGGACTGCGGGTGCACCGTGTCCGGAGGAAGGCATTCCTCATGCCTCAGCTTCCTCACCCTGGGATACGGGGCTGCTCACAAGTACCTCAAAAATCAGTGGCAAAGCCAGGAAACAAAACTGTGGATCAGAAGAGCCCAAGTCTAAACATTTTGCAGCTTCCAGTCCTCTTCCTTCTCATAACTTCTCTGTGAACACACCTCCTCTGACAGCTGCAACTGCAAACAGAGAAGGGTTCCTACCTCAGCCCCTCCGGATCCCGCAGCTGGACTGCTCACGCTGCCCCCTAACCCGTGTTTGTCTGAACCCAACAGGTCAGCGCAGGGACCCCTGCAGACTGAGGGCCAGGCAGCCCCGGGCAGCAGCGGGGAGCGGCCGGCCCTGGGGCTGGGGCAGCCCCCGTTGCCCACCTGCTCCTACCCCTCCACAGGACGGTTTGTTTCCATCCAGTACCACCTGGTTTATTATACCGTTTTTTAGAGTGGCAGGAAATGAGTGTAAATATAATCTCACTTTTTTGGGGGTGATCTATTGTAGAAATAGTTACAAAATATCTGCCAGACTACCTCCTTCCATTTTTCCCACCTATTTTGTGCCCCCAAACTCATTACACAAAGATTTACTTCCCCTTCTCAGCAATAGTTCTGCTTTCTGTGGCTTCTACTGATTCTCTTCCTTTTCGATCCTCTTTTTATCAAGTCTGGCTGGTTTGATGAAATACAGAAAAGAAATGAAGTTACAGGCAGACTGGTTCTTTGCTTAAACATGAAGCTGTTGCCAGAACACTACGTAGCCTCGCTGTACATCAAGTAATTCTACAGACAAAAAGCTTCTACTTCCCAAACAACAGAAGCCAAATACCAGAACAAAATATATAATACCCCGCCTCCAGTCTCTTTGGAAATTCAACAACCACAGTACAGATAAATCCAGAATTCCAGCATTTAATACTGTCGACGTGTCTTCCCAGCTCATGATGATTTCCATATCCACTGACTTCGAGTATTTCTTTGCTATTGTTTAACACCAGAAGGCGTGAGTGCATTTGCAAAAATCTGACTGTAAGGTTTAAAAACCGTGTGGCTATTCCATTGAAACACTATTGAAAGAAAAATTGGCTGCAACGAAAGATCTAAGCTCAAAACACTCCATTAGATGTGCTGTTCTTCCACTTATGTTTTTTAAAGTAGACCTATAGCTGCCCACATGACAGATTAATATTGTTCCACAGTAGTTAGGTGCTTGGCATTACATTTTTGAAGCATCTACAGGCCTTCAGGGCTGAAAGTGTTCACATCTTCAGCAATCTATAATGGTTCCTCTAGAGGCCAGCACTTGCTTCATAATGAAACATGCCTCCATAAATCAGAGTGCAGAAGTAGCACTTGTGTACGTCACCATCCATCTTGGCAGTTTCTCTGAAGGATGTTGGGTAAAGATCATCTCCCGGCATTGCAACCAGGGAAAGGACCATCACAGCTGGCACTGATAAAGCATGTGCTACTTAAATCCGAAGACACACTAAGTCTATGGAAAAAAACACATCCTGCTGGTGTTAGCACGCCTCAGGCACTGGGAGAAGCCTCAGCAGCTCATCTTCAAAAGGCAGAGCGCCAGGGCTCCAGAAACCTGCAAAAATTGGCTAAGCCTGCAGTCTTTTTTTTTTTTTTTTTTTTTTTTTTTTTTTTTTTTTTTTTTTTTTTTTTTTTTTTTTTTAAGTTGAGCATCTTCAAAGTCTAGGATTCTAACTGTAGGGCACAGCAGCTGCCACTGCAGATTTGATCCTCTCAGCTTTTGGCAGCTCTCAACTTGAAATTCTAGCAAAAGAATTTTTCAAGTTGCTATTATTGCCTGTCATGGATTTATAAATATTGTGCACTATCTGCTGTGGCATGGCTCTCCTGGGACACCAGTGCATGCCAAAAGCATAACAGAATGAAAAACAGTTCCTATTCTTCAAATAAATGCTAATTTTTTTTAACTGTGCTCACACGATGCATTTGGTGATCAGCTTCAATAGTACAGAATATATATCAGAGGCAAAAAAGCTGATTGTCTTTTCCAGTAGTATTCAGCTGCTACTTTCATTAAGCTTGTTTAATTACATTCCAGATGCTAATTTGCAAGTCGATACCAGAGGGTGCAGGACAGTTTGCCTTTGAATCATTTTTCTGTGATGTGGTGGTCTTGAAGCACACCACTACCCTCCATAGCCCTAGCAAGATATTCTGACAATTAGTGCAAAAGAAAGCACTATTGATCTTGACAGAAAAATATTAATCCTCTACCCATTTTATTAAATTAATCTCCAGGAATTTTATCATCATCGCCATTTCATAGCAAATTTTAAGTAAAATATACATAGTGTGCTTCAGATTTAATTTGCTTTAATTTCAATAGAAATGCCATTTGTTATTTTGTTACTTTAATGGAAAAAAAAATAAAAACAAAACCACAACGCATCTGACTTAACAGGTAAATATTTTAAGCTTGCAGCCATATCGGAACACGAACAAGTGTTCAAGAGTACAGCTGAGCTTTATCGCCTGGAACTTTGCTGGTTTAGTTAATACGGTTACTAGATTGTTAGAACAGAGCATCTAGTGAAAACAAAGGAAGGGTTAAGGTACACGCAAGCCTCAAAGATCTAAATATCTATTTCAACAAATTGGTAGGCTGCATTTCTACATGCTTGTTATAACAGTGAATATCTGCTGCCATTTATGGTTGTGTATGAAGACAATTTAATTAGGATGACCTTTCTCAATAGGAAAAGTTGGAGATTTACCAATTTTTGGTGCCTTTTTTGGTTGCTCTTACACAAAGAATGACTTAAAATACAAGCTTGAAAAAGAGCTGAGAAAAAGATGAAATTTTTCGTTTCCTAGCTCTTTGACATTTGTATCTTTGAAAGCAGACTATTATGTTGATTCTGTTGATTCCAAGGATTTGCAGTCCATGTTTTCAGTCTGAATAGCACATACCCCAAGCGCACAGCCACGCAGAGGATGGACACAGAGACTCTGCCATTCTTACAGAGCATGAGGGGAGAGGAAAGGAAAAAAGGAGAGTCTACCTCTGTCTAGTGGTTCTATCAGCCATCTAGTGTAACGCGATCAAAACCACTGAGTTTTTTAACAATCAACTGGTATTATACATCACATTTCTTCAGGAGAGTTTACAGGGTATGACAAATCACTTTAGATTTAATTCATTCATTTTATAGAGGAACTCAGTCAAACACAGCGCAGTCAGGCCAGCACGTGAAGGGAGGAAACGACCCTCAGCAGGCGCAATACAGGGACGAGCAACATCTGAAGACCTTTCTGAAGTCAATCAACTCTTTCCATTTCCGTGTTACTCACTTACACTAAGCAGCTATAAGATTAGTTTGATCTGCAGTTGAGGCTCAAATGATTCCAACTGTCAGTGTTACAAGTAATTTTAACAGACTCAGTTTTCAATTTTGTGTTTGATTCTCAGTTTTTCCTTTACTGTGAAAATATTAGTCAATTGGAATGAGAAGGAGCATTCACAGAAAGTCTGAAGAGATTAATGTGGTTTAAAAAAGGGCTTGACAGTGCTGAGGCATTTCACAAAATATGGTCACAGGAAACCCTTTAATTGTTTTGGGTTTATTTTCATCAATCATCTGCAGATAACTGGATTTTTCACCGTTTAGATTAGCAGGCACTGAACATGGTGTAACTCAGTGTAAGGAAATACTGTAAATAATGCAAAAATAATGTACCGCATACATTCATCAAAAATAACTGAATAACTTAATCAGATCTTAATCATGACAGTCCAGCTTTTAGCTCCCCTGAATGATTCTCTGTAATGAACAACCAATCATTTCTCCAATTTTTATTGAGATCATCAGCAAAACACAGCCCAAAACCCTATAAATCTTCTGACAATCAGCTTTTAAGTAGATATTAAAAATAGAAGCGCAGTTACCAGTTCTGAACATACCAAATCAACTGGAAATATAACTTGTTTCATATACTATTCGAAGACCTTTTGTTGCTTTTAAAATCACACATTCTCTTCTCAAGATTGAGAGAGAACAAGTGACCGCTGGGGGGAAAACAGCAATACTGACTATGCAGGGACGGGTAAATTACTGAAGTCAACTATAACTGCTAACTTGTATGTTTTTAAAGCCTTCACCTACATTCAAATCACACAAGTTTTTCTATACATGAATTTACAAGAAGCTACATTTCTTTCCATTTATTTAACCCATCGATATTTACAGCTTCGCAGTAAACTGACATTATTCTGTTTTAAGTGCAGGGAAACTAGAGCAGATTTAACTTTTTTAAAGCTTAAAACATTTTAAATTCTTACAGTCATGAGAATTATTGAGGGAAAGACAGTGAGGCTTAAAAAAAAATTTCTTACCTCCATGTCTGGTTTGTATTTATCCTCAAATACTGCCATAGCCGCTAAGGATCCAGAACCTACGGTAACACAATTAGGACACTTATTTAGCCAGTGTATTTAGATACAGTATTTTTTTTCAAAAGACAACAAGTATCAGCAGCACAAACTAGACTGAGGTCTACCTTAGCTTACCATACACCCTAAGGTGTATCTCTGTAAACCCTCTTTAAACCCAGCACCTCATTTAATCCTGAATTTGTAGCTATAACAGCGTACGCAGACTTGTCATGGTCTCCATTCCAACAGCCTTTTTCTTTTTACTATTTTGAACGCCAAGATATGAAAATGAGGTTAGAACAAGTGAGTTAACCGAGTGCCACAGTTTGCAATCCCTGCTCCCCAGCTCTCCACGTTAGAGGCTCTGACACGTCACACCAGACACTGCAATGAACAGATCGCTCTACCGAGCTGCCCCGAACAGTCACCTTCACACGGGGACGAGTCAACCAGCACCACTAACAGGGTGGCGGCTGCTGCCCCCGCGTTATTTCCCATATCTACTTTAAAACAGTTCATTATGCATTTACTTTGTGCCATTATTTTTACACTGAACAATAACAGCGGAAGAGACAAAATGACATATGAAAACACAAGTTTAACGTCACTTCTCTTAAAGGATGCAGCGCAAGAGCAGTGATGACCAGATGCCATCTCTACCCAAAGTTCTGGAGCTGCAGGTCTTAGAAACGTGCTTTCTGTAAATTAATACAAGCAGTATGATACTATTTGAAACTGTAAACTTGCTTTGTTCAGAAAGAGAGAATCTTCAGGAAGATATCTTGTCTATCTATGGCCCTAACCATTTTTCAGAGACCGTTACTTTTGGGAAGTGAATAAAGTTACCTGCAATTTTTTACTCCAATTAGAAGATTTTTTGGCATTTATTACTTTTTAACTTGTTTTGCATACTGCTATCTGTTTAGCTGGGTCACACAGAAAGCCATATTTTCTATTTAAAATGATTTGTGTATATCGCTTGACCACCTCAATGGTTTAGTGAAAGAAAAAGGCAGCGATTAAACAGTTTCAAATGAGGTGTCCTGCTGATTTTATCAAGTCTGCTGAATGTATAATGAAAAAGGAGAAGCTGACAGTGACACTGTTGAGAAAATACAGACTACCTTATCTGAACCATTTAAGGAGGTCCAATTATAGATCAAATTTAAAGGGTAGAAACAGCAGATTTACAGACACAAATCAATGAACATGGTAATCCCAATGAATATGACAGATATTCCTGTTACAGAATATTGCTGTGGTTGAGGATCATTACCCTTACAGTACCAAATACATCACATCTAAAAGCAGTAGGACACTCCAAGTGTAGACTTGTATTACAGGCAATGACTATTCATTTACACCTTGGAGCAATACATGACTCCATTTTTTAAACGCTGAAACTGGGAATAAAAAAGATTTTTAAGCAACTAATAGCTGAAATGAACTGCTGATACAAACAACTGGTACCACAGAACAAATCACAAACAAAAGGAATTTTACTGATCCTTCAAAAAAAGGTCAAAATAAGGTGTGTGCCAAAACAAATACAGGACTCAAACCATAAAATAATTCTTCTTGTGAAATGACATTGGAACATTTCTAATGAGGGGAAAAAAAAATAATCTGAGATATTGTCTCAACCTAAGAGCACATTCCTGCTCCACTCAAATGGAGGCCGACCACGAGCAGAACGGGAAACCTCAGAACTAGAAAACAACTGGACCCTCGGATGAGGGTTCTTTGAAAAACAGAGAGGATAAAGACTAAAAAATGTACAAGAGTGGAAGTACAAAAGGCTTGCATTTAAAAAAGTGTCTTAGCAAAAGTCTCATAGCACAGCTAAGCGTTCTCTGAAAGAACAGATTTGTCATCTTAAACAGTATAATGAAAATTCTTCACTCTTACTAGCACCAGATGTAAACACCATGTTTTTAGAAACAAATAGATATATACTTGAGTTTCTCCATCAAAACAAATCATCTGCTGTTTGACAACAGCGATATGAACTATTTTAAACACCCTGATGATGTGCATATATTCACCTGTAGCACATGAACTAAGAAGAACGCCTCGGTCCCCGTTTGCACCGCTGGTGGGCTGGGACCCAGACCCGACCGGCCCTGCAGACACGGGCACCGTCACCAACGTCACCGCAGCTACACCGACCTCCCTCTGCCTGCCAAATTCCACACACGATCCAAACAACCCCGCAATGTTCCAAGTAGTTGCAGTGACTTGTGAAAGCTTTGCATTGTAACAGGAGAGCTGGCAATAAAACCTGTGAACGTGAGTAAACACTGCAAGGATGGTTTTCTTATTGCAGCACCTATAAAAGCACAGAAAACTTGGATATTAAGGGTCTATGGAGAACTTGTTTGTATGCAGGGAAACAGCTGTTCTCTTGTCCACATTTCAGTGCCCACCAATAATTCATTTTTAACAGCCACGCTTGGCCTTTATGTGGAAACAAGCTTAACAATTCCCAAACAGAATGTCTGGAGAAAGATAAAATTCAAAAATTGCAAAACACAATCCATTGGAGATAGATGTTCCCACCTCACACACACAACAACTGATTTAAGTCACCACCAGCTAGGGTTCAGCATTGCTAACATGCAGCCATTCAACCTCAAATCTATTAAAACACTCAGGAAAGCCGTGAGATAATGAGTCATTAAATAGTGTCTTTAACTGAGCTCAGATAATACCAAACCAGGTATTTATCTTAGATAACTTTAGTTTGGAATCTTAACAACACACAAATGATGCAGAAATAGGAAATTTTCTTTGTTGGAATTAAGCGTTGGAAGTTTACAACTGTTCTGCGTATGAGCAATAAGGATAATTAAAACAAAGTATCATCGGTAAACTCATCGTGTATTTGTATTATATAACAGCCAGGAAAAAACCTTTCGGCTAAATTTTTAAAAACCAGTAACTACTATGAGTAGTTACACTTCAACCACCTTGGAAACACCATCATCATTTTTAAAAGCCATGTCAATTCCAAATAATTTATTTCGCATAGGTTTTCGGTAAGCCACACTTTGGAAACAAACATTCAGGAAGTATTAATCTAGCATCTAAATGTATAAAAATATTGATTGCCCAACAAATTATAAAGAACTAGAGAAACTGAAATGCAAAGCTCTATTCTAAGGCAAATGCTTTCCAGTCTGATAATGAGCATGAACCAGGGAAGTTATGAGACCATAAGAGATTTTCTTTTTTTTCCTAAGAAACATTGGTCACTTCATAAGTTTTCACAACTAAGTTATTGAAAAAAATTCTGGACTCAACTGCAAAACTCACTTAAAAAATTCCATCTGGTCTTCACTTGAGCACTTGTACCGCTTCAGTATAGATTTAAAGTGCAAGGTAATTATTGATACATAGCAAAAAAACCCAGACAACAATAATTCCCACCGTGTTTTGCAATCGCAGTGGCTTTTCTAAAACAGATAAACTAGATCTTTTTAGCAGAACCTTCACCGATGACAAGTTCCTATTGCAAAGCACAGCCCCTTTCCCTCGTCCAGGACGTGTTCGGGACTGCAGAGCAGCACCGAGCGCTTCAATCCATCATGTCAGGGCTCCCTGACAGGGCAGTTATTCACCGCCGCTCATTGTTATTCAATTTGCTGTTCATTCCAGGTAAAAACTCGGTGATCTCTGCAGCCCCACGGACTGGGATCATTTTTCACGCTGGTTGCCGGGTCTCGCAGCCGTAGTGCTTGCTCGGCAGGACAACGCTGCGGTGCATGAAGAGCTGATTTATGGATCCGAAGCACCACGGGCACCAGGGGACCGGCCTGGCCACCCGAGACTGCTGGAACACACTTACTGCTTCCAAAAGCTGAACCGCAGACTTCAAGTGCTTTCATTTTATGCATGCATTTCATTATAAGTCTTGGCCAGAAGCTTTCCTAGACGAGCCAAGCAATCAGACAATCTTGCATCGTTTGCTGAAATCCGATTTTGTCCTTTGTCAGCATAAAGAGTTTAATTTGATGTTTTCACTCCTGAGTAAGCACTGAGTATCTTCTAAGTCTCCCTTGCAAGGGAGGACCCCACTCTGTCCATCCACAAGCACACTCCAGCTAAATAAAAACACACTCCAGCACATTAAAACAAACAAAACCCCAACACCTCCACCATTCAATACTGAATTTCCAGAAATTAACTGGCCAAAAACAGCTACCCTGATTTAATAAACTGCCCTCAAATCATTTGGAAAAAAAATTAACGAACAATAAAATAGTTGAAATAAGACTGAAATACAATTCCAACTAGCATCTCTAATTTGACGTCCGATACTTTTCCTGCTGTCTCAGTTCCACCTCTCATTTACATGCATCAACTACTCTTTTTACTAAAACATATCCTAGCCAGTGGAGAACGTTGGAGTGTCCTGGGTGCAGAAAGGCAAAGGACACTTATGCTGAGAAGGGCTTTGTTTGACAGAATGGCCAAACCAAACATGTCATCACCAGACACAGACCTGCTACAGCTGACAGCAAACCACAGTTTAAGCTAAAATGAACTTAACCCATTGATAGTCTACCTCCTACTTGTTTGAACCTATTTTGCTACTATGTTATTTTCATAGTAGAAAAAAAGTAGCAGCCAGAATTTTCAGAAATGCCAAATTTTAGAGCTTTTGAGACACAGGCACAAAAGTAACCATGTACGTAACGGAAACAGTGTGACTTTACCCAGGCAATGAACTACTACTGGCCGGAGAGTCAGCCCTAGGTTTACAGTTTATGGCAATATCGGGTATAAGGCAACTGTAGGAACCAGACATTCAGGGTTTTTTATATCAAAGGCTAAACAATGACACCACATGCCCATGACACGGATTTTCCATGCCCGGTCAGTCCTTCGCCAGTTCCTGCGGTAATGGCACCATCTATTGGTCCCACACCACCTCTGCACAATTCCTGTAAATTAATCCCATCTCTTGTGACAGTTAACAAACGATTCTGTTTAACTGCTGCCCTGTCGCAGTAGTGCGAAGATCCAGAACAAAAGTAAAAACCTTTAACATTTCCAATACAGTAAGTAGGTGTTTCACCTAGAGATGCCAACTGTGAACAGAGAAGGTTTAACTAAAATTAAAGTTTTATTTTCCCACCACAGAGTCAGTATAAAAACCGCATTGGACAAAGGCTGAATCTGATTTGCTAACCTGACACTTCATTTTCAGATCAATTTTCTGATATTTTTATTTGGACCCTACATTACACTTCCACAGCTCTACCAAAACCAAGCTTTCCTTTAAAATCATTCAAGTCTTCAAAATGAAACGCAAGTCTGAAATGATGCAATGTTTTCTTGAGTGAGCAGAGAGCAAAAATAATTTGCAGATTTGCATTCTGCTGCCACAAAGCACTTATTTCAACATTATCTTATATTCTTGTTTATAGCTGAAAAACAGCAAATAAGAATACATTTACCAAGATTGTATTTTGCAATCTATCCCGAACATCGCTTTTGTAATTGGTCTGGCCAGGGCAGCACCTATATGTCAAAAAGCATGCGAGAAATCTGTGGTTTCGGCATTCAGCATTGTCACACTCCCCAACTCAAAACCGAACAAGATGTACACAGAACCGTGTATATGTGGAGCAAAAATTGTTATCGCAGAAAATGTTACATAGACATAAGAGTTGGGGTACTAACACCTAATAACCTGAGGGTGGGCTACGAATGTCAAGTTGACCCCAACAACAGATGGAACTGAACGTCTTTACTGAGCAGCTCCATACAGCAGGTTAAGACCAATTATTATATGTACAAGTAAAGCAGTTGTTGCTTCACTACAATGAAGCATCATCTTGAGTAAAATACAGCTGCTACTTAGCAAGAAATACAGAAATACAACAGTCCCAAAGAAGCAAGGCGCATTTTTTTCATAATGAAACCAGGGAAAATCTTCAGAGAGAACATAAATCCCCAAATGAGAGTTTATATGAACCATGAGTTAGGACTTTCTGCAAATCAAATTTCCAAGGATTTTTTTTATAGCAAGTTTTTGGAAATCCCACAATTCTCTTGCTTTAAGATATGCTGGAGAATGCACACAGCAATTTTCCTAATACCAGGTTTTTGGCAGCTTAGGTTTAAATAGTATAATAGTCTATGTTTTTAAAGTGCTAGAAATAGCAGTGTACCTGCAGTGAAAATATGAGTACAATTTCATCTTCGAGGTCTGAGGTCTGTACAGCTCCCAGCAAACAACGCATTTTAAGTACAAACACTTAAAATAACAATTTGAGATGTTTTCAGCAGGCAGCATCACAATACTGAGGAGTGTCACTCACCCATGGTGACGTAGGGCAGCTTGTCTGTCGATCCATGGGGGTAGATGCTGTAGAGGTGAGGGCCTGTGACATCAACTCCCCCCAAAACCAGGGCAGCACCGATGTACCCCTGGTACCTAGGAGCAATGGCCACACATGAGCCTGCGAGTCCGCCAGAAAGCTGTGGCTCTTTTTAACACAACGCATGCGTTTGAGGATTTTTCCATGATTGCACCAGGTACATCTTTTAACAGAAAGACAACTTTTAGTACCTGTGAGCAACAGTTTAAAAAATTTACTGAAATATGGTATGTTTCAGTGTCAAGAACAAACACTGGGCAACATACTTGTATCAACAGGTAGAGAATTCAGAGTAGCTTTCAAGCCTTAAATTAAATTCCTGTATCTGAAATTAAGTTTTTCTTTAGGGACTTCAAAAAAACCAATGTTCCTGTGTTTCCCCATAAGATGTTCTTAGCTGCTAATCTTCTCAATTTGTTGTTATGAAGGCTGAGCAGATCAAGGAAAGATGCTCCTTCACTGGAGCTTATATCTTATCTGGTTGTTTTAACTGCATTGTTAATAAACAAGAAACCCACTCAGTTACCTGAAAAGCATTTGTTTTAGCATTCGATTAGCTGTGACAACTCTTGGAAGTCGTCCAGTAGACAGTGAATGGAGCTCCAGGTTAGAAGAAATCAGTTGAGTTGTCATCTCCGTATCTGCTGCTGTTCCTGCACCACAACAGCTGAAAAACATTAAGAGTAAGTGAGGGAGAGATGGGGAAGAGAGGGGAAACTTAATGCTTTAACCAAAAAGCAGAATTTTTTCCATTATAATACTGAGAAAATTAAGTTCTCATACCGTTGATATTTTCAGAGCATAAAACAAGACAATCTGTTTAAGCATAAATGAAACACCAAAAATCCACAAGCCTTGCTAATAAACGATAATTTTAAAGTACCTTAACAATTGTTTTTAGCAAACAGCACCACTAAAAAATCCCAACACTGTTACCTACACACAACAAACAACTTTAATACTTACTAGATATTAGGGGAAATGAAGTGTATTTTCGAACAGTTCTTGTCAGCAACAACCATTCCTTCGGTTGCTCTCGTGTCCGCTCCGAGCACGATCCCATCCTGCAGAAACGGACAATTATTCCCAAACCCTCGACACCCGGGGCGGATCCTCCCGGGCGGGCCGGGACACGCAGGTGACTCAGCGGGCCCGGACGGCGCTTCCTGCCGGGGCCGAGCGGCCTCTCCGGGCCCGGAGCCACCGCCCCCGCCCGGTTGGGGCCACGGCAGCGGCCTGGCCCGGCCTCCCGCCCGCCTCACCTTGAACACGACGCCGGCGATGGTGGTGCCGGTCTTGCGGGCCGCGGGCAGGCGCAGCCCCTTCGGGACCAGCTCGGCCTCCAGCAGCGAGTTCCTGCAACACAGCGCGACAAGTGGGCCCGGGCAGGGGCCACTCCCGGGCGCAGTCCCCGCGTCCCGCCCGCCCCAGCCCGGGTCCCGCGTCCCACCCGCCGCTCACCGAGCGCAGTTGTCGAAGCTGAAGCCGCCGCTCGGCGCGCACAGCGCCGACACCGCCGCCATCTTCCCGCTCCGCCCGCAGGCACTTCCGGGGCAGCCGCCGGCGCGCGCACCGGGGCGGGGCCTGTGCCGGGCCACGCCCCCGCCCGGCCGCTGCGCGCGAAATGGCGGCGGTGGCGGTACCGGAAGTGCCGGGTCCTGGCGCGAGGCCCTCGCAGTCCCGGTGGGATGGGCCGGGGCGGGGCCTGCCCTGCGTGCTCGGGATCCGCCCCTGTCCTGGCAGCTTTAGGCAAAACCCGCGGGTTCCGGAGGGTGGGAGGAGCCGCGGAGCCAAATGTGGCACTCGACCTGCCCGGGAGCAGGAGAGTCCCGCAAGGAAACAGGAAAGATCAGTTCATGTTGGGAAAGGAGATCCTGAGCTTTCCCAGCCCTCGCCGCGGACACCTTGCAGCTGGTGACATGTGCTGATATTGTTTAAAGTCCTTGTGCTGCTGAAGAGGGGAAAGGCGTCTGATACTTGAAATGTGGAAAAAGGATCAGTTGCGTCTGTTTTCCTGAGTGCCCTTTGGTTGCTGTTAGCCCTCAGAAAGCCGTGTTGCTCTGTCGCATGCAGGCTGGGCGCTCCTGGGGACACACGGCGAAACCGGTGGAGCTCCAGAGGTCGCTTTTTCGGCACAGGACGCATCGGGCGGTGTCCTGTGTGTGGTTTCAGCGCTGCTCTGTCCCGTAGCGCCCATATGAGGCTTGACTGCTTGGCTTGAGATGCAGCACAATATACCGAGAGCACTCATTCCAACAGACCACAAAAGACCATCGTTAACATAAGCACACAGAGAACCTGTGTTCTATGTTCTCCTCTTTCTTTCAGCCCTTGGGTACCTAAAATCCCATTTTCTTGTACACCGGTTAGGCTGGGAAGCTGTCTGAGAGAAAGAATATCCTGCTGACAGATGCTCTTTTTTTTTTTTTTTAATTCTAATACAGTTGTTTTTCTCTTCACTTGATAAAGTTAAAATAAACAGTCTCTGGGGTGAATTACAGGCGTCAAAATTGGATTGGCATACAAACTGTAGAGCAGTTGGTGGTTGGGAGTCTGGGGAAAAAGAAACAGCAGGTTTTAGCTAGAGGGGACAACAGCTTTATTTCCCTCTTGGTCCTTGACAACTAAGCAGATGTCCTACAATTATTGTTTTACCTTCTAGTAATATAGTGTTTTTTCCTGTCCTCCCAGGTATGCGACTGGCTCTTTTGCAGATGTGCAAGTACATCTCTTCCCTAGTTCAAATCCATCTTTGTGCACCACTAGCTCCATCTATTGCCCATTAATGGTTGGCTGAGATTCAGAGAAGTGCTTACCCTATCCTGGGACAACGAGCTGTGTGGAAGCCTGAAGAACGCAAACTTTTCTCTTTATTTTTCTAAAGCAGTCCTGAAGTCTGTTTCTAGCCTTAACAAAGCTGCAATCCAGGTTTATCATCCTGCAAGGCATCTGACAGGGAAGTTAAATAGCATTCCAGACACATTTTTGAGAACTTACTTGGGACACAAGAATGTTCGTGTTTTCTCAACAGGTGGGCATTCAAGCTGAAGCCTGTGTCTTTACAGTCTGTGTGTGTCTGCAATGCATAAATTCCCAGGTATTTTAGTGTCTGCATTTATACCATGCCTGGTTTCCCAGGTTTGTATTCGGTGCTTGCTTTGGGTGTGAGTGCCAAATGACATCTTAAATTCTTGACCTTATTTAAAGAGATGTTGGGTAACTTGGAACATTTAACCAAATCTTCAGTACAGTTTTATTCTGCAAAGCTTGCACCTGCTCTTGCAGTATGAAAGATAAACATGCTGTTTCTTCAGGGTAACAGGTATAAATCATGAGTCAATTTTCTGCTCTCTAGAACTAGAGAGTTGCAAAAAGTAAAGTCGTAGCAGACAAGGCTTTTGATCCTGTAGAGACAGGACTGGTTTTGTGTAACGGGAAGGAGTGATGGACAGAGAGTTTCCATTGTTCCAGCACTGTCTGGTGGAATAACTCAGCACCTGCTTGTTGGAGGTTTCCAAAGGACAGCCAGCCAACCCTGACAGCCACCGGCAGCCCGACAGCCACACACACCGCGCTGGGCCCCGGAGTGCGGCTCTGGAGCCCAGTATAGCACTGGTGGGAGTGTGGTGCCCAGTAGCTTGTGGCTGTCAGACCGGTGCCTACAACTGTTCAAAGTGAAAGGTGACAGGTCACCCTGGCACGAGCATGTGAAATGACGGGCAGCTGGAGAAACCCAAGCAGCGCTTTCTCGTGCTGTGAGCAGCTGCGCTGGTGTCTCTGCTGCGTGAAGTCCAGACCACAGAGCGACTGACGGCCCCTACGCTCCACGTCTGTCTGCAGAGCTCGTGGGAGAATATTCCGGAGCCTGCACCATCCAACGCTGCACAGCACTGCTTTGCATTAGCGCTGGCCGGAGGCAACACGAGTCATCCAGCAGCTGAAAGCACATATTGCAGCAGCGCCTGAACCCTGGTTGTGGCTGCGTCCTGTGCGTATACCAACAGCCTCCCTGGATCCCAAAGTAGCCAGCAGCTCCCGTAACGTCCCAAGGTGAACTTGTGTTAGGAGCGGAGCCAGGCAGAGATAATCACCGAGCTGGAGAATAAACGCACCATGTGTCTCTCCTGTTCAAAACCACTCTAATTTCAAACATCTTGCCTCAACAACGATCTGTTAACGAACTGCAGGCCAAGAATCTGTCAGAAGAATTTAAATACAATTCTGGCAAGATCAGAACTAGATAGACTAAAACTTTATCAACCTGTGACTAAAACAAAGCTAATGGAGTAAGTGCTTACCCAGGTCGGGACAGAAGATGAGCTCTCCAGGATCTTTGTTGTACAACTGTTCCAAAGGCAGGAGATGGATTTGAGGTGTTGAAACTCATTGCAGGAAATAGAGAATTGACCTGAGTGCAAGACGGCGTCTTCGCTACTTTGAAAATGAGAAGAAGAGGTTGAAGCTGGGAGCAGACAAGTGTTGCAGTCAAGGGGATGATGCACTGAAATGTGAAGCAAGTTCCCAAGAGTTTCTGAAACAACCATTTTCTGAACGGTGAAAAGGAGCTGGCAGATGTAAGAAACAGGCATCTCCCTCCAAGGGAGGGGACAAATGAAGTACCCGAGGAGCCCTTCGCTTGCTTTCAGCTAAATGCTGTAGGATGCCAGAAACTTGAGAAAGTCCAGTGCTGATCTTACACTATTTTCTCACATTATGATACTCAAATCATTATGCTACTGTCTATCACTTGTCAATACTGTTTAGGAGAAGTGCCTGAATTTCTGGTGGTCTGTTGACAATTTCAAAAGTCCTTCTGTTAGTAGTGTTGGAGTAAGTGTTCAGCTTTATTTAGGTTCTGGCAGAACAAGCTGGCAAAGCTACACGAGTTGGAAAATGAGGAAGAGAGTTTCAGGTACAAAGAGGTTTCTGTGCCGCTCTCTGAGATGCTGCTGCGTGTCATTAAAAGGGATGTGAAGTGGGGAGTCTCCATCTGGACTGTGAATATGTATTGGAGCTGACTGAACATGACTGCAGAGGTACAGCCATTATAAAGACAAGGTAAACTTCCCAAAATAGATGTTGGTAACCTCTAAGTGTTCACATTGCAGAACACATTTGGAACAGCAGGTAGAAGCTGTCTGTATATTGTATTACAGCTGTGACCTGCTGGTGCAGGCACGAGTCTCCCAGCACGGGTGACTGGATGCAGGTATTGATGCTGCACAGTGCGGGAGGGCAGAAATAAGGGGAAACCTTGCAGCTGCCTGTGCTGGTCTGACTGAAACGCTGCTCCAAACCCGCAGAGGCACCCGGGGCTCAGCCAGACGCAACACGCTGCCTCTTTCTCAACATCTGTGTTCCTGGAGTTGATGTGGAACTGCTTATGCCAGTTGTTTGTAAACCTTCCCTCCTGTCTTGTGACTGATGTGATTAAATCCAGTAAAGAGATGGTTTCTCTGTTGCCAGGTTCCTGCAGCGAAAACCTGGGCCATCTGCTTAATGGTCCATTGCATTTCTGGTGGCACGGCGCTGGCTGGAGCTCTGGTGTTGCGCAACAGTCACGTATGGAAAGCTTTACCCTTTAATGTGGAAAATGGGAAAGACAGATGCAATCTGAGTCTAATGTGGTTCCTGTTCTTTTTCCTCTCATCTCCCAGGAGCTCTCTTGCTGCTGCCGTTCCTCACTGCGTCTGAGCACCAGCGCCCCTCTCCTTACCTGTTGGCGCAGCCGCTGTCCCAGAGCGAGCTCGCTGCCTCGGGGCTGTCACTCGGGTCTCCCGAGGGTATGAACCAGCTCTCCGTGATGTTTGTCAGTCTGAGCCCATGCTCCACTAGCCCCATTGCTTCAGAATGCACCCCACACAAATGACAGTTTGCCAACCTTTTGCTGGCTGTGATTACAGGTTAAAGTAGATCTGCAGTGGGTGTCTGCTTAAACCAGCAAAACACCTTTATTAGAAAACTATGGAAAAAAGGATATCAGAAAGATTTATTGTTTCACAGAGGATCAGAACCAAATGCCCTGTCTTGCTGGTAGGAGGATGAGAGATTTAGGAGTAGTTAGTATCTTGAGAAAAACAAAACAAAACAAAACAAAAAAAACAGTGACAGATGAATAATAAAGGCAGGTCCTATTTTTTTTTCTATTAAAAGTTTCTAGGCTACACAGATCTGTTATAAATGATGGCACTAAATAACCAGCCGTGCCCAAGCTCCCCTGAAAGGCTCTCTAATATCAGCAGCTGATGCCCAACTGCGCAGGGACACAATTGGGTCTGCTCCTCCAGACAATGCACCTGTCATTGGGAACAGCAAGCTGGCAATTAGCAGGGGAGGCTCTGTGTCGCGCTTTCATCCCAGACAATAAGAAGGGCCTGGAAAAGTGAGATTAAGGCTGGCGTGTCCACAAGAGATTGTTGAAACAAACCTTACTGAGACTTGGGGCCATTTAAGAAACAAAAATAACAAAACCTTGGTTAAATCTAACTCTACAAACAAGTCTAGAAAGCAAAATAGCACTGGAACAGGATCATTTGCCTTAGAAATATAAGCCTGGGGTTGCGGAGGAGACTTTCTTCTCAGGTGAGATGTCTTGCAGCTGTCAGCGATGTACCGTAGGAAAGGAACACCAGTGGGTGCTGCGCACGAAGCCGCAGCGGGAGTTCTGCCTTGCTCAGGCAGGACTAGGACTAAGCACCAGACTTTTTTACCCAACTAATGCAAGTTCTACACCCTGGGCAATACTCTGTACTTGGCACTCCGAATGTTTAAAAGTCTCCCAAATGACTAGCACTATAAGGGCCTTGAAAGCAAAGCAGCAACACGAGTAGTCTCAGCTGTGACCAGTACTGGAACTGGAAGGGAAGCAGCTGTCCCCTCAGCCATTTTAGAGTGCGCTATTAGAATAAATTACAGCGATCAGCAAGTTTCAAGCTTTTTCTTCTGCTGGTGCAGGAGTTCTTCCAACAAGCAGGCATCAGGAAAGCCACAGAGGTAAATTAGGACGATCTTTTTCTTGCTATCAGTTCCATCTCTCCAGGCCTATAACTTCCGATTGTCATATGCTACACAGTAATGTTTGCTGTGGTTCTTCAGTGATAGATCCTGAATGTTGCTTTCAGCAGTGCCCAAAACAGAGAGGAGACGCGGGTATTCGGTGCAGAGCTCTTGCACAGATTGCTGTTTGCAGGCAGTGAGGTGTGACCCGCGTTGCAGCTCGCGGGGCACGGTGGGGCGAGGACCACGGGGTGAATTGTGCATTTTGCTGCGCGAGGAGGTGACCGGTGCAGACAGGCTCTGGAGACCTGCACGTCCCCTTGGGGAGGTGTTGCTCTTCCCGCGTGTGAACTCGTGCCCTCTCCCCTCAGTTTCCCCACGGACATAGCCCTGCCGTACCTGACTCTTGATGTGAAGCTTGTAGCATCAGGAAGTTGGGTCAGCCCTGATGTGACAGACTTGAAAGGAGAAGGTGAGGGGAAATCGATTGAACCAGACAAATAATGGGATCACCAAACATGCAGGTGTCTGGCCATAAAAGCAATTCAGCATAGACCTTTTGTGTGCAGAATAAGTACGCTTGTTTGGAAACCTGAAGAATGAGCTTCAACACGTGTCCTCCTGTCTCTCTCCTGCAGAGCTGTGAATGTGAAATTGCATCCACGATCCAAAGTCCAAAGAGCACCTTGTACAGGTGATGGCTGCTGCCAGCCAGCCTGGCCCGGCAGTGCTGCCGTGGAGCTCCAGACCAGTCTTCTGGGTAAGGCGTGCAGGGAGGTCAGGTGGGGATGCTGCACTTCGTCCAGAGGAGGTGGAAGCGTTGTCCAGATTTTTCCAGGCACCGCTGCTTCTGATAGCTCGATCCATCGGAGAGTGATAACGCATGCTAACAGCTTGCTTGGAGTGACAGACACGGGACGTCCTGGACTGACGCCTCCCTGCCAGCCGGAACAGCGGGCAGTTGTGCCACAACTGGATCACTGTAATGCTGTGTTAATTGCTTCCTGAATACTGATGAATCTTCTTTTGGGAGAGCTGACCAGGAGGTCCTGCCGGAGCAGAAGCCAGCAGCCTGTCAGCCAGCTGGGGTCACAGGACAGCGAGCTCCCGTTTCTCTTTCCACACAGGAATCTCGGTAGGGGAGGAAGGAGAGGAGCTTTAGCATGGAAGTGTCTGTTCCATGGATGTGTTAGATATACAGGCTGAGCACACGCTCGGAAATCCATTAGTCCTGTTCCTGTTTCAGCGGTAGACTGACCATTCTCAGCCTTATGTCTGCCGCAGCCTTAAGTCTCCCACAGGGGGTCATTTTTTTGCAGTCAAAAGCAGGAAAAAAAGAAAGGTTGGAGTAAAATAACATCTATAGCTGGGCTAGGGAAATGTTATTTCGAAGGATAACTCTGCAAGGGACAGGCAACACAACCTAGTGATCTCTGACACGCACGGCGCTTTGTTCCATTTTTCAATGTATCTTGCTTAGACACATGGCTTTCTACTCCACTTGGCAAATATCTGATTTATAAAGATTAACGTGTTGCTAGCCCATGTGCTGGGCAGATCTTCCAAGGGTTGTGTGAAAGATGTGCCTTGAGGGTGGCAGATCAGGGTTTACTAACTGGTAAGGATAACACTTCTTAAAATGCACCTGAGCTGATTTTTTAAATTGACTGCATGTTAACAGAATGGCAACCTATTTAAAAATAAGCTAACCCAGAGTGACAGCATCACCCAAACTGTGTAACACAATTTGCCCTTTGTTTAGCTGCTTATTAGAGAGATTTACAGGCATCAGAAGTACGTTGGGATTTCACCATCTAGCTGTCCCAAGGTCATACATCTGCATGCCAAGGTCTTCTTGCACTGGATGGACATCTCTTAACTCTAAGAACTCTGTTACTTCTGATTTGGTGTGGGATGCGTGGATGGAGGCTGACTCCAGGACCGCAGGTGCCATCAGGAGACAGCTGCGTTCTTGCCAGAGCCTCTAGAGCAGCCCTCAATGCCACCCAAAACATCAAGTCTTATCTGAAAGTCCAGCGTGTGATTATGAAGTTAGTGCAAATTTAAATCCAAAGAACTTATGTAGGTGAGGTCAGAGACGCAGGCAGCATTCAGTGGGCATAGGAAACTTTTCTTCACCTCTCTGCATGTGCACAAAGTTAATTCATATGGCTATAGGAAAGATGAGTGACGCTGGAGGCTGTGGGCTGGATTCTGTTTCTAGTGCTATCAGAAAACTGCATTTAGTGCTGTTACAATAAGTGTTTAATTCTGTCTAACACATGGGCATAAATAAAATAGTTTACTATCTGCTGGGGAACTCTAACTCTTATTAAATTGAATACAGCTGTAAGTTTGAAAAACACTTTGCACTTTTCCTGAAAGATCTTTGGTGTAAGCTTGGGCTCTGCCTCATACCCTTTGCTCCCTCCATCACCGAGGGAGAGTAGGATCCAGTTGTGGCCAAACCGCAGTGAGCGGCAGAGCCCTCTCCCGGCGCTGCCACGCGGCTTCGCCAGCCTTTGGTGCTCTGTGCCAGCCCATTTCCCAAATGGCAGCAGTGACTAAGCCGCTCCGAGCAGCTGCCTCTAAGGTCCATTCTTCTGTGAGAGATTTATTGCAGCAAGCAGAGCGCTAGGATGTGATAATTGCCTTCATTCCCAGACGAAGACCCTGAAGAACAAAACCCAGTTGCCTGTGAATCCATGGTGTGATTCAAATATTCATTGGGAGGGGAGGAGTGGGAACTGTGTGCCTGTTGCTGTAGCAGAAGTGAGCGGGCATTTATCAGAAGAGCAGCTCGGTCCTGCGAGGCAGGGAGTGCTGCTGGCCCACGGAGCTGGCCTGGGCCCTCCAGCCTTCCAGTCCCCCGGGGCTGCCGCGGGTCCAGGTTTGAGGCAAAGCGGGAAGGCTGAGGCCACCCGCCGAGGAAATTGCAGCAGGGCTGCGCTGGAGGTGCCCGGCAGAGCTCCTGCGGGTTCGACTCGGCCTTTCAGCCCTGCCACTGCTCCCTCCATCAGCCCGGGGCTGTTTGTCTTCCCAGACGTCTCGTGAGCTTCATCTGTGCTCCTGAGCACGCAGACCTGAGGCTCTTGCTGCTCTGAGGATCCCTGGGAACTCCCCCCCGCCTGATTTTTCTGCCGAGACCACGTGCCAGATCCCCTGGGAAGCTTTATCGGGAACTTCCATGGAGAAGTGATCCCCTGGGAAGAGGATCTCCCGCACCGCCAGCACGGGCCGCCGAGCAGGGAGGACCGTGAGTGCCTTGCTCCTGGCGAGGGCATGGGGAGCGGGGTGCGCTGGTGGAGCCGTCCGGGCCGGGGGTCCCCGAGCCCGGCATCGCCCGGGGGACTCGGTGTCGCCGTTCAAGCGCCGCCCGCCCAGCGCAGCCCCGGCCCCGCGGGGCCGCTGNTGCGGAGCGGGCTGTGCGGAGCGGTGGCCCCGCGGAGCAGGGCGGGCGGCCCGCGGAGCTCACTCTCCGTCGGGACCGGCGCTGCCAAAGCCCCGCGCTGCTGCGCGGCTCCACGGCCTGCCCGGCTCCGGGGCTTGTCCCGCCGGCGGCTCTGCTGGAGTCAGCCTCTTCCCGCGGGCTCCCCAGGGCGTTATTAGACCCTTGCTGCTGGCTGGATCGCTGGGCACTCCCCAGTGCCCTGTTTTTCCGCCAAGACCATGTCCCAGGTGTGCTGTGGTAGCATCTGCAGGAGGTCCAGGAGAGGCGCAGAGCTGGGGCCGCGAGTGCAGAGCAGAGGTTGGTGCTGCCCGTCTGCACGCCCTGGCCTCCACCGGCACCTGCCCGGGGCTCCCGTCGCTCAGCACTCACACCGGTGCACAGCCAAGCGTACCTCTCCTTGCAGGGCTTGGGGCTGCTTTCTGTGTTTATAAAGTCACTGCTGAACTTTGAAGACTGTTTGAAAATGTGTTTCGAGTTCAGGCTTCCGGACTGATCTCCTTAGTCCCTTAGCAGCCAAGTGCTTAAATGTGTGCTTTTGCTGTGCATGCAGGAGAGCCCCGTTGAGAGCAGAGAGGTTATTCACGGTGTCAGTGCTGAGAGACAGCTTTAGGGCTTGTTTGCGTTGGAGAACACATTGCCAGTTTCTATATTTGTGACTTTATATACACTGATCTGCGACTTTACGAGGTTTTTATATGGCCACGCACTCAGGCTGCCCTGAGCAGAGGTGAAGAGACGGGCTCACGAGCACGGTTCTGATGCTGGGCAGCAATCCAGGACAACTCCCAGGTAGCGAGCTGCGTGTTCAGGCGCTGCTCCTGGAGGCTGCACTTACCGGTCTGCAGGATCTGCTCTGGTGCTGTATTTCTGTGCGCTTTAGAAGAAATGAGAAAAGCTGCCAGTGATTTGATGCTGTTTAACAGTGTAATTTATTATGGCTTTTTTATTTAGTTAATGCAGATAAAGAGGCTCTGCTGACTTGCCTGTCTATTAATATCACACATCTGTGTATGTTTTATGATTAATTATTCTGTTTCCTGGAAACAAATGTTAAACTGAGACCTTGAGTTCTTTAAGAACTGAGAATTATTTTGAAAGGATACTACCCAGGATGGGTATTTCACAGAGAATTGTTTTCTCATTTTTGATTCAAGGCTTTCTGAGGAAAGCAGCTGTGTCTAAGAACTAGCTTCCTGCAGAACGCTTCTGTCTCTGCACTGCATCTCTGGTAATATTTTGTTTACTCTAGCGAAGGGTGAAAGATTTCCAGCTGGTCAGCATGGTTAGAAGAGACTTGAGACCTGATTCTTGGTTCTTCAGCTTTCTGGTGAGTTTTATAGTAATTTTTATAATTTGAGTATTTGAGATAATATTAGTGCTTTATATGAATGTTCCAAAACATCCTCTTTAACAGGTCGTTAGTCTGTCCAGAAGTCTCTTTGCCTTTGCAGCCCTTGCCAAGAATCAGACTTCTAAAGGTTAGTGTTTTTATCAGTACTTCTGTATGTTTTTACAAGCAATATTCGAAACAGAGAAAAAATGCAATACCCTATTTTGTGCCTGAAATTATATTTGCATAGCTAAGTATTTGCTTGGCTAACTGTGGAATTTCTGTCCCAAGTCAGCTAAGTAGTGCTAGTCACTGTCACTGTCACTGCGAACAAAACAGATGATTTTGTGCTGGCAAATTGCATCTGCAAATGCAGAAGCTGGTAGGAGCTGGGAAATGGAGATAAAATTATGGGGGTTGCCCCGGCAGGATTTGTAAATGTCTGGGGATCCTGCAAGTGTACGTGGCACAGAAGTGGGTCAGAGGCTGGAGAGTCTTTCTGTTTCTCCACATTGTGTCTTTCTCCAGGTTTTGCTCCTGTCACGACTGAGACCTCAAGACACATGTATGAATATGTGGCCACTGCTTTGGACTGGTGGCATGCAGACAGATACTGTGAACAACGCTTTGCTCAGCTGCTTTTTGAACCCCGAGGCAGTGAGCAAGCTTCCTTCAGCAAACTGCTGCAGTCCCAGCACGTCAGAGGCTCTGTCTGGCTGAATGAGAGGGATGGTGTCCTGCACAAGCCCAAACGAAGGCGTGAGTATCAGTGGGCTTGGGCTCTTTGAAGGCATGTTCACTGCTGGGTCTTTTTCATCCTGAAAAATTAATTTGACTGGAAAAGCTACAACTCAATTCTTATTGTCACTGTGGTAACGCCTAGGACCTCCAGTCACAAACTGGGACTGGCAGTGTGGACAACAGTGACCCCAGCACATCAGCTGCCTGGTCACTGTGAAGGTTTTTCAACACATTGCAAGAGAAGGGAGTTGCAGAGGGGCTCGTCTGCTCTGTCCTCCCTGTAGGGCAGGTCTGGCTTTCCTCAGCCTCACCGGTGTGACCTGCGGGTCCCGCAGGGTGATGGTGCCAGGGATGGGACCGCGAGGGCGGGTGTTACCGGGCAGCAGGGCAGCGCACAGCAGATGCCTCAAAGGTGTTATTTGACTATGGTCTTGGTTGCTATAGCATGGGGTGCTTGGGAACATGCTGTTCCTTCCAGATCCGTGGTTTGCAATCCTATTTGCTAGAAACCTAAGTTTCTGTAAATGACACTTACTGAAATGATACGGTCTCAGCTTGCCTGAGATCCCCTCCAGGCACAGGCGCAGGGGAAGCCTTGCTGCATGCTTGCACCATGCCCTTGCCTACAGGGTCCACGAGTTCTTAGCTTTTGTAGGAGACAAATGAACATGATGGTTTCCTCCCAGTAGAAGACAAGCAGACTTTGGCTCATGCTTCTTCCTTTATGCTGGCTGAAATTTCTCCTTCTAGGGGACCACGTTGTACCAGTCTTGGTATTCGGAGAAAAAACAGACACAAAATACGTGAAGGTGCTCTCTGACTTCCCAGCTCTGCCTGCTGTCACAGCCTGCACGCACCTCCAGTGGGACACCAGCACCCAGGAGATTGCTACCGTCTTCTCCTATGCTGTGCCAGCTTTCATTAATGAGTTCCAGCTCCGCGGCTTTGTCGATGAGGAAGGCTTTGTTCGGTTCGCTCTCATAGTCCACGGGCACCATTCCCCATACCTGCCCATGTTCCGTGCTGACAGACAGTGGCATCACTTCTGTGTGACCTGGCAGCAGGAAAATGGGACCTGGGCCATCTACGCTGATGGTAAAAGGAGGGCATCTGCCAGTGGTCTGTGTGCTGCGGGGCCGTCTGCCCCCCAGGCCATCTATGGCCAGGGGACGTTCATAATTGGGCAGGATCAAGATTCCCTGGGGGGCACCTTCAAGGAGAAGGAGTCCTTCAGTGGGAACATCACTGACTTGCATATCTGGCAGAAGGTCCTCAGCGCGGAGCAGATTGAGAAAGTTCGGTCGTGCTCGGTGGTAGAGCAAGACCTTGTGTTTGAGTGGAGCTCAAACGCTCTGGAGGTTGAAAGCTCCGTTCAGGAGGTGACTGTGCAGTTCCTTTGCCCAGGTGAGTCTTGTTCCCCTTCACTACTTCAGCTCCCTCCTGCCGCGGGGGTCAGCACGCAGGGACGGCCCGAGAAGCAAATCCCATCCTTAGGGAATTCGGGGCAGTTTGTGGAATGATGCTTCTCTTTCGGAAAGGAAAGCACAAACAGATTCAGAGCTGGACTGAGCGGTTTCCAAACTGTACTTAAAGGCGCGGTTGTCACTAAAGCACTGGTCATTGCAGACCCCTGCAGTGACCCTCGCAGAGACGGCTCAGATGCGCTGGGCTAATTACAGGCTTCCCTCCTACTGAGAGAAGCGGCTGACTGGTCAGTGATGGTGTGTGCTGGGGTTTGCACACCGATGCTTCGGTGCTGTGCTGGGAGCAGGGATCTGTCCTCAGCCAGCCCAACATGACATTACCGATAAATCTCAAACTCGAGACGTGGCACTGCCACCTCCTCTGGGCTTCTCTGGAGAGACCAGGCTCTTCGGTGGCAGATTCTGAGCCCAGTCCCTGCTCTGGCTCAGCAGTGCGGTTGTGTAAGGAGCAGTTTGCAGCTTTTGTCTTCAGCAGGGTGTGTGTGTTGCTTGCAGGAAACGTGCTGGGGATGGCATGTCCCTGGGGAACGTGGACCTTCTGTTTGTGTGTGTTTCCACAGGGCCTGTTGAGGAATGCAGAGTTTTTGAAGTTGGCAGCAGTGGATTCAGTTACGCATCTTGTTTGCAGTCTTTGCCTTTTATCTGCCGCTACAGAAAGGGTACAGCATCTGGTCTTTATTTATTTTTTACTTCCACGGCATTCACTCCTGGAGGTCCTAGCTGGGATGATGGCCAGTCATGGGGAGGCCTCACGTCTGCCCTGAAGACATTGCGTATGAAACATGATGTAGCCGTGACTTTGCTTCAGTTGCATGCACTCAGGTTATTTTGCTGTTCTCCAGTTAATCAGTGCTTGTACACGTAACACGGCTTCTGGATGCTGTAGAGTCCCTCCCAATCCAGGCATCTCCAGACTCGCTTGCCAGGGGGACATGGGGAGGAGGCAGGAACTAAGTGTTAGACTGTCTCTCCAGATGGGATCTTGTACTAGAAGTGAAATACAGCTGTGAAATCTCTTTGTCCTGACTGTCCTGCCACCCACCACCTGAGGACCGTTCTGCAGGCTTTGGACACGACACGTGTTAATCACATTGCTAGACACCAGAGCAATGCTTGTGCTTTTGTTTTATTCCCAGATGCTTACTGGCAACTGCAAAAAGCTCAGCTGGAATCCAGGCGTTCGCTGGTTGGTCGTGTGAACACACTTGCAGAGAGGACGGCGGTGAGTCCTGCGGCCCCGCGCGGCAGCGGACACCGGGAGCAGGCAGGGCGTGCTGGGGTGGACTTACTGGCGCCTCCGGGTGTCCGGGGTCACTTTGCCAGCAGTTGTGTCTGTGGCCTTTTCTGAGCTGTTGTCGGAGAGTGCGGCCAACAGAGCTGTAACTCGTGCTGTGATCAAACAAGGAAAGTGTTGCTTCAGGTTGACTCCTGTCGTTGAGGTTGAGGGGCTGCGCAAGAGAGTTCAAAATGTCAGGGCGGATCTCCTTGCCCTAAGATACGCCTGGTTGGCCAGGCAGATGTCCTCACAGCAGCGAGGGCATGAGGGGCATTGCCAAGGCACGGCGGGTGATCAGGCAGAATCAGGGCTCTTTGCTGAACTCAAACATCTTTTCCATGGCAGATTCTTGAGAACATCTTCACAAGTGATGCCCAAGACATGAACCTCTCCGTTGCTGTTGGTGCCCTTGATGTCTTGGCAACTGTTTTGAGAGAACGAGAGACACCCGTGCTGGAGTCATCTGACCTCCTTGCGGTGCTTCGGTTACTGAAGCAAGTTTCTGATGTGGAAGTCCAGGAGGGAGAGGACCTGGAGATGCTGGAGCAGCTGGGCCAGTATTACGTGGAAGTGACTGAGTTGATCTTGGAACAGCAGAACGTTGAAACATGGTCATCAGTCAGCCAGGTAACGATGTCACCAGCAGTCTGGCCACATCTGTTGATCTTGTGTGTGCAGCTCCTTGGCCTGTGGTATGACCACAGCCTGAGGACCTGTCCTGGCATGGTCACGTGTAGCCTTCCTGGCCGTATTCTGGAGCTTGTGAAGATGCTGCAAGCCTGGGCATGGAGCCTCTTTGCGAGCTCAGCTGAGGGCCAGCTGCCTTACCGCTCCCTCAGTTGCTGGAGATGCAAACAAGTTCTTCTGCAAACAAATGCGATCAAGTGGTGCCTTCCTTTAAACCCCTCCAGTGGTTGTCTCAGCTCTCTTCAGAGTTCTCCCTTTGTGAGACTGGATTTACAGGATTACACGCAGCTGGCAGATTCCCGGTGCTCTGTAGATTCCCTGCTCCCACATCCCGCAGTCTCTGGCAGGGCGATGCCCTTCGCTTTGTAGTTTGTTGTATTTTCTGTGGGTGGGCTGCCAAGGAGCTATCTGTCATCAGCCCCCACGCTGACCGAAACACTGTCAGGCTTTGTGTGAGTGACTTCCGTCATCCCACCCCCGTCAGAATTTTCTCCTTTGGCTTCTTCCCTTCTCACGCGGGTCTTTTGTGTCTGCTGTGTGGCCCGTACTCCCCACCTGTCTCTGGGAAATGTGTGACAGTGTCTGGCCTGGCCAGTGCTCCAGGAACCCAGCCAGGGACCTCCAGAGACGAAAGGATGCTGAATAGTTCAAGTTTACCTCATCTCTTAGAGTCATTTAGGTCTCCGTGGCCACGATTACTCACAGCTTCCCGACAGTGGCATAAAACCAGCTCTGGCTCAGCATAGCTGGTGCAGCAGATGTATCTGTTGAAGGAGAAGGGGGCTGAGTTTCTGTACTACGGGGGTGGCGCTTGTGCTGCCCAGCACACACAGGACCCTGAGCGATGGGGCCGGTCACCTACTGCCCTTCCAGCAGTGGAGTCTATTTCGGAGCGAAACCTTTTCCAGGAAGAGAGGAAGGTTGTTCTACATCTTTGCAAAAATCAGGAGTCAGGTGTGAAAAATCAGTACTTTTTTTACTGAGGCTTATTTGGTTAGTTATTTCCATGCTGGTTTAGTGACTTTTTTATAAAGACCAGCAAGTTTCCCTCATTGCCAGTTTGTCTCTGTTGCTGAAGGACCTGGGAACATTCTTTATCGAAGAAATCAAAGAAAAGCAAAATAGAAGCCTTGAGTCACAACTTCTCTTTTTCTGCCAAGGACCAAGCATTTAAGAAAACTGTTGTGAGCTGTGGGAGGTGTGAGCTGGTGATGCAGGTGCTGATTTGCGTTGCTCTCTCTGTGTCTGCAGGTTATCGGAGGGCCCATGGCTGTTGTTGAGCTCTGTGACAGAATGGTGTCACACTTAGCCCCGCTGCTGACTTCGGGGAGGACAAAGATCACGATCCGGCGCAGGAATGTCGGTGAGTGGCACTGGCAGAGCTCGGGGAGGACACCTCGCCGGGACCAGCTCAGTCAGCCCAGCTGGTTCCCAGTCCAGTCCTGGCACCTCTGCACCTCTGGCTCATCTCTTGTTAACGCTACGGCTTTCTCCCCATTTCCTTCGTACGAAGTGCCACAGTGTGGGGGACATCTCTCACACTGTGAACTGTAAGAGGATTGTAAGAGACCTTTGGGCACAAGAGACAGCCTTAGCCCAGATGCACATGATTTGTGCTGGAAGGGATCTGTGTGCTGCTGCTGTGAGTCTTGGCGGGGGTTATAACGTCCTTGTGGTACTTTGCTGTGGCAGTAGCTCTGGAGGAACGCTGAACCGTGGGTCAGTGCCTGATTTTACCCCTCCACAGGGCTGGAGGTCAAGAAGCTGGAGCTGACCAGGCAGGAGCTGGGCAGTGAGACATACCTGGTCCAGAGCCCTGAGAAAGGCAGGCACGACCTCATCGAAGTTCCCACAGAAGAGCTGCAAAGGCTGAAAGCCAGAGGTGGGTTGTGATGCCTATGCTTCCCTGGGTCTCCCCGTGGCACTTCTGCAGCATCATCCTTGATGGCAGGAACTCTTTACCTGCATGTGTGCAGGCTGCAGAAGTGTGAGGAGGAGATGCCTGTGGTGAAAGGGAGCTGAGCTGTAGGGGCGGGATAATCTGCAGCCTCTCTACAGGCACAGCCTGGAGATGTAGGTGCCCTGGACCCCCAGTATCACCCCCAGATTGGGGCAGTGGTGCTGAAGCGTGGGCTGCTCAGAGCTGCCCTGTGTGCTTGTTCCCATCCCCAAATGCCCTCTCCGTCCAGGTCTGCGCAGAGTCATGATGAAAAACATGTGGTTTGGCTACGGCTCCCTGCAGCGGTCCCTGTCCGGCACTGGCGGCAGCGCTGTCGTCCAGGACGTGGCTGCCTCTGATGGAGGACAGAAGTGAGTGGAACAGAACCCCCCTGCACCCCAGGGCTTCCCCCTTGGCACCACAGGATAATTAATTTCCAAGTCTGTGTTGGGTCCCAGTGAGGTTGGGGTCACCTCCGCCCTGCTCCAGCCATCCCGTTGCTCCTTGTCTCCTGCTTTCTTCAATACGCGTCTGGTGACCAGACAACACAAAGGGGAGTCGGTGCTTTGTGGAGGCAGCAGCCCGCGGCCTGAGCTGTGCAATGGGGCTGCTGGTGTGCGATGGGGCTGCCCCTGTGCCGTGCTGCTCGGGGTGGTGCTCGGGGTGACTCTTTGGATGTGTGGCTGCTGTCCCTGCTGTGCTGGAGCCGCTGCTCCCCGGGGAGCTCTCTGAACACTAGGTGGGGATGGCAGCCCGCACAGCTCCACAAGTGGCTTGGAATCTCTCCACTTGTCTTGTATAGTGTGAGATCTGTTTTCTGAGCACATCTCGAGGTTCCTGTGCTTTCCCTCGCAGGTACCTGGGCACCACGGTGGGCACTGCCGTGATCTCGTCCACTCTGCTCAGCGACTACCAGGAGATCAGCATGTCTGTGCGCTACCGCCTGCAGCACCACGTCCAGGTAGCCTGCAAGGGGGCTCTGCTTCCCCCAGCAGTGGCACAGAGTCGTAGAATAATTTGGGTTGGAAAAGACCTTTAAGATGATTGAGTCCAACCGTAGACCTGACACTACACAAGTCCCCCGCTTCCAGGGATGGCGACTCCACCACTGCCCTGGGCAGCCTGGTCCAATGCTTGATAACCCTTCCGCTGAAGAAATTTCCCTTATATCCAATGTAAACCTGCCCTGGTGCAACCTGAGGCTGTTTCTTCTTGTCCTATCGCTTGTTACTTGGGAAAAGGGACTGACGCTCACCACAAGCTCCCTTCAGGTAGTTGTGGAGAGCGCTGAGGTCTCCCCTCAGCCTCGCAGGCTGTGCCCAGCCTTTGCTCCAGGCCCCCAGAGCCCTTGGGCATAGGGGTGTCCCCTGCCTTGGCTCCTGTCCCGGGGAGGTGTCCATCGCATGCTGACAGACCTTGTTGCAGCCCGGGGGGTGAACTGCATCCATCTGCGCACAGTACGTGCACAGGTGGGTAATCTCTTCTCCCTTTGCCCGCAGGACCTGCCTGACAAGCTGGTGGGGCCCATCTGCGCCTTCTGGAACTTCAGCCTTAGGTGCCTTGTTTCAGTTCGGGTCCCCAGATTTATGACCTTTTACTTCCACTGCAAAACCAAACATAACAATATAAATGTAACGGTAAGAGTAGGGATCTGGAATTCTTGGTCTGGTTTGCATGCTGGCATCCTCTGCTGGAACAGAGCTTTCTCTGGGGAAGATTTCCTTTGGAAAAGTCACCTACAAGCAAGTGACCTTTAATGAGGTATATACAACTAAAATGGAAAGCCCTAGTTAATTATGGTAGTTCCCTGCAACAAAGAAGGTTTAAGATATATGGCTCAACAGACATGCAGGACTCCCAGCCTCATAAATACTGCTTGACACCAAGATGTGTTTTTGCTGAATGTTGCCACAGTGAGAGCCCCGAGACTGTGATATATTATGGATTGGTAATCAAGTCATTCAAGTGCAAAAAAACTCCCTAGAGTCACAGTCTTGTAAGAGGCATGGATCACGCTGGGGAAGATGGGAAGAGGGTATTTTTGGAAGCAGCTGGTTGCTGCACAAGCAGTTCCACCAGCCCTGCTCTGAATTGCATCGTCCCTTGGTACCGGGGCAGTGCTGCCTGGTGAGGACAGGGCTGACCTGCTGCAGCCATGGTCCCTGCACAAGGAGCTGCGATCCGGAGCTTTGGCAGCTGCCCGTGCAGCGGAGAGCAGCCAGCTGAGCCGGGCTGCCTTGTCCTGAAAATCAAGGGTCTGGTGGAACCGCGCAGGGCACGTGGCAGGCCAGGCTGACCGAGGGGGCTGGACATGTCTGGTCCAGCGATGCTCTTGGTCAATGGGCTGTAAAAGGAGCTCTTCCCAGAGCCGTGTAATTACTGAGTTCTGTTTAAAGCAGTGGTGGCTGAACTGTGCTTTTTAATGCAGACATTGACACTAGACTTATTTTCTTGCGCATGTCTGATGGATAAAGCCAATCTGCTGAGACACAGGATGGCCCAAAGGAAGGTCCATATGAAGAGCTGTCTCTGATGTCCTCTTCCTCATCTCAACTCTGCTGCTTCTGAGAGAATGAAATTCCCTTAATGCCTTGGCTTTCTGTTGAAGTGGATGGTAATTTCCATGTATTTTCTATATTTTGGTCCATGTTAGCCCAGACGCTGGTGGGATGTGGTCCACAGCCGGCTGCCATGTGGTGACATCTCTCGCAGACTCCACTGCCTGTTTTTGCAACCACACCACGCATTTTGCTGTGCTGCTGCAGGTGTACGAGCTGCAGGTAAGCGAGGAGCCCGTCTCTGCTGGTCTGCGGGGCAGATACCGGAACTGCGAGCAGTCTGTGGTTAATTTGGAGGGGTTTGTGTCTTCTGTTGTTTCATGGTTGGAGCAGAGGACCACCAAGGAGGAGCTCACACTGCAGACCTTGACTTTTATTGGATGTGGAGTTTCCTTCTGTGCCTTGATTGTTACCTTCATTTTATTCTTGGCAGTTGGGTAAGGAAAGTCCAGGCACTTGTAGCCTTCTCTGCTGGTAAGGACATGTGCACCCTTTCCTTTGGCTGCAGCTGAGACCTTCCTCTGTCCTCCCTCAGTGTCCCCAAGAGCGAACGAACAACCGTGCACAAGAACCTGATCTTTGCATTAGCTGCAGCAGAAGCTCTGCTCATGTTCAGTGAATTGGCCAAGACCAACCAGGTAAGCTCACCAGAAAGTGCCTTTTCAGCCAGCAGGACCAGGCCCACTGCAGCGTTATTGTCAAAGCAAACAGCACAAAAGGGTCATTCCTTTTATTAATGTTTCGTTAATTACCTGTAACTTGCATTTAGGAAAGAGCTGTGTCTGTGTTTGGAGATATGCGTATCTGCATTGTGCAATCTGTCAGGAACATTCACCTCTTTATTCTGACAGTTTGTTTATGACAAAAAAGTTCTTCAGGAAATGTAAGTAGTTGTAAACCAGCAACATACAGTTCTGTCCCTTTCTATGTCCTCTTCTGCATCGTGGGGCTGGATCAAGAGCTCTGAGATGAGACCTGCAAGGAAAGTCCAAGAACTGCAGGAAAAGATGCCATCAGTTCCCTCTTGTGTGGTTTGAGATGGTCACAAGATGAAATGAGTGTGAGCTGCAGTAGTTGGGCTATTCATGTATTGCAATTTCAAGTACTCTTCCTGATGCTTGTGGATGTTGAAATACATTTCTGCACATTCTGCAGCATAATTTGCAGATGACTCTTCCTCCTGAGCGCAGCACTCAGGAGCTCCCAGCAGACTGGTCCCAAAGCAGCACGTCATTCCTTTTCTCCGCAGGTGCTGTGTTTCACCATCACTGCCTTCCTGCACCTCTTCTTCATGGCAGCCTTTTCCTGGATGCTGGTGGAGGGGCTTCTCCTGTGGAGCAAAGTGGTCGCAGTCAACATGAGTGAAGACAGGAGAATGAAGTTCTACTATGTGACAGGCTGGGGTAGCTGCAGACTCCTCTGTGCTGGGGACTCAAAAATATGTCAATTTTTTCTCTAGCAGAAGTTTCAATAGGAGGGATTCCCTGGTAGTGGTGCCGAGTCACACGACTGTTTGGTTTGATTCCGTTTGAGAGCCCAGTGCCACTGCTCTGTAGAGATTTTCTTACCTTTATGTGTCAAATTGTCGGTCTTAGAATAGAAGTTAAAAAGAATTTCTGTTATTTTTCTAAAACCAAGAGTTCAATACAAAAAAATGGAGGAGGAGATTTATGGCAAGTTCTTGTTCTTGGACAGCATTACTGCTGTCTGACAGTAATTAAAATATAAATATGTCCTGACTAAGTACCCTTTATTCTGAGTGAGCTCTTGGGGAAAACAGAACTCATTTGAATATGCTGAGTTTGATATCAAAGAGGAGCCTCTTCATGTCAGTGCTCCTTGCAAAACGCACACCTAGCTGGGCAATGGAGAACTGGTTAAAATATTTTGGATTGGTTTATGTCTTTGATTGTCCATTTTGTTAAAAAAGCAATCTGAGGAGTAAATTGCTTTGGTCAGGACTCAGGACTTGGAATGCTTTATACCTCGGAGAATGATGCTGACAGCGTATAAATCTGGTCCTGCAGAGCCGGGACAGATTTCAGCTGCAGTAAATTGATGTTGCTCATGGGGTTTCAGAGGCTGGGCTGGCTCACAGTGGAGTGTGTCTGGTCACAGGCATTTTGAAGCAATTGTCTAGAGCACGGCTGATCTGCGTGGGTCATCTCTGCTTTTCTGGGGGGTTAATCTGCGTTTTTTTCTGCAGGCCTCCCAGTCATTATTGTGGGTGTGACCCTTGCAACGTCCTTTAACAAGTATGTGGCAGACAACCATTGCTGGCTGAATGTTCAGACCAACGTCATCTGGGCCTTTGTTGGGCCTGTTCTCTTCATCCTGGCTGTAAGTGCCCAAACCTGCTGGGACGGGTAATTCCTTGTGTCCGGTTTTAGGAAAGCACCACAGCGTTGGGGCGGTCGGCACTTCTCTAGCTAAGGTGCTTGCTTGCAGAGCTCATCGTGCCTGCTGCTTTTGTAGGAGAATTTTTGTTATGCTCTATATATACATTCATAACACAAATAAATCTCTTTAACCAAAGCATCTTTTTGATTTTAAAAAAAGAAAAAGTGCTTTAGGAAAATTTTGCTGACCAGTTCTTGTACTGGTTGTTAAATTAGGAATGTAGATAAATGTGTGGGTTGTCTGTGACATTGCCTTAGGTAAAGGTCTGATTTTAATATTGGAACATCTACATCCTTGAAGTGGTATCAGAATCGTTAGACAGCATAGCAGCAGAAAAAGGTGCAATGTTTAAGGGGTTTAGAGTAGACACTTAGCAGGGAAGACATTGTGTGGAAGTTTTGAGATAAGTTTTATGCATTTCATACATGTGTGGATAGCTTGATGAAGCGTTTTACTCGCTGCTTTCTCAGAGGTGATACATTTCTGCCCAACTTCTGACATTTAGTTATTGAGTTCCCAGCAGAAAAGTCTCACCCCACCGGAGCTGAGATTCCAGCCGGTTGCTGGGTTCAGTGGCTCTTCTCTGACAGGTGAACACCTTCGTGCTCTTCCGGGTGGTGATGGTGACTGTGTCCAGCGCCCGCAGGAGGTCCAAGATGCTGACGCCCAACAGCAGCCTGGAGACCCAGATTGGAATGCAGCTCTGGTGAGCAGGGAAGGGGCTGCTCTAGGTGTGAAATGGTAGAATTACTGTTAAGCTGAGAGGCTTTGCCTTGGGGAAGTGAAAGACCATAAGTTGGGGGAGTCGGGGCAGAAAGGATTTTCTCCTCTGAGGTGACTGTGGGTCACTGAGAGGTGATCTGTCTGCTCTGACATCTGTACCACTGAGAACCCAGCCTGGGGAGCCCAGGATGCTGGGGAGCTCCGTCTGCACTCGCGCTCCTAAATCTCAACTGTTTGGGCCGGGAGACCCTTGGCAGTGCCTGCTGAAACCAAAGCTCCGCTGGGCCCGTTGGCGTCACCAGGAGCAGCAGTCAGGGTCTGGGAACGGCCGGTGTGAGCGTCCCCATCGTCTGTGGTGGCGACGGCGTGTGTGGGAACGCAGGTCACACCGCAGAGCTGTCTGCCCCCTCCATACCATCAGCGCTGTGCTGTGAGCAGCTGGTGGGCGTGCAGACATCCTGGGGAACAGGCCACGGGGAACAGGGCAGCAGCCTGGGGTGTTCCAGGGAACCCAAGGACCCAACCGGGTGCCCAGTTTCCCTGGAATTTTATTGAGCTCTGGGCTGCAGAAGCAGCTCCTCCCCACTTCCCAGAACACTGCAGTTTGAAGGGGTCATCACCGAATTTGTCTCACACCCTTCCTGTCCTTAGCGCTTGTGTGTGCTCCGCAGAGGGATGCCAGATGTAGAGAGTGTAGGGGGTTTGGCTACTCACCGTCATAAAAAGTATTTTCTGTATGAGTTTGGGACTTGGTGGATTGAAAGTTGTGCTGATGGGGATTACATACATGGGGAAAGGGGCGATGTGGACTTCTGTAATCAGTCAATATAGAGAGACCTCTAAAAAACTGCTGCTTGAGTCATTACTTTATCATCCTCTGTGAGTCTTTATTGTTATTAGCTGGCGCCGGATACCCCTGCTAGACACGCATTGTTCCCCTGTATCATAAATAAATTTTCCCAAATTTACAGAAGCACAAAGATAGGGCATTGCTAGAGGGCAGGGTGACATCCATATGTTAATAAAACAAACACAGAAGCCCTCCTTGTAGCAGAAATTGGGGAGAAAATAGCTGTTTTCTCATGGCTAAAGACGTCAAAGAGCTCTCTTCTTGCTAACTCCCAGTGATAAATAAAGAGCAGAGCTGGAACAATGGGGGCTGGGAGGTGAAATGTTTGGTTTTTCCCCTGTTAACTTGTTTTGTTTACGAAGAAATTTGTTTGCAAAGGAATTTGTTCCATAGCTACCATCTTGGGTGCCTCTTGGTGGACACGTTGCTGGGGAAGGAGAGCTGTCTCCAGCATGCAGGCAAGGAACATTCCTTCTAAACTGCAAGGTGCGGGTGCTCCTAAAGCCGTGGAGCTCTTTCCAGGGCAGTTCCACCCGTGTGCTCTGTAACCTGGTGCAGGTGCCCCAGGCAGATCACGGCAAGACCCCGCACAGGGTTTGCAGAGCCAGGCAGGACGTTTGTCAGGAAAACCCTGGGCTCAGGGACACAGGACACAACAAGGACTCCCATGGAGTCCTGGTGGGGGGGAGGTGGGTGCCACCACACGGCACTTCAGCTTCGGAGTGTGCCTGGGTAACCCTGAGCTCTTCTTCCCGGCAGGGCCACGGCCAAGCCTGTCCTGGTGCTGCTGCCCGTGCTGGGGCTGACGTGGGTGTGTGGGGTCTTTGTCCACCTCAGCATCGTTTGGGCCTATGTCTTCATCGTGCTGAACTCCCTCCAGGTGAGTCCTGTGCTGGGTGATCCTCACTTCGCAGCCAAGCGGGTCTCTGCGGTTTCTTGTGCTTCAGTGCGCTGACTTGCAAGACCTTGGGTGGGTCAGGTCATCTCCTTCAGCCTCTTCATTCCTCTTTAGGAGTCATCTGGCTATGTTTCTAAGGCTATTTGCTTGTGTTGGTGTCTTCCAGGGACACGTCCATGACTGCCATAGTTCAGAGTTGTGTTGTTAACATGTTAGTATTAATAGGGATCTCTGTAGGGCACAAAGTACTGCTGGGGTGTAAAACAATATTTGCTTCCAAGTTTACTGATTTTATCAAAAGAGTTTAAAACTTTAACCAGCCTGTATGTGGTTAGGAGAGCAAAGAAAATGGCATTAGTCACAGCAGCCAGGAGTGCTCAGTTCTGCACTGAGCTAGGGCTGTTCCCAGGACCTTGGGATATCCGAAACCCAGGAACACACGGTGACAAAAAGTCCCAGAACATGTGCTTGCCACCTGCGATTCAAAGCATCAGCCCCTTGTTGGCAGAAGCTTTCTGCAGCTGGAGAGCAAGCAGCTGTAGATGGAGCTAGAGCAGCGCTGACACTGCTGCTGCTGCCCACGCAGGACAGGACCCTCCGAGCAGGGGGACCACACGTGGGCTCAGTCCAGCACGAACAGCACCCGGGGTACCCGCACAGCCAGCCCTGGCACTTTGCACTGCAGATTCACAGAGATATTTTTCAGAGTGTGTTGCCCAGTGCTTGAGGACGAATTCTGCTCCAGAGGATCCAAGTCAAACCACTGGGATCCAAAGAGGTCTCCTTTCCCATATCCCTTTTTCGTTTGGATGCACTAGAGAACGGCCTCCGCTGCAGCTCTCTCGGATGGAGCGGCAGAGTTCGCAGGGCTTCCCTCTGGCACACTTGGCCGGTTTCAGCGTAGCGTTGGCCCAGCTCTCCAAGGGTGGATGGAGGCGTTAGCACCACGTGCACAAGACGGGTGGTTGCTCCAGGGATGTTCTCCCTGTGGCTGGCGCTGGTCCAGCAGCCGGGTGCTGCTCGCGCACATCCGTCAGCTCTCGGATGAGGATGTTCCAAGGCCAGACAAGGGCCGCCTCTCCCTGCCTCGGCTATTAAGGCTATCAGGAGGGTGGCAGGAGGCCTGTCCTAACTGTAAATAAATATAGCATCAGTTCTTCTTGGCTCCTCATGCCCTGCTTAAGTTATTGAGCGGAAGAGAACTGCAGGCTCAGTGCTGTGAAGAAGTGCAGTGAGCAGAACTGAGAACAGCACCAGCATCTTTTCATTCACAGAAAAAACTTTTCTCAACTTGGGTGAACTCTGTGGAGTCGAGAGAATGCAGGGACAAAGCTGTCCCATTTCAGCCCCTTTGCTGACCGCCTTGTGGATGGCCTTGGAATTGCCTTTCAGGCCAGCGTACTACTTTGCGCGCGAGTCTTGTGCAGGAGAGTTTTGCTGCTGTGGTTGTTTGTTTGTTTGACTGCCTTCTGTTTATCTGTGGAAACCAAAGCCTGGCTTCAAGGTTACTGTGTGCGTCGGCACCAAACATGACAGCTTCTGCAGCCAGGCAGCGCAGGAATTCAGCCCAGGGACAGGGGAGCAAGGCGGTACGGCTGCGCTGGTGGCTGCCCGAGGCTGGCGAGCAGCGGCAGCACCTTCCCACCAGCACGCGGTTTCCGAGGCGGCAGCACCAACACCCTGCCAAGCACCCAGTGCCGGGCAGAGGTACCTGCTGTTGAAAACCAGTGTAGGGAAAACTGGCTGGCCTCGTTGGAACTGGTAGAGCTGGAAGGGTGGTCCTGGGGCTGAGGGCAGGGGCTTGCAGAGCCGCTCGCCCATCACTGGTGAGGCGGGAGCAGGAGATGCCATTGCTGCCAGCTGGGGTGTGCAGAGCACGTCAGGACGTGGGTGCTGGGCAGACGGACACCAGGCAGGAGCATCCATCCATCCATCCTGCTCTGCGGGTCCCAGCACATTCTGTGCTGTCCCTGTGGCCACCCAGTGCCTTCACCGCTGTGACCAGGGAGCCAGGGCACCGCAGGCCCTGCCGGGAGAAGATGGCATGTAGGCAGGAGCGCAGGCAGGAGTACGGGCAGGAGCTGCCTCCTCGAGCCACAGCTCCTCTTCCATGCGCCGCTGCAGCTGGGCCTCCTCTCCCTCCCTGCTCTCCTCCCAGCAGCCTCGCCGCCCCCCCTCCCCATGCTCATCCAGAATGATTATTTCAAGGAAGACCTGCCTTGGCAGCCTGGCCAGAAATCTGGTCTGGGGGAGTGACCGGCATTGCTGGCTGAAGGACAGGTCATGGCCCGGCGCCAGGGTACTGCTACCATCGCGCCTGCCAAGAGCTCGCAGATGAAGAGTGAGGCTCATTGAAGACAAGATGGATGACTTTTCTTGTTGCGGCTGATTTATCTAGCTGCGATAACAAACACCCCACAGATATAACATAAATCTGGTGGGCCGGATGGGGCTGCCTTAAGGCCAGAACTGTAGGTCTGGAGCTGTAATTAGCCCCAGGCTGTGGCCTGCAGGCGGTGCTCACTCCGGGCACATCCTGGGCACGAAGCTGTTTGGTCATGGCAAAGCGTGCCGCTGCTCGCTGGCGTCGGTGTGTGCACAGCAGCGTGGGCTGGGCGAGCAGGGAGAGGGTGGCTGAGCCGGTGCTGCCGGAGCCCGGCGTGCAGGCGGGAAGGATTGTGCAGACTGGGGCTGAGCAAAGCCTCTGGGTGCGTACCCTGCTGAACTCAGGTCAGAGGGTCCTGTTAACGCTGTGGTCTGTCTCTGCGTGGAACAGGGGAACTGTCCCTGGCATCACACTGCACTTGGTCTGTGGGTGACTGGTGAGAGCCCCCGGGTCTGCGCTTGGTGGGAAGGGAGGTCTGCTTCCCAGATTACAGTTCCTCTAGCAATCAGTTCCTGGCGGTTTCTCCTTCTGAGAGCTGAAGGTGTTTCCTGGGGGATTTTGCATGTGCCAGTGAATGGGAGTACAGGAGAGCTTTGGGCTCAGGAAGCCAAGTGCCCAGTGAGAGGTGCCCACTCCCCCCAGATGAAATGGGGGGAGAGGAGAAGGAAGAGGGACTCGGGCAGGAGCCATCTCTCCTTTGGATTCTCTGTGAAGAGCCTGGTCTCAAGTGTCATTTTAAGGAAGGTCCTTCCTGCCCAGCAGTCCCTGGCTGTGCCATGCCCCCCTTAGCCCGGGTCCTCACCCGTTCTGGTGCTCATCAAACTCGTTTCCTCACAAGTAGCACAAACCAGCTGCACGTCTCTAACCCTTCCTGTGCTCTCTCTTTGCAGGGCCTGTACATATTCCTGGTCTATGCCATCTATAACAGCGAGGTAAGCGATGGCCCTGGCTGGGGCTCACTGACTCGTCAGAGCAACTGTTCATTAGCGGTCGAGGGGTAGCTGGGGTTCTGGTAGGTACAACAGCCAGCATAACCCCTACTGTGCTACTGGAATGGTGGTGGCTTTTTCTCCATGACTTGCTGGCGTATCTCTTGCTCTGCTAGAGCTCCTGTGGCCCTGTCTAATGTCCTTGCTCTGCTCCAGGTGAGGAACGCCATCCAGAGGATGAAGGACAAGAAGAAAGCGCTCTCCTTCACAGTAAGTTGCAAGGAAGCCCTGGTGCCCAACTCGTTCGTCTTGCACCACTAGAGGAGGGCCCTAGATGTATGTGTGGATTCCTTTGAGGAGATGATCTTGGAAAGAAGTCTTTGTTTTTCTTGTGTAGAGAGCCTGGCAGAGGCTCTCTCCCTTCTGTGCAGTCCCGTTGGACAATGCAGGCCCAAAGATAATCTACCCTGCCCAGGCAGCAGCCTGCTGGGATGAGAGTCAAGGAACCAGGGACCACAGTGCAGATGAAATGAATCTTTACATTTGGACCAGGATCTAGCAAAGACTCATGTTGCAATTTTCACTGTCCTGTATCGCTTCCCTGTCATTACAGAACTGCTCCCATCCCATCAACTACTTATCAAGTCCCAGAAACACAACGTCCTGGGAGACAGGGAAACGGAGTCCTTCTGCCGCTGAGAGCGCCTTGTCGAGCCCTGGGCAGAAAGACCCTCCGGTGAAGAACATCACCAACAGAGGTAAAGAGGGTTGTCATTGCTCTTGCCTCAGACTCTGATGAGACCACAGTAAAATGTTATTCCCAAGGCTTGAAGTTTAGTGCAAATTCATCTGGCACTGTGCTGACTCGTTTGTATTCTGTGCCTGTGTGAGTGCTTGGGGTCTTGTGCTGCAAATGCAGGATGGGATGAAGGATTCTGGGGAAGGCAGGGACCATGTGCATGTGGATCTCAGAGGGTCAGGGAATCCTGCAGGCTGGCTGGGCGCGGACACGGGGGTCTCATCACCATGTCATGCAGCATTGAATTCTCTTGAGGCAAGAATCCGTGTTTGTGTCTTAAAGTGAATTTTCTGGAGAAGGGAAGGCAAAAGTGGCAGTAGGAAATAGGGCTTTTAGCTTCTGGGAAAAAATGGTGTTGCATGGTCCAATCAATTTGTGAGTGCAATTATGCAGGTAACGTGTTTGGTCTCTTTGCTTCAGTGGGAGATATTAGGGGACACAAAGCACTGGCTTCTGGGCAAAGCATGAATATTTGTACTCTTTGGTCTCCGAACTCATTGTGCTGCTTCATCCCCTAGGAAATTTTGGAGCCAAAATTCCCATGGGGATTTCATCAATTATGTCACCCGAGAGACCGGTATGTAATGTCCTCTGTTATTCTTCCACCTTCAACGATACACAGAGCAGAGTAGTTAGGCAGGAACGGTGTCTGATGGTTCCAGTGAGGGGCTGGAACTGGGGACCCCAGCATTGTTACCAGCTCTGGCACAAATTCAGCGTTTTAGGTTCAGCGAGAACCAGGAGCTGCCTGACTCCCCCGTCCTGTGTGCAGACTGGGGGTGACGCTGGTCCCCGCTGTCCCGGAGGGTCACGGGGTCTGCCGAGTGTCGGTCGGGGCCCGGGCAGCGTGTCAGCTCAGCACACGTGCTCTGCTCCTGGGGCTCGGGGCACGCGGGAACAGAACAGAAAGAGCTGCTGAGTTTGAGCCAGTAAAGCACCAAGCAGGGGTCGGTATGGACCAAGGCAGGAGATTTCCCCCAGGGACAGCAAATTAAAATCGGGCAGCAGGGACTTGCTGTCCTGTGGTGGGCAAGCGGCATCTGCCCAGGGAGGGCAGGCAGGGCTGTGCTGCGTGCAGAGTGTGATGCAGAGCTCAGCAAGGCATGGCCTAAAGCAGGGAACAATTTAGATTTAACCACTCTTATACCACTTCCATCTCCCACTATTGAAATGATCATCAGTCCTTGTGCACTTGACATACAAGTGCTGTAATTTCCTCAGAATAAAATCCAACACTACTTTCATATGAGTCTCTCACTGAAGGATCTCTCTCTCCCTCTCTAATATTTATCCTTTGAAAACCCGTGTCACATAGACAGCTCTTATTTATCCAATAGATAATACTTCTATAGCTGGCATATCGTTTTGAAGCCACTCAATAAAATCCATATTTTCATCTCTCATGATTTATATTGTGGTTAATGCCGTTCCCCCGTCATGCTGAATGCTGACCGGGATGCATTTGCAGGTGATGCTTTTCTCAGCCAGCCAGGTGCTGGCTGTGTAAACCGGGACCAGGACTGAGCTCCTGGCACCAGATACGAGACGTGGGCCAAAGGGATTAGCCAGGGGCCCGAGTTCCCTGAGCCAGGGAGCATCAGGAGGCAGCAGATCCTCTAAATGCCAAGGCCGTGGCATTTCCCGCCAGGCAAAGACAGAAAGCGCTTTCTTCCGTGTGAGGGTCACCAAGGACTTAGCTGTATCTTTTGCTGCTTAAACATTGCGTTTTTAACGTACTTGTTTCCTTTCTAACTAATATGGATGCAGCAAAAGGCGAGGCTGATGCCGGTGTCTGCTGGAGACGGGGGACACGTCCCCACTGCCGTTCTGTGCTGGGGCAGCACGACTCTCGGTGTCCCTTGGTGTCCCTCGGCGTCCTGTGAGCCCCGGCCGGTCCCCCCAGCCCCATCCTCCCTGCAGAGGTGGCTGGTGCAGCTGTGCCCAGGGTGCTGCTCCCCCCGATGGGTGCTGCTTTCTGTGCTCCTTAGTTATATAAATCAGGGCTGTTTTTCCTGCTCCCTGGCGAAATGAGTCACGTCACTCGCTGGAGGAGCGGTGAATTAAGAATGTCACTGGCAGCTGCACAATAGTTAGGATGAAGAGAAGATGCTACTTAAAAACGTTTGAAAACACTCAAAATGACAAAACACTGGGCGAGTGAAGATACAAACACAGACGAGATGTTCTTTGTGTTTCAGCTTTTTAAAATGTTTTTTGGTGGTGTTTATTGCTGTTGGGCTTGGAGCAGGAATTTCACACCTCAGAGCATTAACCATCCCTTAAGCACAGGGTGCGGGTTTGTCCGTGCTCTTTCCAGCCGACACGGGGGAGAGAGTCTCTCTCCTCTTTTCCTGGCTTTTCCTGTGGTCTCAGCCCGGTGTCCAGGTCACCCCGAGAGGTGCAGCTGTGTGCTCTGCGAGGTGCCCATCCCTTGGGGACCGGGATGAAGGCTCCGTTTCCCAGCTGGGCAGTAGCTGGTGGGAGGATGAGTGTGGTGCCGGGGGAGCCCTGCCTGGGGCGGGGGGCGCCAGCAGCGAAACAGTCAGACCTGTGCCTTCTGCTAACAAATGTTCTCCCCTCTTTCAGGCTGTAGAGCTGACAGCGTTCAAATCTTCAGGTAACACTTGCCTACACCATTTTCTTTAATCTTTATTACTGCTGATACTGGTGTTTGTGGTGGCATGGCGGAGTGCTGCCCAGAGGGCAGGGGATTTTTACTCAGGCTTTAGGAAGCGTTTTGTTTCCGGACTGCCCTGGTGGCCGCAGTCCCAGCCAGGCTGTTGGGAGATCGGTGTCCCCCGAACAGTGGAGGGATGGGGGGGCTATGGAGCCCTAGCAGCTCTGCCTGCGCTGCCAGTCTCCGGCGGCACCGGTGGCTCAGCCGAGAGCGCCCGTCTCGGGGTACCCGCCTGGTTTCTCCCGTGTCCCTGCACCTTTCTTGCTGCCCCTCGGTGTCTGCAGCTTGCTGCGCGCTGGCTCCCGCGCCCTCTGTGCCCATCGCGGGCCGTGGCGGGCGGCAGAGGGGCAGCGGGTACCTGCAGGTACCCGGTGCTGGGCTCTCCAGCTGCACATCCCAGCACGGCCGGTCTGCATGGTGCAACAGGAACCCGCACACGCTGCTTGCCACGGCCCGGGCCGTTTTCAGGGGTGGCAAGAGTTCTTTGCTGCCACAGGGTATTTTAGAGCATCAGCTGCTGCAGAAGGCGCTGGCGGTGTTCGCAGTGACTTGCTCCCAAAGAAGGGCAGCCAGGGAAGGTGGGGTGTTCAGATGGCGCTGGATTTATGAGCTTAAAAGCAGCCATTTAGCATCTTCTGTTTCAGGTTGTAGAAAGGCCAATGTCACCATGGAGGTGGGTAGAATTAAAACCAGAAATCCCTCCTAAGCCTCAGACCTCTGCTTGACTGCAGTGCTGAGGAGAGGCCGACCAGCCGCAGCCCCCTGCTCCCCCCGACCTCCCTGCCTGGCTTTGGGCAAGTCACCAGCTCCTCTGGGCACAGGTGTGGCATATTTAGCTTTATTTTTTTTTACCAACCGCTGCCGAGTCCTCCCAGCACTCTCCATACAGTCTCTGGCTGGGGTCACTCGAGCAGGTAGTGCAGTGAAGAAGCAGCAGGGATGGATTGATATTATTTTTTCTGCATTGTTACATTTTCTTTTGTCAAAGGAAGCCGTGCATTAGCAGGTTTCTGATTTTGTTCTACATTAAGTGTCTAAGCAGGGCATGCTTAGACTATTTTCGAGACGATGCCACCCAGAAGCATCGCAGCTTTCCTCCCCACAGTGGACACATGAGCGAGGCAGAAACGGTGGCATCTGGGAGTGAATGTGCTGCAGCGTTTCAGGCATAGGAGTGGGGGTCCCAGAGACAGCACGACTGCACCCGGCACATGCATTTGTGCTCTGTTCCCCCACACTCACCCTCACCCGCTCCTGCATATTTTAATCCAGCCACATCTGTAATTAAACTCCAGCTATGCAAAGAGGCGGGTTGTTTAGTTTGGTTTTGTTTTCTCAGGTAAGCCCTCAGTGTATTTTTAAAAGCCTGGGTCTGCCCAGAGGATGGTGGGGACGCAGGGCCGTCTCCTCGCATGCTGGGGGTGCACAGGGCGGTGGGAGCAGGGGGTGCAGGGCCGCGCTGGGCACGGCCACCCCCCTCGCACCCGGGGCCAGGGAGCCCTTGGCCAGGCAGCCCTTCAGCCTGGGGTGAAGGAGAAGATCTTGAACCAGAAGAGCTCTCCTCTGCACACTTGTGGACGTGCAAGCCGGCGTGCGGCACAGCGCGGGTGCTGGCTGCGCTGGTCCCGGGCGCCGGGCTGAAAGACAAGTGCTTCCAGCCATTGAAAAAGAACATAAGAGGCAAAAATGCCCAGCTGTAGTAATGCCTGGAAGACCCCAGGGCAGCTCGGTGTTGCACAGGCTCCCGTCTTCACAGCTTGTTCAACAGAGCAAAATGCAGTGCAGCTCTCGGGTATAAGAGCTGCCGGGGGGAGCAAACCATAAACCTGTGTGTGTGGTGGTGAACTGGGGACAAATCATTTCAACTCAGACCCACTTCCCCTCTCCTGTTGGTTTTCTCCCAAAACACTTTATGGAAAAGAGATATATTTTGCCCCAGGTATCATTATTTTAAAATTTCCAGCTAGCTCTAATGGCACTGGTGCTGTCCCAGCAGCTGGTGGGGGCTCGTGCAGAGACCCCGAGGAGCCGCGGGGAGCGGGCGGGTGGGAGAGCGCTGGAGCCCGGGCACGGGTGGGAGGCTCGCGGCTTGAGCGACTTGGTGGCAGTGGCCCAGGAAAGCTGTGCTGGATCTGGGGTGAGATCTCGCTCTCTGCTCCAGCGCTCAGCCGTGCTGGATCTGGGCTGGGATCTGGATCTGCCTCCTCTCTGCTCCAGCGCTCGGCCGTGCTCCGCGGCACCGCGCTGGCTGCAGGCGCAGGCCGCAGCGGTGGGGCCGGGGGGTGGGATGGGCTCCCCGTGGTGCCTCAGCACATGTGAGGATGAGGAGAGATAAAATGCAGGTAAATACCAGGCCAGTTTCCAAACCACAGAAGTGAGGACTTTCGCAGTGTGGCTGTGGCTGGGCAGCAGGCACAGGCTCCCTCCCCACCCCCAGTGTTAGAGCTGTCCCCACAAAGACTCATCCGCTTGGAGAGGCCGCACTTTTCCGCAGTAATGAGCTCCAGCCCAGCTGTACAAAGCTGCGCGTTGCCGTGAACGCGCTGCCTGGATTCATTACACCCTTTATGTAAGCAGGGGATGGCCGGGGGGGGTTCACATATTTGGACAAACAATAAGTACCGTCTTCCTTGTCTTGGCAAACAAGAGCTCCAAGAGGCCTCCACATCCTCTATCTCTTCAAGTGATGGCTGCTTTGTTTTCCCCACGATAATTTCATTATTCTGTTTGAATACATTTATATGTTGCTAAGCCGCGCATAGCAACATGGATCTTGTCTCCATGGCCCAGCCTTTCTGTGATCAATATTGAGTAATTCTGCAACTCTCTCCATACCACGTTAAATAAGATTGGGTTTAAAATAATAAGGAAATGGTGAGTCTTTGGCATTCAAAGCCAGTGAAGCACCTGAGTGCTGTGGGCACTCAGAGAAACGCAGACCCCTCACACCAACCCCTGCGGTGGGATCGCCGCTGCCGCTGTGCCGCGGTCCTTCCGACAGGCAGAGGTACCTTGTGCCCTGAGGGGAGAGGTGCAGCCCGTGCAACATCCATGCTCTCTGCCACAGTAGCACTGGTATTTTCATTAAATCCCGTTTAAACCTCAGTCTCCAGCACTCTGAGAGCTTGGCGCTGTGCACAGCGGGTAATTGCTGAGCAGGGGGAAGAAGAGGTTTCCTTATAGCCCCAGTCCTGTGCACAGAGGCTGCTTTGGCTCCCTGCCATAAGAACCGAATTTCAGAGACTCCTAAAGGGGCAAGGGGGGGCCATGGGGTGGCAGAGCCGCATCAGCAAGGGCAGGGCTGGCTGTGCCCCGTCCTGCGTGCTCATCCTAGAGCAGGTCTGGGCTGTGCTTTCTCCCAGCGTGCTGGGGGACCCCCGGTGCACCCGCTGTCCTGGGAGGGACCCCCGCCCTCCCCGCTGCTGGCACAGCTGACACCGTCTCTCTTTTGCTTTAGGTTTCTGAGAGCGAGTTTCTGGGTGACGGGCCCTGGCGCCGAGGCTGGCCCGGCAGCGGGGAGGACGCAGGTGGCAGGAGGGGGCTCCCGTGCGGAGGGCTGGCCCAGTCCGGGCAGAGCTGCCGGCCCTGCGCTCCCTCCCAGCAGCATGTGCGGACAAACAGGGCAGGACTGGGGCAGCGTGGGGTCTCACGGGCTTCGTCTGCTGCTGGAGCCTGCGCTGCTGCTCTCCAGGGACGGTGACCAGTGGGCGGGTGCTGAGGAACGCAGCAGCTGGCTTCAATCCCTCGCTAACGCAGCTGCCTTCAATAGCAGCTTCTGCCATGTAGGGCAGAACTCTCCCTGCTCCTCCCTGGGCTCCCCCAGCCGGCCTGGGCCCTCTCCAGCTGGGGTTTTCTCTCCCTCTGTTCTTTGCGTCCAACTGCTTCTCTGTTACGTCCCTAGTGTTTAGGGCACATCAAATGTGTCAGAGTTTTTGCTGATTATGACAGTAAATGCTGGTTTTAAAGGCAACCTTCCCTCCTTGTTGTATCCTTGTTGTATCCTTCCCTCCTTCCATCCACAGAGTGGGCTTGTGCGGCACTTCACACAGATGAGCACGGGGAGGGTGGTGTGGTCGTGGTGCAGAGGACGAGGACAGGATGGGGACAGGATGGGGACAGGGACAGGGTGGGGACAGGACAGTGCATGTGCCCGTCTGCTGCCTCCCGCCACGCTGCGCTCCGTGGTGTCAGCACAGCGTGTGCTGGCCCACGGGTATTTACACGCTGATGAGAACTGCGGCTCTGGAGCAGCTCTGGAGCAGCTCTGTGCTGCTCAGAAGCGCGAGGTGTGAGTGCAGCATCGCCCCGGGTACCAGAGTCAGCCAAGCAGCACCTGCAGCTGCTGGGACTGGGGACAGCCAGGGCGTGGGGCACTTCCCAGCACCGAAATACGTACAGACGGGTCATGAAACCTGTGGCAGAGCTCCGTGCTTTGCTGCGGTTTGCTCCCTGCCGCGGTGCCTGGCACGCCGGGGCTCTTGGCCACCGTCACCACCAAGGGCTATGTGAAAAATCCGGAGTCTAAGCTAATTGCCCATAACCATTGTCATCCGTGAGCTCACTTGCAAAACACACTCAGAGTCGCTATGGCAATTCCCAGCAACACTTTGAACCAGATCTTGAATCACCAAAGCCTTGAAACACACCACAGCAGCCGCCGGGCTCCCGCAGTGTCCCCATCCCGCCGAGGGCAGGTGACACTTGGGACAGACACCGTGCGCAGCGCTGCGTGCCAGGGCCACATGCTGCTCTGCTGCCAGGGGGGCACCAGCAAGGAGAGTTAGAAAGACAGTCAAAAGAGACAAAGTCTGCCTTTTTAAATGAACTGCAAAATTTATTACAGTGGTTTGCTCCTGACAAGGAGGTTGGTAACCTCCTGCAGGGAATGCAGGGTGGGGAGTAGGGAAGGGGAGGGATGAGAGGGAGAAGAGGATGTGAAAGTCACAGAGAGAGACACTTAAGGACACTTTTCATTTTCTGAAAATAAAATATCTTTTACCTCCAAAACCATTTTCTCCAGTTCTTTAAGTTCACAAAAAGAAGGTGAAACTGAACCACAGACTTCAGGAGGAAAATGCACAAACATGTTGAAAAGCAGAGACAAACATGCTCTTCTGCATCTAACAAGCTTCCATAAACCGCGTGGCTCCAGGCACAGCGTCTGCAGCTCCTCAAGGCACCGGCTCTGCGCAGAACGAGGAGCAAATACCCGCTGTGGAGAACAACCCTGACCCAAGCCCAGCCGCGGCGGGGCCGTGCGGGGCTGCCCGGTGGGGCAGGAGGAGACGAGAGCGTGAGACTGAGAGAAAGCAGCAGGGAGAGTTCAGCACATCCCAGCTCAGGGGACTGCACCCCCCAGCGCTGCCCTGTCGTGTCTGTGAGCCCCTGTCCCACAACGGGAGAGGAACCTCCAGCACTTTGCTTGTGGCTTCAGCACAGCATTTGCTGTCACCTGGGGACACGGCAGAGCACGACAGGGATCCAGGGGCCCAGCACAGGACAATTCTTATTATTCCACCCATGCACTTTGGCAGGTAAATGCAGGATGGGGCTGCAAAGCTCCCGCAAGCCCGCGGGCACATGCTGGCATGGAAGCAGCTCTGGGCTCTTTGCAGCCTGGACCTGCTGCTGCTGCACGGGCCGGACGCTGCACCTCCCTCCTGCTCTGCCACCAGCGCCCGTGGGCAGGAGGGGACCGAGTCCATCCCTGGTCCCGTGCTGCTCTGTGGGCCCCTCCTGGGTACAGCTGACGGCTGGAGCGAGGCAGGACCTGCACTGCCAGGGGACACCATCTTGGGTCCCCTGTCCTCGCACTCCAGATACTGGCTCGGGTCGCAGTGCTGATGCCGCCTGGGCACCACAACCTGCAAAGCTTTCCGCTGCAGGGACGTTGTGCTGGCAGGGCCATGGCCCAAATTGTCCCAAGACAGTCCCCTGCTCCCGGTACCACAACTCTTACAGCCTCTGCAGCAAAGCTCTGACGTCCCGGAGACAGGCTGACCATGGACACCCACGGGCAGAGGGCACTGCGGCTGCCACAGGCTGCAAAGCCATGGCTGCTGCCTCCAGCACCGGAAAGCACTGAGCAAACCAACCTCAGCTGAGGGCTCAGCGCTGCCCGTCCCTGCCTGCCCTCACCTGCCGGGCAGCAGCGGGGTGCGGAGCAGGCAGCAACCCACATGTGCTCCTCGGGGTGCTGGCACAGCTGTGTGGTGCCACCGTCCCCAGCCCCAGTCTTCTGCCTCCATGACAGTGCACGGGGACACCCCAACTGCTGCAAAACCACCACCCGGGGGGTTCACCTCACCTTTCCCCTGCCCTGTGCACGAGGAGCCCTGAGACATGGGGCAGGGTTGGGTGAGCGATGGCAGCGGTGGAGAAACGGCTGGCAGGGGCAGCAGGAGAGGAGCATAAACAGAAGAAAAGCCACGACAGGCTTTACCCTTCCTTCGTGCTGCAGAGCCGGGTCAGGCAGGCGACAGGTCGGGCACCGCGTGTGCAGAGGAGTGAGGGCAGCGCTGCTGATGGGGCAGTCCAGCAGCCGAGCGCACGGCCCCGCAGCCATCAACTATCCTTACTGCGTAGTAAAATAAACCATCTGGACTTTTCCAATAGTACAGGTTAAATAGCATCACTGAGAGAGGCAGGTTGCAGAGGCGGCACCGGCCCGCCAGCCCTGGGCACCCGTCCTGCCTCACCACGCTGCTGGCGGCCATGCTCAAGTCCGCTTGGCGTGCAGCATCTCAATGAGGAGGTTGTTGCAGGGCACCTCCCCGCTCAGGTGCTTGTGGTACAGGTACTCCTCCGCCTGCATGCTCAGCGCCCGCACCTCTGCCAGCCGCAGCAGCAGCTGCCGGAACTTGTCGGTGGCGTGGGGGTAGTGGCAGACGGTGTACTCCAGCAGCGCCGCGTTGGCTGTCTCCTGAGCTTCCTTAACCAGCACGTGGTTCTGCAGGTATTTCACGTCTGCAAGTGAGGAGGAGGATGGTGAAACGGTGCCAAACCCATGTGTCTGCCCCACCTGTGCCGTGCTGCAATGGGTGCACTCACACTCCTGTGTCAGTGCCCCTTGTGTATGAAAACGCGGTGCAGGAGGAGTCCCGCTCCCCTTCTCTGCCAGCCACAGCTTCCCATACCCATCCTGCCTCCCAGCTCTCCCCCAGTGCTGAAGACGGATGCCCAAACCCCCTGGCAGCGGCAGGGCAGGTGCACCCCCGTCCTCACCGCCCAGGAAGCTGCAAAGCCAAAACACATTACTGGCTGCACCCACACGCACGGAGCCGCTGCCATCAGCCCCTTCTAATTCCTGAAGGTCAAGGAAGCGGCTGAATTAATTCCCTGATAAACCTTGTCTTTCCAATGTGGCAACCAGGCTCACCAGCCTGGAAACCCTAATCCTCTGCACCTTGCCAGGGCCGCAGCAGCTCTCCCCTGATCCCGCTGCCAGCTCTGCTGCAGCACCCGGGCACAGGCAGGACCGGCAGCCAAGAGGCCCCTGCAGCCCCGATGGCAACACGGCAGAGCCGGGCATGCACAGCCCCAGGGCAGGGTTTGCCCCTGGGGACCATGGCCCAGGCTGCTGGGCTGGGGTTTCTCCAGGCTTTTGGGGCAGCCTGAGCAGGGTCTGTGCCCCAAGGACGCTGCTGTGCTCCGGCAGAGCCCGGGGGGCCGCAGGACCCCCGAGGAGACGCAGCCGCTGGCCGTGCCCGCGGCCGGGCTGGGCGCTGCGTGGCGCAGGCGTGGAGCACTGCAGGTCGTGCCAAGATGCACTTTATCAGATCACCCTTCCCTTTTCACTCCGGTGGCACATTTGCTCCCATTGTGGTCATCTCCCTTCTACCCGGGTTGTTATGAAATCTCTTTATCTGCATAAGGTTATTGTGCATGTCATTAAAAAAAAAGAAGTTATATTGATAAATGTCAAATCTATCCCCTGAGTTGGCTCAACAATAGCTAGTTCTACTCAATGAACTCACCTGGTTCTCTGAAAGACCCTATTCACTGTTTAATTGAATATTTGAATAATCTTTTCATTCCTGCAAGGAATAAAGAATGTTGTCCAAATAACATTGACTCACTTCATTTAGAGACACTGCAGCAGTTGCAAAGACTGTCCTGTGACAAAGCCTCCCATCACACATACAGATATGCCTGGGATTATTTCTATGCCCTCAAGTGTTCTTCCTATTCACAGCTCCTTTTGTTTGGGAGAAGCTGCTGATAAATTGCAAACGCTTAAGGGAATGTGGGCTATAAAAGCCTCTCTTCCTCCCCTCCCCAAGAGTAGCTGCTTCATGAATGTAAGTCATGAAATCGAATGATAGGTCAATCCATTAAGGCTCTATTAAGCCCTTCTGTAGAACAAAGCTAACCTGTGCCGTCCTCATAAATATTGCTATTTTGAGAAGCCCTAATTTTAATTAAATCTCTTTACCTGCTCAGGAGAGAAATCTATTTAGAACTCAAATGGCAGCTCTTGTGAGCGGGGCTTGGCTTTGATTGTGTTGTGGCAGAGTGGTAAATGTGGAAATTCTCTTGTTAAAGGCAATTACATCCTGCACATAATACACAATCCCATCCTCTACAGCTGAGCCTGCGAAGGGCAAATTACTCCAAGTGAGCTCTGCAATATGGAGAGAAAAAGTTGGATTTGGGGCAAAATGATGTATGGGCAGATAGAGCGATTTGATTCCACGTCCTCCCTGAAAGCCACTGCTCTGGGGAAGCAGAACCGCAGCCACACTTGGCACAGCAGCCGCCAGTGCTGGGACCACGCTGCTCCTGCTCCTGTGCCATGGGGCGACGTGGGGTAGCACGCAGGGTGCCAGCCCTCCCGGTGCTGCAGAAGGTCCTGGCTGGGGTGTGAGCCCCACCGGCTGCTTTATTGCGCAGCCTGGGCACTGTTTGTGCCACACCTTATCTCTGTTTGAGCACCAAACTGTCGTATCTAATTTCTCTGGATTTCAAAACAGCTCCAGAGGCAAGGAAAGCTGCGGGGGAGAAGCCGCAGGTGCAGGAGGGGCTGGCAGCGTGGCCCCCCGCCCCCAGACACCCACCCTGCCTGGCCCCCAGGGCACCCGCAGCTGCTGGATTCACCTGCTGATGAGGCCACCACTGCAAACCCAAGTCAAACTGGTGGGTCCTTCAGCCCGGCCCTGCCCCTGGCCCCTGGGGAAGCGGATTCCCACTGCCTGCAGCGCGTCGGTGCTCCCACTTCACCCGTCAACCCAGTGGGTGCTGCTCCTGGAGCAGGTGGCTCCTCAGGGACAGTGACACACCGTGCTGCAACCTCTCCGTCAGGCACAAGCTGCCAGAACACAGAGCGGTGTCCGCACAGTGCAGGAGAGCTGCTAACACCTGCTGCACGTGGTGATGGGGCACAGAGCCACTGGCAGGAGCAGAAGTGCAGAAGTGCAAGCACAGATGGAGGCGTTGGACAGGGATAGTGTCAGAAATGGATTGGGATGGGGCTGGGGACAGTGCTGCCATGAGCTGGGCTCAGCGTCACAGCTCAGCATCAGCACCCCAGTCCCGGGGCCGTTGTGGGCTCTGGCAGCAGCACTTGCAGCTCCCGTGTATTTTGTCTGGGTGAGCTGGCACCGTGTGAACCCGCCGCCTTGGCCCAACCGCAGGCCCCAGGCTGAGCCTAATCAGAGCCACAGGCAGCCCCTGCCCGCCGTGCACAGGCCCGCTGACGCAAATCCCAGGAGATACGGCCGTTCCCGACGCTGCCTCTGTCAACACGCCTGTTTTGCTGCAGCTGTATCAGCCAGTTGTTTCCCTGCCTAGTGCGACAGGCGAGTGACCAAAACAGGCACCGTTCACCCAACGGGTTGGCAACATCCCCCACGGCCAGGAGCAGAGCCTGGCCCCACGGCAGGAGATGTTTCAGAGCCCCCGACGAAGTGTGGGAACCGGCAGGTCCAGCCCTCACTCCTGGCTCCTCATCGACAGCCCCTTGGTCACCCACCAGTGCAGCAGCCGGGGCAGCCTGGGCTGCGCCTGCTCCCTCCAGGCTCCCACCCCCCAAGACCCCGTGGCAGCACGTCTGTGACCCCCAAATGTGGCCATGCCTCGTCCCAGCGCCCCCCACAGCGGCACTCACCGAGGCTGAAGAGGATGAGGAACTTGAGGCAGACGAATTCCTGCTGGTCCACCTGGAGCGAGTGCAAGTGCAGGACGAGCTCCTGCGCCCGCAGCACCAGTGAGTTCAGGATGGAGCCGGCCTGGGCCGCGATGGTTGACATGTCCACCTGTGGGGAAAGGGACAGCATGAGCCACAGTCGCCCCGGCCCCCCCAGACCCACTGCAGGAGACTCCGTGCAGAGCAGGAGCCACGCACCAGCCACTGCACCCACTGAGAATTAGGGGCGTCAAAGAGAAGGCTGACGGATGAAATGGGAACCCCTTTTATCCAGCCCCACTTAAAGCAGGTGAGCCCTTTGCAGAGCGCTGGCATCGTGGGCACCCACATCTCTAAAAATCGTCCCTGGGGAGGGAAGGGGCCCCTTCTCACACCCAGCTCTGCAAAGGCAGTTGTGGCTGTTGGTCTTTCCACAAGAAGCAGTTTTCACCAGAAGCAGAAGCTGGACAGTGGGTTAGGATGGGATCATCTGCACAAGCAGTCTTACGAAATGCAGCAAAAACAACCCAGCCCCCAGCACTGGGCTGGCCACGCTTGGTCAGAATTAAGACAAAAGTCACCCCATGCCCCCTCCAGCCCCACCAGCACAGCTGCAGCTGCTGCCACAGTGTGCAAGGGCCAGCGCTCACCTCCTGGCCGGTGACGAGCAGCACGCTGTGCTCCTTGCCGTGCTGCAGCTGCCGGTAGACGTGGTCGAACACCAGCAGCTCGCTCCAGCAGTTCTGCAGCAGCTTCATCTGGTCGCCCACCTGAAACAGGCAGAGCCGCCGCTGATCCCCCTGTGGGGCACGGCCAGGGCTGCCCGGGCTACGTCTGCTCCCTCTCGCTTCCAGCTGGCAGGGCAGGGCTGGGCTGTCCCCATCCCCGCACCGTCCCTCCAGCCCCCAGCTCTGGGTTCAAGGGCCAGCTCCACACTCCAGCCCGCGGCAGCAACAGCTCAAAGTCACACATCAGCCACTGCAGCACATCGACACACTCACACCGGACCTGGGCAGGACCCGCGCCGAGCTGTGTCTCACCCTGAGCACAACGGAAAGAGAGTTTCTAGCAGTCTACCATCAGTGTCAAAAAATAACTTATGTTCACTGCTCACGTGCCCAGAAGTAGAGCAGCAAGTCCTGCCACCACTGCTGTTAGATGAAGCAGAGTGTGGATGAGCAATGCCTTGGCACGGATACGGCACCAACACGACGTGTTGGAGATGTGACAAACCTCTACCTCCCTTTAAGGCCCCAGGTGACCTGATCTATGGAGGCCTGCCCAGCCCAGCTCTGCTTGCAGCCCATCACAGGAGCACATGGGGAGCATAGGGTCGTCACCCCCTTCTCCTCTGGTCCCCTCAGGTGGGCAGGGGGAGCTGGAGCTACACCCCGGCAAGGAGGATCCCGGGCAGCTGTGCAGAGCTGACTTGGAAGCAGCTCAGCATGTTTCAGTGGCACCTCCTGGCACTTATCAGCATGAGTTTTCTCCCATCGGGCACAACGTCCCCAAACCACACACAAATCTTTAACAAAATGACTGCTGGCCACATCCCGGGGTGGGAGGGGAACACACAGCTGCTGCACAAAGGCCCTATGTCTACAGGCAGCCCCTCTGGATACTTTCAGATGAAAGAGGACAGCATCCCCCCCTCCTCCCTGCCCGGGACAGCAGGGTTTGGGGGGCGCGGAGTAGCAGGGCTGTGGGGGAGCTGCCGGCTCCGGGGGCATCGCTGCGCCCTGCAGCTGCCACCAGCCCCTGCCCACGCACCAGCACACACGTGATCACCTGCACCTCTGCACATGTGCCAGTGTGCTCATGCAGACGCAGGTATAAACATCCACAGCTGTGCTTCCGAAGAAATGCCTGCAAATGCCCCTGGTAAAAAGCTCAGCCCAGGACACAAACTGCGAGGACCTCCAGAGGTCTCGCGGGAAGCGGGTGGGCTGCGGGCAGCGCCAGTCCCCGGCAGGATGAGCCGCCAGGGCCAATGGATGAGTTTGGCAAAACCAAGAGCCACACCAGGCCCCCGAGCCCAGACTTGGGGGTGCTGCTGCCCCAGGAGCAGACAGGGGGCACCGCAGGTGGCTGTGTCCCCCACCGCCCGCCGACAGCCACCACGGGTCACCGGCTTCGGCCCCTGCTCACCGCTGTCCGAGGGACCCCAACTCCTTCCTGCAAAGAGCTGAACCCCCACCTGGCCGGAGCCTCCCTCCCCTGCACGGCTGGTGCGGGGCAAGGAACGGGGTTCTCAGCAGCACCTCCCCGCAGAGCAGATCCGCTGCCAGCAGGAGAGCTCTGCAGTGCCATTGTGCTTGCTGCCTTTGATGGAAGGAAGACAGATGCAGTATCACAGGACTGGATAATACCCTCGTTTTGCTGAAGAGTCTGCAATAAACCAGCGCTGGGAGATTGCAAAAGGAATAGAAGTCAGATGAGAAAGAGCTTTATGATCTCGGAGCCCGGCACTCCCCGCGAGCCGCCGGGATTTGTTTCTCGAGTGCGGTGGGTGGGCAGACCTGGAGGCGCAGCAGCGTGGGCAGGGAGACGTGGCACAGGGGCAGCGGCGGCGGCCGGGGCTGCAGAGCCCGCTCCTGCCCGATGACACCAAACCTGCCTGCGGTGAGGGGTGCTGGGGCTCCGAGGCCGGGCTCGCCCCCACATCGCCCAGAGCAGGGAAGGAACCACGGTGCACGGCCCAGCAGCACAGACCAGGAGGTTCCCATTCAGCTGCTGAACAAAGAAGTGGGGAAAAGCTTGTTCTGTATCAAAACAAAATGGAGATTTTCTACATCTGTGATTACGTCCGCCCCAAGCTCCTCTGCTGTGGCTGAGTCCTGGCCTTGTTTTGGAAGCTCCTTCCTGTGCCTCATTCCTGAGCGCAATGAGCTCCGGAAGGGAAAGACTGAGGCTTTCGCACTGAAAATGGTTTTAAAAAATTCAGCTTTTCCAAAAAGAAACATTTCAATATGCCGTGGCGTAAGGGGACATGGTTGGGAGCGTGATGGGGTGGGCTGGGGGCTCTGGGGGCCGGGCAGGGCTCAGGGACATCTCCAGGGACCCCAGCCCTGCCTGCAGCCCAGCACCAAGCTGGTGTCCCCGGTCCCGGGCTGGGCGGCAGCGAGCACGCCCCGCGGCCCCGCTCGGCAGCACGGCTACACCGCGAGGGGTCCCGCCTGGACACCCCTCCCCGTGCCCAGCGCCAGCCCGCGAGGAGCGGGTGGTTAATGGACACCACTCAGAGTCCATCAGCCCTCCCGGCCAGGCAGCACGCACGCACTCTTGCCTTTAAAAGTTAAGCAAAGGATCTTCCTCTTTTAATGTCAAGGCTTTTCAATGGAGTGCTTTATCAAGGGCCTGATGCAAGCTGTCTTTAAGAGGCAATTTTTTTAAAGCAAACATTTAACCCATTCACAAAACACAGCAGCAAAATGGTCCCTGTGGAGGGAGAGCTCTCCCCTGCCGCCCGGCCACCAAAAGTGCCTTTGCTGCTGAAGGGCTGCGCCCCACAGAAAAACGCATTTCCCCGCAGCAAAGAGGCTGGGACCAAGGGACAGGGGCAGGCCAGGCGTGCAGAGCACAGGCAGCGCTGCCTGGGTGCAGGGCTGCAGGACCCGCATGAGGATGGAGTTTTAAACCTCCTGCAGCCCACTCTGTGGGTTCACAGGTGCAAGGGGAGGAAGCCCTTTGGAGTGTTGGGGCTCCCCAAAGTGTGCCCAGGCCACCCTAGCACCTCAGCACCCCAAAGCCAAACCCCATGGGGACGGTGCAGATCTCACACCAGAGGTGCTCTCCGGCCTCCTCTCAGCTAACTGGCGCAGGATTTGCCCCAGCAGCTCCCGCACACGGCTCACATCAGCACCCTGAGCTGCAGCCCAAGCAATTACTGGGTGCGAGCAGGACCCGTCACCTTGGCTACCAAGAAGTGAGAAAACAGATTACCATCCGCCAGCCACCCGCAATCAAAACCCCACACAAACCTGAGGTGTCAATGCAAGCCCCCATCCCCTTGCCCAGATACCACTGCGATGGGCATCCTAAAGCAACAAACCATCACGACCAGTGGGGCACGGCCAGGATCTCCTCTCCCTGCTGGCAGAGCACATTGCTGTGGCCCTGGCTGCTGCTTTTTGCTGGAGCTCACAGGCTGCAAGGCTGCCTGAGCATCGTGGCTCTGAGCCCGTGCCCAGAGCGCAGGCAGGGCTGTGCCGGCGGGACACGAGCTGGCAGGGAAAGCCGTCACATTTCCCCCAGTGCATGGGATGCTAAACATTGCTGCAGCGTCCGCAACCAGAAGGAGATTTTCAATCTGCCAAAAACGCTCTGGCTGCTGGCCAGGAGATGGGGTCAAGATGACCCACACATGCGAAAGGCAGAGAAGCAACCGGCTACAAATCAGCTTCATCGTGGCTGCGAGATCTCTAACAAGATGGCAGGGAGAGCAGCCCAGCAGGAGTTTCTCCGTCTGTGCGAGCGGTGCTGCCCTCTGCCATTCTCCCACCGGCACTTGCCCAGGGCTGCGAGGGTTTGCCCCATCCCCACGGCGAGGAGGGCTGAGGAGGGGATCGGTGTCAGCCCATGGCCCTGTGGCCGTGCTGTGCCCCTCCACCGGCAAGAGGGACCCACCGCACACCCAGCCCAGTCCGGCCTTCAGGCTGGAGCCGCGGCAATTCGTTTAACATTCCTGGCTGCTCATCCCAATCTAGAGTTCACTGCACCCCTGTGCACGATATTTAGATGTATGTACAGCAGTAACACCTATATATACCAGGCGCTGCAAGATACGTCTATGTAAACCTAACCAAATCAGGCACAATAAGAGTGTGCTAGTGTGCATGTGTATGCACATCTCTCTGTCCATTTCTCTCCATATATATATAAAAAAATTACATCTGAAAGGACAAAGTTGCCTGAGACTCACGACCCAACAAAATATATTTCACCCCCAGCCCATATTTTTCTTCCTGAAGAGATGCTGCAAATCTTCCCTCAGTCCTGACACATCTCATCTAGACTCAGTTAAAGTTCGTATTTATGGGCGTCAGCGCTGACCTCTTCCACCTCCGCCCGCGCGGCCTCGCGCCGCGGCTGCCTGGCCGGCCCTCGATAAACAAGCAGGCCCCCAAATCCCCCTCTGCCGCGCGGCATTATTAGTCTTGCCTCCGAAGGCCAGCGCAGTCCGTAATTCTCTGCCTGGTGACACGAGATGAACGCTGCGACATCAGTCTCCCCAGCAGATTGGCATGGGGACCCTCGTTTGTCAGTGGCAGACTGACAGAATTACTGGCCCTTAAATGAAACGATATATCTGGGAAGTTAAATCTGTTTTCAATCTGACTGCCCCGCGCCTGCGGGCAGACGTGGCGTGTGAGCCGATGTCAAGAGGCCATTAGCCCATCTCCCCCCTCCTTCCGCTGGCGCAGCAGCGGAGCCGGGGGGGCTCTCCCCAGCGCTCCCCACCCCACCAGGAGGAGGTGGCAAAGCACCCGGCCTGCCGCTGCCCCTCGCTGGGCTGCTGCTGTGAGAACGGGAACGGGCATGAGGATGGGAATGGGAGCAGGAGCGGCAATGACCTGCCAGCTCCGGAGGGGACCCGCTCCCGCTCTCCCTGGGCGGGGAGCAGAGGCTTGTCTTGGTCAGGCATGAGCCAGCGGGTCCCCATGTCCCCAGGGGTTTCTCCCTCCTCCCCAGGCTCCCTGCGAGGCTGGGGAGAAGCCAGCTGGCTGCAGAACAGCCCTGCGGCAGGAGCACGGGCGTGCTGGGGAGTGTTCAGGCAGGGGATGCCGTGCATGGGGTATCTGCCTGCACCCCCACGGGACTGCCTGCACCCCCACGGGACTGCCTGCACCCGGGCCATCCAGCTCTGGGACCGCAACTTCACTCCGTGCTAGCGGGCTTTAGGGCAAAGCCACAAACTCCGCACTAGCAGGAGTTCATTTACTGACCCAGCAGCTCTTTGCTTTTCTCTGCCGGGCAGGAGCAGGGACAGGGTTTCAGAAGCTGCAGATCTGCCCCCGCTGCCCCACAGCTTCTCCCCGTGTGCCCAAGGGAAGCCACCACCCCACACCAAAGAGGACGTGCCATGCCGGGGGGTGACAGGCAGCCCCGGGATGTCAGTGATAGACCCAGCTGCGCTCCTGTCCCCAGGGCACCACATCCCGTGTCCTGGGCACATCAGGGGACGTGCCCCACTCCCAGCAGGACGCCATTGCCTGTGCCCAGGTGAAGCCGCTGGCACTGCCGTCCCCCCCAGAGCCCCACGGGAGGAGACGCACCCGCCAACACGGATTCACACGGAAACAGCCTATTTTGGTGGCACAATCAGGCTGACAATGGAGTTACAAGGCTACGTGGCAATGCAGCCGGCAGCTGAATTTACACTGTTTACAATATATCCTGCGAAACAACAACCACCCTGTTCCCAAAATCCAGGCTGGACACTGATATGATTGAAATGAGCCTGACCCACCCCCACAATGCCGTTTCCTGACACTGTTCTGGCAGTCGGGGGCTATTTTGAGCCACACGGCTCTGCCACACTGGGCCCCATGGCACCATGCGGGTGGGCATGGGACGAGTCTGGCTCTGTTGGGGACATGGTCCCCATGGCACGCGGGAGGAAGGGGATCTTGGCCAGAGCCAGGTAGTGCAGCCTCACACATGGAGCACAGGAAGGCACCTGGCTCTCCCAGCCACCCTGGAACACGGCTCTTTGGGTTTTGTCCGCATTGCAAAATTTTCTGTCCCATTTTTGAACCAGTTTTGGATCTTAGGTCAGCCCAGGAGAGAAATGGAAAACAACTGAAAGTTTGGCAAGGTTTGCAGGATGGCAGAGGCTGCCCTACTTCTGTTAATCCACCCCTTGGCCCCAGTAAGTATCTGGGGGGGATTTACTAGATGGGATGGCCTGGCAGAACGGGGGTCAGCACCACATCCCCCAGCCAGGCACGCTCATGTGCTCCTGGCCGCAGAAGTGGCTCCGGAGGAGACCTGGTGGTGTCCCCTGCCCTGGCTGCCTGGTGCTAATAGGCACCCACCTGACAGCATCGATTTTCCTCCTAAAGGCAGAGGAGAGAATTGTCTCAACTATAATTCCTCAATGTTACATTTTTCAATTATATCTTGAGCTTGACACCACAGTCACTCTGACGGCGATTGCCTCCACACCTGCCCCCGCCGTGATGAATCTGAAATCATTAGCCCCACGGCAACAGCGGGAATCGCTCCAGCACCGCAGTCAGGGCCTGGCACCTCCAGCCCTGGCACACGAGGAGCCGGGAGCGGGACAGGGACGCACAGGCAGGTCTGCAGCACGGGCAGCCCCGGGCTCGTGCCCACGGGCATTTCCCCTCCCTCACGGCATTTCAGCCCCAGTCTTGCCTGTTACAGCATCCCGTCCTCATGGCATTTCAGCCCCAATCCTACCTGCCTCCCACCGCCCACACAGTGCAGCATCCCTCCTCCCTGCCCTCTCTCCTACCTCCAGCTCCTTGAAGAAGATGCAGCTCCGTGCCCACTCCACGATGGAGAAGAGGGTCTGGTCAGCCATCTTGCACATGAGGCCAAAGGTGCTGAGCTTCTCATGCCGGCCTTTGCCTTGCTCTTGCTGCAGGCAGCCCAGGATCCGCGCCTTCACCTGCGCCTCGTTGGGCTCCAGCTGCAGCAGCTTCAGGATGACGTCGGGGATGTCAGGGGGGGAGCTGCTGGGGTAGGTCTCTGGGTACACGTAGGCTGGTGCAGACTCGTGCGCGTTTGTGTAGTGGTCCGGGTACTCAGACTTGATGGTGCGGTTGGGGAAGGAGGGGTAGTGGTAGCTGGTGAGCGGCACGTGGCTGGGCACAGTCATTCCCAGGGAGGGCGTCCCGTAGGGGCTGCGCTCATAGTCGACGGGTGTCAGGGCGGCGGGGTTGGGTGGCAAGGTCTTGGACATGGCGTGGATGCTGTGGATGGTGGAGGACAGGCTGTAGTCGTTCTGCACCGGGGACATGATCTGAGGCACGGTCTCCAGCTTGAAGCCGTTGGCACGGATCAGAGCTTTCTTCTGCTGCTTTAAGGCACGGTCCCGCTTGTACATGGGTCCAAACTTGTTCCTCCCTCCGCGCATCCTGTCAGCACGCACGGCTGGGGGCAGAGAGAGGGCAGGGGCTGCAGTAAACCTACATGGAGGGAGACCAGTGCTTCCACATGACACAGGGAAAAAGACAGGAGGATCTGGCGGCCACATGGGGCTGGGGGGCAGAGGGGAGACCTTTCCAGAAAGCCACTGGCAGGACTGTGCCCATCCTAGCCCAGTTGTGCACACCGGGGACATGGCATGGCGTGTTCGGGTGCCTGTCCCTGGCTCTTGATTTGCTGGTGTAAACCTCAGAGCCTCCAGGCGTTGCAGGAAAGGAAGAGACATTTGGCTTTAACTCCGAAACGGGCTGGGGGATAAAGCAGCTTGCATCCCTCACCGGCTGGGGGACAGCCTGTGAAGCCTGGGCAGACGGCGGAGCTTGACACCAACTTCCATTTTTACAACCCCTGACTATGAACCAGCCCCAGGGGCCCTGGCTCACCCACAGCCAGGCTGCACCAGCATCTCTCTGGTCCAGCTGGGCACACTGCACCCCACGGCAGGGCTGCGCCAGCTTTCGGGCAGGAGCCTGCCCATCCCTGCTGGGTATCAGCCACAGCCGAGGGACCCTGCTGGAGCGTCCTGCTGGTGGAGTCATTCTGACAGCCCCATCGCAATCTCACGGCTGTAGCAAAGCAGATGTTCCCTCTGAGATCCCAAAGAAACCCAAGAATGTGTCAGAGCACGAGGGAGCGGGTGCTTCTCTGCAGCAGGAGCTCGTCCCTCTGCACCACCCCACTGAGCTCCCTTGGAGGAGCTTCAGTGGGCTGGGAGCTGGGCGGCAGTGCAGAGGGATGGAGGAGCGCACGCCAGCGAGCACAGCCCGCACACTTTGCATCAAAGGGAAAAAACCCTCTGCTAGTTTGTGTCCCCACTGACAGCAGGCGAGTCTTGCTTTTATGTCTCAGCTGTTACCTCTGCCTCCCTTTCACCTCCTCATCCTGCGGCCACTGGAAGCACACTCAGCCTCCCAAGAGCCAGGACACCTCCCAGACTCTCCCCAGGCAGGCTGGAAACGCGGGAGCGTTGGCCGGGAGCAGCAGCATTTCCAGGGCGAGCAGGAATGTGCTCCCAGGGGAGCCGCCCTGCGCTTCCTCCCTCATTCTTTATTCATGAAAACAGCATCTCGCTGGGAGCTGGGCAGCCAGAGACATCCTCTGAGGCGGGGGTGCTGCGGCCCCCCTTTCGGCAAGCCTGCCGCACACCTCTGGGCAGCAGACGGCTGCCCCGGGGCAGCTCCTAACAGGGGTACAGGGAGACGGCTGCAGTCAGCGTGTGTGCTAACCCCTGCCGGGACCCCCTGGCACAGACCCCCTCATGCAGCCCGAGCTGGCACCGGCTGGTCTGGCACACCCTGGCAATGCCAGAGCACACGGGCAGCCCATCTCCCACCTGCTCAAAGTAACGTGTTCCTACCGCTGCTTGAGGCCGGGCTGGGCAGTGCTGCTCTCCCTGGCCAGGCTTCACTGCAGCATCTCTTCAGGCACTTCAAGGGGGGTCTGTGTCAACACTGTCCCCAAAATCAATCACCTGGGGTTTGCTTTTGTCCTGTGGAGCTGGAGGCTCAACTTCAGATTCCCTACCCAAGAATAAGAGGAACCAGGAAAGGTAGGCTCTGTTTTTTACCGCAGAAGAGCAGGTCTCTGCTGAGGAGCTAACAGCAGGAAAATAAACAAAAATTCACAGTCACTGCCCTTAGGGGCTATGGGACAAAACAAGCCTAGCAGCGAGCAAAAACTGCTAGGCATAGACAAACTGAGACTGTGCCTGTCACCTCAGGAGCCACCCCAAGCACTGCCCCTGCCTGCCTGCCCCCGGAACCCCCAGCCCCTGCCCAGTGCCCCAACAATCCTGCAGCACCAGTCAAAACTGCCAGAGCACACATGGATTGATCCAGGGCACCAGTAACTCCAGTCCAGGGAAGAAAGTGAAACTGGGAACAGTTTGGAGATGGGGCTGGAAGCCAGCCCACGCCGGGAGTTTGCAGGGGCTGATTTGCAGCTCGTTGTTGTGTCTCACTCCCGCTCCTCTGCTCGCAGGCTCTCATCCCGCTGTGCGGGTACACACGGTACTTTCTGATTAACCTGCACTCTGCCCTGAGCACAGTGAGCCCAGCCAGGTGAGGGGGCTCAGCCCCACTGACACATCTGGCCGCTTTCATCCGCTGCAAAATGTAAACGATATCAGGGGAGAAGAGGTGCAGGGGCAGCTGACTGTGGCAGAGGGGAGCTCCTTTCTGTGTCTGCTTTTGCTTTGCAGCCGCTTGCCAGCAATCTGTACCCCCGAATGTATTTTGGTGGCTTGTGCTAAGTGTTGCAGAAACCACAACACACAACTCGGGCATGTTGGGGTCCAATTCTGATATCTCAATTGGGATCATCTTGTCTGACATGAGTGAGGTGGTGGCTGTGGGGGCTGTAATTGTGCTCCCTGAGAGTCAGGCAGCCAAGAAATCTGTTATACTAAATGTCACCAACAGAAAAAAATATAATTCGCGGTAGGTCTGCAGCAGTTTTACTGCGAGCCCCATTATTTTTAACGTTTTCCTTAAGTCTCAGCTTCTGAAATTATGTGCTTAAGGAAAACAATAATTTCTACGCTATTTCCCAACCGTTCTGCCAGCAAAGAAAATCCTGGAAAGTTGAAACAGCAGCAGCCAAAAACCCGCGGGGAAACAAAACAAAAACAAAAAAAGGAAAAGCAGGAGGGGACGCGAAAAAACGAATTTTTTCTTAACTTGGGATAGAAAAACGGAATCGAAGCGGGCGCGGGAATTACCGGCCCGGGGAGGCGGCGGGGGCGGGCGGCAGCGGCGGGGACGGCGCGATCGCCACCGGGGGAACCGCGCAACCCGCGCAGTCCCGTCCGCCGCCCCCGGCCCCGTCCGCGGGCGCGCAGCCCGGCCGTGCCCTGCCCTACCTTCCAGGCGCATCCCCACCGTGAGGCACTTCTGGAAGCGGCAGTAGGGGCAGCGCTTGCGCTGGGTCTTGTCGATCTTGCAGTTCTGGCTCTCGGTGCAGGTGTAGTGCTTGTTGTTCTGCACCGTCCTCTTGAAGAAGCCCTGCGGCGGCGGCGATGCGTCGGGCACCGGCATCCCAGCACCGGCATCCCGGCACCGGCACCCGTCCCGCCGCCCCCCGCCGCGCTCGGGGCTCCCGTCGCTGCCGTGTTCTCGTCCCGCCGCCGAGCGCGAATCCGCCGCTAACGAAAACGGGCGAGAAGCGGTCCGAGGGTGGCCCCCCGGCCCCTGCACGGCCCCCTCCCCGCTCTCCGCACAGCCCCGCTCCCCGCACAGCCTCGCTTTCCCCACAGTCCCGGCTATAGCTCCCGCACAGCCCCGCTCCATGCACAACGCCGGTCCCCGCACAGCCCCAGCCGCCTTTCCCGGTCCCCGCACAGCCCCGGCCCCGCACGCCCCGGCCGGCTCCTACCTTGCAGCTCTCGCAGGTGAGCAGCCCGTAGTGGTACCCGGAGACCTTGTCCCCGCAGACCGGACAGAGCTCGTCCAGGTCCTCATCATAGGAATAGTCCATCCCCTCCAGCGGCCCTGCTGCGGGACAAGCCAGCGGGTCAGCGGGACGGGGCGGGCGGGGGACGGGGACAGCGGCCCCGAGCCCCTGCGCTGGGTGCGGAGCGGGAGCGCGGCGCGGAAGAGACCGAGCCGCAGGTGCCGGAGCCCTTTATAGCGCCTGGAAGAGCATCTCCATGTTGGTGCGGGCGGGCGGCCAGCCCCCCGGGGGCTGGGAACCTCCTCTGGGGAGAGCGGGCGGCTCACGGCGCCGGGGATGGGGTGGGGGCGGAGGGACCAGCCAGCCCGGGGACACGAGGACACGGGGACGGGGCCGCGCTCCGTCCCGCTGCCTGCGGGGAGGTGCTCACAGAGCCCCGGGAAACCGGCGTGAGGAGCGCTGGGGTGTGTGGCACCTCCTGGCACCTCCTCTGGGACCACTGCTAGCGAGGTGACAGTTTGGACCTGTGGCCAGTCACCCTGTGCCAACCATGTCCTGGTCTGCCTGTCAGACAGAGGTTGTTCACCACCAGTATTTAATTCATTGCTTCACATTCAGGGATTCTTAACGAAATGTTCCATGACGCCAGCAGACTGGCACAGGAGCATCCATGCTCCCGGCACGTCCTGTTCATCAGGACACTCCCAGGCCAGCTTGCCATGCGCTGTGGCCCAGGCCCTTGGCCACGGGGAGCTCAAGGCTCCGGCTCCAACTCAGTCACTGGAGCTGAACTTGTCCCAGAAGCTGGGCCGCCCGCTTTTATCAGGAGCCCCGTTGTAGCTGGTGCAGACAGAGCCTGTCCCAGAGCGGGCAGCGGCCGCTGGCCCCACACGGCTCATTGCACACGTCTCATCCCGCACAGCTGATCGCACACAGCTTGTTCCACAAGGCTCATCACACACGTCTCACCCCACACAGCTCACCCCACGCAGCTCATCCCCTGGCTTGCCCCACACACCCGCTGCGCCCACGGGTGCGGTGGGTAGGAAGCGGCACTGGCAGGGAGAACGGCAAACAGGAAACGGGCTCAGCGGAGCATCGCTCCAGAGCCACCAGAATGGAGCCCAGGCTAAGAATAGCAGCAGAGCAGCCCCAGTGCGGGTCAGCGCTGTTTGGCTGGGAAGGAGCGCTCCCGGCGCCAGCGGAGCCCCTCGGCCACAGCCCCCACACTCCCCGCGAGCTCCTGGGGGAGCTGCCGGGCAGCTGCAGAGCAGGACCTGCCATCCGGGAAGAGGAGCCCAGGAGGGGCTGCGGGTCGGGAGAAGAGCCGAGCAAACACTGTGAGGAACAAAAGCAACTCAGAGCTGAGGGCTGCGGTGCTCACCAATGCGGGATGGGGAAGAGACATGGGCTCAGCCAACCCTCCACACTGAGGGGTCCAGGCCACCCCACCGCCTGCTCAGGGTGTGGGGGCTGCCTGTCCTTCCATGGGTAACACACAGTGCTGGGGTGACCGGGGACCTCAATCCACCACCCAGTTGGGCTCCCAGAGCCCCTCGGCAGCCAGATCTGCATTTCTGGGCAGCAGCATGGCCGAGGGGCCAAGGCTACTGCGAGGCCTCACTCCGCTGCCCGTGATGAGCAGAGCCGCCATCCCCACGCCCGCTGGGGACGGGAAGGGAAGCAGAGGCCCACGCACAGCTCCCCACTTCCTTGCCAAGCCCTGCCGCGTCCCCAGCTCCGGCCTCGGTTGCCACCACGCCAGGGAATGGCAGCAGCGGGTGGGAGACAGGCAGGATGGGGCAACAACAGTTCTCCCCACAGCCCACTACTCACCGTGTGTGGGGCCAGCGAGGCAGAAGAGTCTCCTTCGTGCCACCGGCCAGGAGCTGCGACTTGAGAAGCCTCCGTAGAGTGCTGGGCACTGCTGCCCGCTCCGTCCCAGGCTGGGGGATTTATGGGACCCGTGTTCGCAGGGAAGGTGTTGGGGCTCTGGCTGCGCACACACCGTCCTGGGCAGGACATCGGCCAATCTCCTCCCCGTGGGGGCCAGGCTCAGCCGGGATGGACCCACTTCGGTGCCTTATTGGCTTCTCTGGGCACGTGACCGCGCTGAAAAACATCATAATTAAGCTACAAAACTCTGCCCATAAACTAGCATTAGAAAGTGACAGCAGAGATAAGTGGGACCCCCACAGCAGATAACGTGCCAGGGGAGAGAGACCCTGCGGGGAGGCGGGGGGCACGGGTGGGCGGCGCGAGCGCGCCAGCACCCACAGCCACACTGATTTACTGCCCTGGCGGGAGGGAGGGGGCCATGGGCAGGACACATCCAGGAGGAGCATGAGCCCACAGCACCCGCTCAGCACCGAGACCTGCAGCCGGGGGGTCTGCTCCGCAGGGCACGGTGGGTGGCGGCACCTGCACGGGGCTTGGTGCCTGTGGCCACCAGCACCCACAGCCAGCAGCCCCACGTGTGCCGAAATGACACTGGGGGAAAGCGGGTCCCCCGGGTCGAGGACGTGGCGGGGCAGCCAAGGCCCTGGCAGGGGAGGCGTGTTTGCTGTGCGGGTTCTCCCACACCCCGTTGCTGCGTATGGCCCTGACCAGCGGGCACCGCGCCGGCTGCAGGGCTTGGATTTCCAGTCACTCTGTGACAACAGGAGGGCAGCGAGGCCACACGTTGGGGTGAGAGGCCACAAGTGACACCCCCTGTCCCGCCAGAACAGGGACTTGCTCCCGCCGCTGTCCCTGCGCTCTGGCCATCCATCACCGCGGCGTCTGCCCTGTGCTTGTGCACAGGGCTCGCTCTATGTCCTGTCCCGCAGCCACGACAGCCCTGAGCCCCCATGCCACACAGTGAGGGCTGTGCCATGGCTGTGCCACAGCTGTGCCGTGGCTCTGCCCCAGCCAGGTGGCCGCTGGCATCCAGGGGGCATGGCCAGACCCACCATCCTGGGCTCTGGGGTCATGGAAGGTTCTTCCTCCCTCGGCACTGACGCAGCCCCAACACGGTGTGACGGCGGCAGGTCCCGTGGTGCACCCACACTGCGGGGGGCTCAGGGAGGCAGCGGTGCTGCGGCAGAGGAGCAGCAAGCTGCACAGCCCTGCTTGTTTTTTCCTCACTCTGCAGCTGAAAAGAGGAGAAAAACTTATGAAAACAGAGCTCTGGAAGAAGCGCCAGGCCCGGAGCAGCTTCCGCCCTGATCCCCAGCAATTATCAGCCGCATGCCAGATGTTCCGACACGATGCCAATGTCAGAGAAAATAAATCTGTGGCAGGTTCAAGGTCCCTGCTGGGCCGGCACGCAGTGCGTCGCAGCTCAGCACCGCGCGAGGCGGGGATGGAGCTGCGGAGCGGCCACGGCTGCTTCCTCCCACCCAGCATTGTTCCCCGGGGAAGCCCCAGCCTCGCACTGGCCACTGGCTATTTTTGCAGCAAGGTGCTTTCAGGGGTGAATACGTCCCCGCTGGCCTTGGGCACTTTCCTTTGCACGAGCCCTTGTCAAGGCCCTGGCCAGCTCCTGCAGCGGGCGCGCGGCCCCGGGTCAGGGCCAGCACTCGGGCCTGGGGCAGCCCAGCAGAGAGCCCAGCGGGAGGGCGGGTTTGGGGAGGGTTGGTTTGCGGAGCGTGGGTTTGCAGAGGCCGCTCTGCAGCAGCCGCGCAGAGACCAGGCAGAGCCAGGTCCTGGCAGGGCGGGCACGTGGGCTCCAGCACCGAGGGCGTTCAGGCCCCTCTGCAGTGCGGGTGCCGACACCGACACCAAGGCCCTTTGCAGCGGCAGCACCGACCTCTTGCCGGTGCTGCTGTTCTCCTTCCTTACCCTGTGCTGCGCTTGTGCTGGCATGTGGGACCAGCAGTGTCCGTGGGGACCCTGGGCACCCCGGCAGGACCGGCCAGCACACACAGGACCCATGCTGATGGCTGCACGCTGCCCTGGGGCTGCCTGGGGACAGAGAGAAGGTTCAGACAGGGGTGACAGTTTGGTGGCCACAGCACCCAGCAGGGAGGGACAGGGTGTCCCTGTGCTTTCAGTCACACGGGTCCCCAGGGATGTGCTGGATAAGGGTTGGCTGATGTCCAGGGACAAGGACGGACCCGAAGTTGCTGCCCTGTCACAGTGTTGCCTCAGCCAAGGGGCCAGCACAGGCTCTGCTTCGTGCTCCTACTGGGCCCAAGCACCAGCACATCCCCCACCAAAGCCCCGGCTCCCAGCGCAGCGCCTGCCTCGCTCCACCTCCTCCTGGCTGGGCTGTGGGGCCAGCGTGGCCACGGCGGAGCCAGAGCCCGCGGAGCCCACAGAGCCGCGCCACCCGCCACGGGCCGCAGCCGCGCTTTGGCTCCTCGCTGGTGCACAGCCTTGATGCTCAGCAAAGCATATCTCCTCCTTGGATTTTATCTCCATCCACTCAGCTTATTGGTGGCGGGGCAGCCCTCCTGCCTGCGCCACGTTCCCGGAGCGTGCCTGCAGCAGGTGTGGTCAGCACTACTGTTTGCCAGATCGTGCTGCCTGCACCGCCGGCTGCCCGCAGTCCCTGACTCCGGGGCCCGTGCCGATAACTTGCACGCGGCGAGGACTTTGGCGATAGTGTTCCCGATGACATTACCTTGTCCTCCGCATTCTTCTGATGCCACGCACGCCTTCGCTCGGGGGTGCGGGCAGGCCCGGCGCATGGCGGTGTGTGCAGATGGTGTGCAGGCAGCGCCGGGAACGCTGGTGGTCTCCTCCCGGGGGAACTCATTGACATATCAGTCACATAGTTCTGCATAATTGGGACTTGGATGCAGCCTCTCTTTATGTTTCCTCTTGGCAGTTGCCAACAACATGAAGCACTCCTGGGTCAAAATGACAGCCTTTTGTTTACTATTCCTGCTTATGTGCCTCATTTTCTTCAAGGATAAGAGCTCTTTATAGGAATCTTTATTGTGATGAGGTTAGCAGAGAGAAAGATTTCTCTCCAGCTTTCTCTCTCTCTTTCACAGCTGATTAGTGGGGTCGGCCCGCAGGGACAGCAACATGGAGCTCGAATCCAGCACCCGCCTGGGGGTCCCCTCGGCCACAAGCCGCATCTGCTCGGCTGCTGCCCCACCCCTCCAGCCCCACTCAGGGGCCAGGGTTGTCCCACGGCACCGCTCGCCCCTGCTCCTGGGGGGCTGCGCAAAGGGAATGACGGCACTGGGAAACCCAACCGCCTCCGGGAGCTCGGGCAGCACTCACCAGGAGCACGTACCTGCGGAGCACGCTGCCACCGCCCGGCCGCGGTGGCCCAACCTTTGTCTGACCTCCATGGCAATGATCAGCCCTGTCAAAAACACCGAGAGCAATTCTTGTACCTGCACTGGGCAAACTGAGACGCGATACTCACGCTGGCCCAGCGAAGAGACCCCACCGGTCTACTGCACGCAATGGACTGGTTTGCAGATTTGAACTCCAGAGAGACAGAGACTGGGCAAGAGACGAGGAAAGAGGTGAGAGCAATGGTGACAAGACAGGGAGAAATTCAGGGAAGAGAGGTGGCCTGTGCCGGACATCACACGGCCCTTCCCCAGCCCAGCAGGACGCCCCGAGGGGCCAAGCCAGCCGTGCGGTGACCCAGCCTCACCTGGCAGCCCCGTCCTGGCCGCTGGCCCTGGGGTGACACTCCTGGGAACAGCAACTCTTGTCAAGAGGAAAGCAGCTTATCCTTGAAAGTTACTTTGTGAAGGTCAAGAGTGGGACTGTGACAGAGCAGCCTGACAAACGCATCTCCCAAAGTCCTTGGGCCCGATAATGTATGTCCCATGCAATGTTGACACTAGTGATCCACCAAAGATCAGGTTAACAAGTTTGACGTTAGTGACAGTGTGATTTGTTCAGTGCTGGCTCTGAATTCATAGAGCGGCTGGCCTTCGGTGATAAACTATTGCACTGCGCGCACGAGGCTGTGGCAGTTGTCACCAGCTGGAGCACCGAGATGAAAAGGAAGCAGAGCTCTAATCAAAATACAGTGGTCAGCAGAGGTTGAGCCGAAAATTAAAATGTGCTGGTACTTTTCCCTCTGCAGCCTGGCTTTCCAAGCAGCGCCAGTGCGAGCAGAGGCTGCCCCGGCGCAGCTCCAGCGGCTCCTCGCGCCCAGACTGACAGCGGGGACAAACCCATCACCCCACGTGCGCAGCGTGTCCTCTGCCCCTCCCAGGGAGCCCCCCCCGCTGACCTTCAGGCCCCCCTGTAGCAAATAAATCCAGGGCGGCACCGTGTCAAAGCCACTCGAGCTGCACCACGGAGGAGAACTGCTCTGAATAAGAAACATTAACACAATAGAGAGGGCAGGAGACCCGGGCGCGCTCTGCAGAGGAGCGGGGCAGCGCGGCTCACGCTGGGGTTGGAGTGAGGATGCGATAAAACCGCTGGGAGGAGCGGGGGGTGGGTGCTGTGGTGGGGGAGCGGGTCCCCGGAGCTCGGGGGGTGACGGGCAGCGTGTTGAGCAGCCGGGCGGGGGCACAGGCCGCGCAGCGGGAGGTCCGTGGCGCACTGGGGCGGACGGGGCAGTTCGGGGCCAGCAGCAGCGGGAGCAGCTCCCGGGCTGACGGGGAGCCCTGCGGCTGGGAACAGGCTCTGCCCCCACAAAAATGGCTTATTGCGACCCAGCAGCTCTGTGTTCAAACCCAGGAGCTCTGTCAGTGACAAAACCCTTCAGCTCAGGAGAAACACAGGGAGGGCTGCACCGCTGTGCGCCGGGAGGCAGACACCTCATTGCTGTTTCCTTGCCATAGCATCTCCCATTATAAAAACAAGTGTGGAAAAAAATTCCTAAACGCTCTTAAAGCACAAGAGCTTCTAAACATTAAGGAGGAAGAATTTCCACTTCTATGAGTTCAGCAATGCAGGAAGCGCCAGCAGCCCCTGGGAGCAGCGGCACAGGGCCGGCTGCTCACTTGGAGCCACTTTTGTGGCAGCGCCACATGTCCCCGAGCGGGCCTGAACGTGGCTCCCTGACAGGCACAGACACGCAAATACGAAAAGCGCTTCTTAGTTTTTTAACATGCACCCACCTCAGTGACACGGGGGATTGTTAAATGCCTTCTTCAGTTTGTCTCCGAGCTGCTGGTCAAGGATTTCTGGCGTTTGCCTCTTCGGATTGTTCCTCCCGCCTGCAGCAGCCGTCACCGCACAGGTCTCCTCCTGCCGCTGGTGCAAACCCCCTCCTGCTGCAGCCCGCGGGGCACCGACCCACGCGAACCGCCGCGTGTCCTGGCCGCCCCCCAGGCAGGACCAGAGACCACACGAACCTCCGCTCCCACATTGCCTGCACTCGTGTCCCCCTGCGGCTGCCCCGGGCAGCGCTCGCGCACCCACCCGAGCTCCCCCCAGCACCAACAGCACCGAGGCCTCCCCAGACCCGCGGGCACCTCCAGCCCAGGGCAGGATGGTGACATTCTGGGCAGCACCGCAGCTGCCACCCGGACCAGCGCTGGGCTCCGTCATCCCGGTGACCGAGGGAGAGCGCGTAAGAAAGAGCAGATGCCAGCAGTGCAGAACAATTCACATTTATTAGTTCATACAGCTAACACTCGCTAAACATGCGTTCAACACTTATTGGTCACATTTCCACAGGTAGTCAAGTCACAGAGCAGAGCAGCGGAGCAGGGGCAGGTCGGCTGACACGGACCCGTGCCAGTCCCACCGCGCGAGGGGGACCGGCTGTGCCACAGCACGCCCAAGACCCGGCAGAAACATTCATTTGGTCATAGCGTAGTGAGGGAAAGGCAGCTCCCGAGGGGCAAAGGCAGTGCCCATGTCCCCGGGTGCCGCGAGGTGAGGGCGGCAGCGGCCAGACGCTCCCCAGCCCCCGCTCCGAGCGCGCCAACGTTCACCGTGTGTCATGCCGAGGCAACATCCTGCTTCCCTGATTTACACAAGGGATCGTGGGAAAAATGAAGTGTTTTACCAGGAGAAACCATCACCTGGAACCCCAGCTGAAGGACCCGATGACCGGGACCAACCCACTTTGGAAACATCCAACAAAGCACAGCGGCTCGGGACAGCCGCGGTGACACCGCTGCGCACAGCGGTGCTGGGTGCGAGCGCGGCGGGCACAGCCCAGCGCCGCCCTGGGGCCCAGGCGGGCTGTGAAGTCACAACCACCACCCGCAGGTTGAAATGTGCGGGGAAACAGGAACCAACACACAGCCCACGGGAAGGGAAACAAAACTCCCGCCATCTCACACCCTGTGCAACTAACACTGGCAGCATCTTGTTTTTCACACAATCCCTTTGAGATGATAAACAGGATGTCACACGAGGTAGTTTTGTTATGGAAATTGAGTCAATAATGTTATCAACTATTACAAGACATTTTATAAATTGAAAGAAAACAACGAATCACAAAAGGCTTTGTTAAGGTTGATCGTCATCTGGTTTCAATTTCTGTTTCTTTCTGCCCTTGGGGGCATTTCTTCCACCAAACCATATTGCTTCTTTCATAGACTTGTTAGAGCTCAGCTGCACAGAGGCTCTTACTTATTGGTTTATTTTCAACGGGCAGATATTGCCTGGATTGGCTTCAGCAGGTTTTTGCAGGGCTGGTTTAAACTCGGGTTTGCAGACCCTGGCCGCTGAGCCTGCGGGGAGGGGGGCGTGAGCCCTGCCAGCGGCACCGCGCTCAGTGCCGGCGCCGTGCTCAGTGCCGGCACCGCGCGGGCCAAACCGGACCGTTCGGGTGCTCCAGGCACCTGGAACTGAACCAGCTCCACACGTCAGTGCCCTCCCCAGGCAGCCCGACCGAGCCCGCAGCCTCATCGACCCGCGGTGAGAAAGTTGCCCCGCCTGGGAATGAAGGCGCTTTACCGTAGAACACACCTCAGCCTTCAGCAGGGAAACTGCTCACAAGCCAGATCGAAATATTTTCCCCCAAAACCTCCGTGTGGGGGTTTTATTCAGCTTTCAATGGGTCCTCCAAGCAAGTCATGAAAGAAGCAACTGTTGCAAGATCAAAACGAGGGTTTCTCTGGGTCACTTTTTAAATACTTATCCCTGAGCTTCCGTGTATTGCAAACAACACACTGTGAACCCAGAGAAACACCACAGCTTGATACTGACACAGCCTATGTATTACCTTCCATTTACACATCATCTACACTTAAAAATTAGTTTCATACTTAAACTAGTTCCCCAAGTTTCCCCCTTTCTCCTGCCCTTTATGTGGCAGGGATGATTCCGCCTTATTATCCTGAGAAATACAGAAATAACAACATTTTCACAGACACCAAGCTTCATAGCTTCAAATCAAAACCAAGAAAGAACGAATGGTAAATAGCACATTCACAGGAGAACCTTTTTGTTTGCTTGTTTTTAAAAATGTAGTAAAGATAAAAGAAATTCAAGTTTTGTTTTCTTTTTTTTCTCTTCAGAAAGGTTGGTTTGAAGGACAAGACTTAAAACCCCGCACCCTCGGTGGCTGCGGTTCTGTGCAGAAGAGCAGAGGGCAGGCGGGTCCTGCCGCGCGGCACGGGCGGAACGCGGCACTCAGCGGGAGCTCCGGCCTTGGCGCGGGCAGCTCGGGGGACACGCACCGACGCAGCCCGCGGGGCCGCCCTGCCCAGCCGCCGAGTGCCCGCAGCACGGTTCGCTCGCAGCTCGGCTCGCGGCAGCACCACGGCACTGGAGCCTGGGCACCACTGGGGCAGCAGCTCGCCAGCACTGGTTGCCCGCAGCTGGCAATCGACTGACCGGTTTGCACCGATCACCCTGAAAACACCCTGTCCTCCCCCTTGGTCTTTGCGTGATGGGAGGGGCGAAAGCTCAGGACTTAGAAATTACAGAACAATCCAGAGCTGCAGCCCAATGCCGCAGAGCAAGCAGCGCCCTGCTCAGCACCGCGGGCAAACGGGCATGGGATAGGAAAGCCCAACGCCACTGGCATTATTAACAATCAGAAAGCAGCTCACGCATGTGCAGAACAGCCAGAGAGCTGGCTCCTGCTGCATCAGCCTTGCTGTGCCCAGGGCCCCCGTGCCCAGGTACCCGGCACCTCCCAGCACCCCGGTCGCCCCTCTCGAGGGGCCAGGCACACCGGGGACAAGGACACGGACAAGGCGTCGAGGCTCAGCTCGCGGGACAAAGCCTGACCCAAAGGCAGCCTAAGAAAGCCCGGTCGCTTCCACCAAGCTCGTGTTGGGGCGCTGGGGTCCCAGCTGGGCAGCAGCTCCTGCTGGCGGCTGCGCTGGCGACACCTCGGCCGCGTCCCGCTGAGCCCGAGCTCTTCAAATTTATGTCCCAAATCTCTGTCTGGATTAAAAGTAACTCTTCAGCTTCACATCTGCACAAATGCTATGAAGGAGAGGAGGGGGTCAGCCAGCCAATTTATCTTTCAAATCAGGGATAAAAATTGACTTGTCATGGCAGAAAATTCTACCAAAGACTATTATTGTTGATTGATTCCTCTATGACAGAAGGTCAGATAAGCAAGAGCAGATAGATACCAAAGATAATGAACTTCCCCCTACTAGCATTAAGCACAAGTAAAATATGAGTCCCTGTAAACCGAATGTAACGTGAAGAATGGAGCAAAAATTCCAACCTTTCCAGGGTGTCCTTCAAACCAAATTCACAAATACATCTAGCGACTGACCTAACGTCTCTACATCTCTAGCTACATTCCTACCTTCTCATAATACCTGAGTTTGCAATGCAACACATTCACTTTACCCTGTTTAAAAAATACAAGTCATTAGAGGACTTGGTGCAGAAGACATTACGAATGACCATCCCGTGAGCTGGATTCTGGTTCACTATATCAGCTCCTTCCTTACAGTCGGCTCAGGAAGGCTTTTCTACTCCCTAGACAAACGGGTTGTTAACGGACGCTGCTGTCAATCAACCTCTGTAAAATTTGCTTTATACAAGAGAAAGTAGAACGTTCTTGTCCATTCATCATCATAAATGAATTTAGGTTTGTTGTTGTTGGTACAGCATTAGTCTTGGGAGTCTATTTTGGATAAACACTGAATATCTAATAGATTATTTTTGTTGGGTATTTGGCAATAAGATGACCACTTTTATGTACACTAATTAAAACAAACTCTTATTCATCAACAGATCATAATAATTCGGAAACTGTAGAATAAAATTACTCCTATTCAATTTCAACAATTGCTTGAGTGTATAAAACAGCAAGCCAGAAGATAACCCGTAATAAAAAGATCATATCAAGCTATTTGGAAATTAAACTTAAAAGCTGAGAAACACTTTCTAACTTACAAACAGATACACTAAAATCTTCCCATTTACACTTGAGGTATAGGCTGTATGCAGAAGGCTTTCCTGAGAAATACGCGCTTGCCTCATTTTACAGTCAGAAAGTAAATGAGATTTACGGAACCACCTTTGGATTGTGAAGCTCCATCAAGCTGAGCCGCTGGGCCCAGCAGCTGATACCCGTAACACCCTATTAAATAACCCACACCGAGCAGCGAGCGGACGCTCAGGAAAGAGAAACCGTCGAGCTGGAAGGTGCCCGAGCGGGACGGCAAAGGCGGCGATGGCGCCGGGGGCTGCGGCAGCCCCAGCACACGCGTCCCTCGCTGCGGCGGGGAAGGAAAGACGCCTCGGGGAAGGGGGTTTCTCCTCTGAGCAGTACTGACCGCGCCACACAGCCGCCAGCGGGACGGGAGAAACTGCTCCCTCCTACCCTGAAGGAACAGAAGTCGCTTCCCCAATTATTATTAAAACAGCATTCAAACATTTGTTGATGAACCTTCTTGCTACATAAACACCAGATTCATATCTAAGGACACGGGGAAGGAAACTCAGCCAGGGCGACACGGCTGCCCAGAGAGCGACTGAGTCTGCGAACAGTAATTCTTAACGAGGGAGATGAGAACGAGAGCATCTCACCAACCTCCCCACCACGAGCAGGAAGCCATGAGGTTGGTCATGACAACACCCACGCCTAGATAAACACCAGCACTGAAGAGCTACTCAAACAACTAACCAGTTGTCATTAAACCCGTTCTGTGTGCCGCACTGTGGGGTGGAGGTTGCGAGATGGAAAATCCAACACTTCCAACACCCAGGACAGAAGATTTGACCAAGTACTGCATTCATACCACCTTTTCTTGGTAAGCAGGGATTCTACAAGCAGCAGAACAGTCCTGGCAGGATATGACCAAGGACCACACACATTCCCCGAGTCCAGCAGAGAAAGCCATGCCGGGGGACACCGGAGTCCCCTGTCCCCGTTACATTGGTCACATCCAACCACAGATGCGTTAAGTGTCCCCAGAACGGGCTGCTCGCGATTACTGCAGCACAGCAGCTCCTCAGTGCTCAGACACCACCTTGAAGGAACGCACTAAGGGTCACTCCTGCCTCCTCACCAAGGAGGTTTTTCCTGCTTTTGTGAACCTAAAACGGACGTTAAGGAACTGATGAGAAATTACTTGCTGTTCTCTAGCACCAAGAGTACCTCTGTGTAATATCAGGCGCCTGCTGTGAACCTCAGCAAGGCAGTTTCAGTGGAATGGAAAGGCGTGTGGTGACAGCGAGAGGCCGGCTGGTCACGGGGGCTGGGGCAGAGCCCCCGCAGTCCCGTTGGGACGAGGACAGTGACCCCCTTGCACCCCAATGCTGCTGGGGCAGGGAAACTGCCGGAGCTGCCGCCTGCCCCCAACAACTGCCGGGGAAAATAAACCAACTGGCTGCACAGACTTTTCCTTCTCCACTCCCTGCCTTTTGAAAGTTGTTATTATATTTAAAGAAAAAAAGCTTGGCACTTCTCTAACACTCACTTCTCCAAAATCGTCCATTTGGGATCCTAACAGCTCTGTCAATGCGGTGAGGCCGTTTGCTCTCTACGACAAATGCTTTTGGATACAAATCATGGAAAGAGCAGTGCACGAACAGCATCTTCTCCTTGAGGTAGTCTTAGTCATCTCGGTCCCCAGCCCCCAAATACAAAAGAACTAACCCTAACAAACACTGTAACACTAAACATCTTCACATTTGTAAACCGCTGGAGAATGCATCTGCTGCATTCATACAGAACCATGTGCATTGTGTTGAAGATCATACATTCAACTCTGTCGTGAAATAAATATATAGGAAAAAGAGTAAAAAAACAAAAACAAACAAAAAGGATTCTTGCTACACTGGCAGGGCCGCCCGCCGTGCCCTGCCGGGCGGCGTTTGCCCCTCTCCCGGCTGAGCCGGCTCCCTGCCCAGCTCAGCGCCGGCCGGGCCGAGCTCGCTCACTCTTTGCTCACGCTCGTCTTGCAGGAATGTAGAACGGCCTTAAAAAGGAGAGGCAGCTGCTCCAGGGGGACATTCACCATTTTTCCTGGTAAGAAAAAAACAAAACAAACCCCAGAATTAGCAGCCACTCCTGAATCAGATTTCAGAGACACCTAAGCCAGCAACGCTGGAGATGGTTTTACCTTGAACCTCTCAGAGAAACAGTTAATCATCCTACTGCTACATTAGACATTTGATATTCATTTGGACACAACAGGATTTATTATTTACTGAATCAAAAGCAAAATAAATGGCCAAAGTCAGATCAAAATGATTTCTCCACAATGGAGCAGTATTTATAGAAACCGGGAAAGACTGAATCCCATCTCTCCTCAAACTCCCTTGTTGATCTCAATAAGCAAATGACGAGAGCTTCTCTGTGATTATTATCTAGTTCGTTACAACGGAGCAGGATGAAGCAAAAAGAGCCTTGACACAGGGAGGCAAGTATCTCCCTTTGCCATAACGTTCAGGAACAACGTTTCAGTAACACTGGACCTTGCGGATCTTAGTGACACAACTGCGTGGGAAAATTCACCTGTGGGCTTCAGAGGTCCAGACAAGCTGAAACCCGGTGGTTACACTGCAGAACTTTTAAAAGCAAATGTCAAAAGTTACCTGCAATATATCGTATCTCTGGCAAACACATCATTAAATCTGGAAATCGGTTTGGCTGGTGTGGGTATTTGTACTCCGTGAAGTCCTGGCAAACGTACCAGTACCGCTTGTTCAGCTGCTCCAGCTGGGACGCGTTGGTCAGACCCCTGATGTCTGAAAGCAAATACAACCAGAGTAAGAAAAACACGTCAAAAACACCCTAGAAGGGCAGCAGACTCACACTTACTGCCATTCCTTCAGGAAAGACAAACCGATTGCTAAAGCCCTAAGCCGGGTCCCTGCTTTGGAGGCTGGCTCCCAATGCCCAGCTGGCAAATACCAAACCCCCGCTCCCCCCGCGGTGTGCCGGCATTGCCAGGTGTCCTCACACCCTCTGGGCACGGGATTCCCCTCCACGGAAGGCCGAGTGAGAACAGCCACGTCCTAAGCTGCTCATCTGCAGAGCTCGGGGGATGCTCTCGGAGATAACAGCTCCAGCAGCCTCAGATCCGCACCTGCCTGGTGCGAAGCAGCTGCGTGCCAGCCTTTAGTCCTCACAGCAGATTCCGTGTAATGCTTCCCCAGACAGAAACGTTGATTTCGGCTATATCATCTTGGCTGAGGAAAGCGCTCAACTCTATAAATCAAGGTATCATCATATTTCTCCCTATCTGCTTATGAATTACGTCATATGAGCTTTATAAACTTGTCAACTTCTTATTTTTAAATTTAGCTTTGCCAATATCAGGCAACGCACACAAAGGGAAAATGGACATTTCCAAGCTATGGAATTGGCAGGAGGTCCCACTGCCGTGATCAACAGCAGCAGGATGGGGCCGGAGGATCCGCCGGCGCAGCAAGGACGCTGCACACCCTCGCTGCGGGCTCCCCGCTCCGAGACCATCTGACGGAAGAGCCACTTATCTGCTGCCCAAAAGCTGCCTTTTAAAAATAATTCTCAGGTATTTCACATAAAAAATTGCAAACTTCAACTAAAAATAAAAGAAGACAGGAAGTTAATGGAAATACATTTTGGAAAACAATGGAGACAGCTCGAGAAGTGCATTATCCAGTGTCAGGAAACTGCCCAGGGAAGCAAACCGGATCCTCACCCGGCACAGACTGACGCGTCAGCACTATCTCCCGCTGGAAACGGGGGGAGGAGAGAGCCCGCAGCACATTTGTACAGACTGCAACTATCTTTCAAGGTACAAAAGGCTTTGGGGACATTTATTTCCAAAATTACAGTGGAACACCATCCAGTAAGCATTTACAACACGAAGAAATGTCCCACAAGGCCACAACCAGCGATGGGGAAGGGGCTCCAGGAGAGGGGACTGAGACAAGAACCAGAGTGGGGACAGGGACAACTGAGGACAAACCCATCTATTCCAAACTACCACAGCCCGCTGCGGCTGCTGCGAAACCACCGGCATCTTCTCACACGTTGAAGTTACTCTGCATGGATTCTGAAATGTCCTGGGCTTTGCAGCAGACTGGACAGCAGCTTTACCGGGCTGGTTCAACCAGGGATTCAGTCCCTTCCCAGGCAGAGTTCATTGCCTGCATGTAACTCACAGTTACTTTTCACTTTAGAGAGCTAGGATGATGTATAGAATCTAAAGAGTAGGAAGCTAACTAGGTGACCTGAGAATATATTGTGAAGGTAAATATTTTAAAGAGTCAGAAAAGCTCTAAAAAAGGGAGGATCGGTTTTACAAATTCACCCTTTAAAGCAGAAAAATGAGCAAATACATTTTCTAGTTGGGAATCTTTGAAAGGCTGTTATGCAAACAGTCAACGCTTACTTCAGAAAAAAAAAAAAAAGTCAGAAAAAATATCTGGTTATAAGTATCATTTATTTAGTTGCCTAAACAGTTACCTAAAGCAATAATACTTTTAGATGACACATTTTTGCCTGATGAAAAGTTCATCAGCACCTGGTAGGTCATCACTCAGCCAAACGTTACACCAGAGGTTTCCCCGGCCTCTCTGCTCTGTTCTAACTCTGCGGTCAGTACCGTTGGCACACACGTAAAATGACATCCTGACTGTCCTCGGTGTTGCCATTTAAAGGCAACAGAATCTGGCTAAGCAAAGGGATTCATTCCCTTCAGGATCTCTCCATGTGGGTACACAAGCGTCTCCTCCACAGGACGGCGAATGCACCAAGAGAGGTCTTGGCTGCAGCCCCTGGGGGTCTCGGGCCCCCCATTGCTCAGGAGGGAAGCAAAACCTGCTCAGGCTGTTCCAGAGAATCTCTCCAGTGGGACTGACACCTCCTCTCCATCGCCTCACCTTGATTTAGGAAGTTGATGGCTTTCATACACGCGTACTCCTCGTTGCTGACCTTCAACTGGTTAAACTTGCGAAAGAGGTAGATCAACCGCTCCATCACCTCCATCCCCTCTTCACTGAACCTGGAGGACAGAGATCACACATCAATGTATACAGGATGCGGTCCGTACAATAAAGGCAAGAAGCTTATTTTAATAACTTTGGAGATTTTAACATCTCGCAAGAGAATTTAAAAAAAAAAAAAGTCATTAAAACTGCTTGAAGTCTGCTGGCACCATTAAAGTAAAGCAGAAGAAGGAAAATGACTCAGTTATAAACTTGACTGTTACAGATATTTTAGCACAAAAAACCCAAACGTCTCAGGGACCGTCAGGGATCCCCCGCTGGGATCGGGATCCACCACCTCCACGTGTCCTGGCGCGCCTCACCAGGCACAGCCGCACCCGCGGCTCGATCTGTTCCGTTCGCTGAAACAACCTGCGTGTTTCTCCCGAGCTCCCCCGAGGGAAGCAGCGGCAGAGGCGGGAGAGGGCACGCTGCTGCTCGGGGGATGCACGTCTGCAAAATCTCCTGGGAAGCTGCCTGATGGAGATCCTGCGGGTGCAGGACAAGGTTCCCTGCTGACGGCGGTGCCGGCTGCCTCAGGAGCGACGTCCCGCGTGTGCCGCGGAGCAGCCGCGCTGCAGCACCCGGAGCTGCCGTGACCGTCCCACGCACCCGGAGCGGCCCCTCGGGAACGCGCCTCGCAGCAACAGCCCCGGTTTCAAAGAAATCACATATTGCAGAACTGCTCAGAAGTGGAACAGAAGTGTGTAGCGAAGCTTCAGCTGCGCTCCGGCATTGTACAGCGTGAAGAATAAGAGCACAGCCAGAAAGCCACCTTTGAATAGAACAAAAATAGAACCTTTTTCACTGAATAACACCTTATTTTGGCATGTGTGTTTGTTTACTTCAAAGTTATTTGTAAAATGCATGGTGGAGTTCGACCTCGGAGAAGTGGAAACAAGCTATCTGAACTCCAGGTCACTTCTTCAAGAAAGTAATATTGTAAGTGATGAAAGCCTTGTTGGCTAATCTAAAGTTGTACGAGTTTTTTTGCTCTCAAGTTGACATTAAAAAGTCTTGCAGGTGCAAGATTGCAAAGCTCAAGAAGTTAATGAGCACAAAGACCACTCAGTCGTCTGTTGGGTTTAATTGTTTTTAGAGCATGCACATTTTTACCAGCCACTCATCACTTCATAAATCCAGGAGAGCTCTTCTCTCATTCCTGCAGTTGAACTGTCTTACTTTTCTGTGCATACTTTCCTCCCCCTTTCAAACAAAGCCGTTCTGTTTTTCACAGCCCTATTCCTTCTCGAGGGCTGACTCCTCCGCACACTCTTCCTCGCAGTTTACACCAGGCAACTTTCTGGCTGGGAGTTATCGCGATCAGCCAGGAGCAGGGGGAAGGGAAGCGCTATCAGGAGTGTTGGGGGAGGTCAGGAATCTATTCATTTCATATTCATCTCCAGAAAAACAGCACAACAAAAGAAAACATTTGATCTAGCAAACAGAACATTGAGCCTGTTGTTAGAAGTGATTAAAGCGCAGGGGCTGGGGAGCTCATCCTGTGCCGTCATTTGTCACCTACCCAAGCGTTAGCATTGCTCCCGTCATTTCGCAAAATAAGAACAAGAATTAACCCCAGAGTGCCACACTGTCACGGCTGTGAGACCTAACGAGCTCCAGTTTGCAATGATTGCTGATCAACGCCAGAGCTCCCAAAGGAGCAGGGGCTCTGGGAGGACACCCCCAAGCCCGAAGGGAGCAGCTCTCCCAGGAGCGCGGGGAGCGGATCCCAGAGACCAGCCGCTGCCGCCCGGCCGGGCTGCCCGGGACCCCCGGACCCTCGCCTGCAGCCTCCTGCCCAACGGCTTCGTTGGTGTGCGTTTCCCCACGTTCCCAATGACAATTAATGACCTTTGAAAAGCAAAATCAGAAGAGACCACAGAAACATTCCGCTCCCAAGAACGCCTGTTTTCATCCATGTGCACAGATCTTCTCTGAAGGACTTTCGAGGCGACCAGCTCTGAATTGCCAGTTTCTGAAGGGCGAGGATTCCTCCTTTTGTCTTGTTTTCTTACCTCTCGCTTGTATTTATCACAAACCCAAAATGAAACAAACACTTCTCTTTTGAGGCTCTGACCAGGATAGCAGGAACAAAAGGATGGCTGAATGCAGGAACAAGTGTTATTGTGGTTTTCTATGACCCTCACCGTTCCTCGCAGGAGCAGCACCAGATGCAGGATGAATGGCCGGGCAGAACGGCGCTGCGGAGGAACCTGCCCCAGGAAATGAGACACCTGGGTCCACCCAGCGCCCGGCTCCTCCGCTTGTCAAAACAGACACACAAAGGCACCTCAAGGAACCGTCAGGCACCGCGACGGCTGAGGAGCACAGCAGAATTCTACACCTCTGCTCAGACACTTGGATCCCCAGTGACTCTGGCAAAGTGGCCAAGCCCAGCAAAGGCAGATGTCAAAAGGGAGCATGGGCAGCAGTTTCTGTAAATCCTACCTATTCTGCCGTAATATCGTGAGACTGTGAGTCTGCTACCAAAGGAGGCACCAAGACTACAAAACAAAACACCAAAGCCAAAAAACAACACCCTGACCAAAATGATAAATGAAAGGCAGGCTCCTCAGAGCTTCAGATAGCATGTACTATGGAAAAAACAAGAGCTAAGTTGCAACATCTTCAAATTTATGTAATCAAAACAACGAAATAGCAATTAATAATGAGCACTTTGATAATACAGACAACCAGCTTTGTGAACAACATTTCCACTGCCCCAAAGGTTTTTAAATAAGACCTTCCATTCTGTATCTCAGGGTTACCAGAAGTGTTGGTTAGTTTTACTCTCCCCATAAAAAGAGCGGTTTGCAGGGCTGTGCCGCAGGATGACAGCGGCGCTACAGCACCACACAGCACTGTGCACCCTGCAGAACGCACTTTCGATTCAACACCGGCTAAGCCATGGTGCACTTCCTAAGCCTGGAACACCCATCCCCTAAAAACCAGAAAAGGAAACCAGCAGCAGGTGAAGTGACCCATGGCAGGAAGGTGGTTGGTTGGTCACAGGCCAGAAACACGCGCCCGACCGCCATCCTCCCGACAGCTCCTCTGTCCCCAGGTCCCATTAACGTCTCACCTGTGCAGCTCGTCATCAGAGGGAGAGTACTTGGAGGTGACGTCCGCGAGGTCACCAAAGATCTGCTTGCTGTACACAGTCAGCGAGGAGAGCAGGATCAGCTCCTGCCAGGTGGAGCTGAGCAGGCAGGTATAGTCCTTGATGGAGAGCTCGCAGAAGAACGGCAGCTTCTTGATCCAAGCAATCTGCCTGAAAAGCAATTCATCCGCCAGACGACACAACAACGCAAACAGCTCTGCCTGAGTCACTTTGTACCTGCAGGCACAGTTAACACGAAGGCATAAAAACAATTAACAACATCGAATGACATCATCTGACAAGGCACTTGAAAAGCAAGGCAAACGCCACAGGAATTCGTGTTCAAGTGCCTGATGTGCTGCTGCCCAGTGTCACCTGGCAGTGGGGGCTGCGAGGGAGCCCCTGGGGTCACCCACCCGGCCAGGGGAGCCCCCCGGAGTCACCCACCCGGCCAGGGGCTGCCAGGGATGTGCTCCCCGTGCCGATCGGGCCGTGAACACCCCCCAGCCGCCCCCTCGCCGCCAGCAGCCCCTGTGGCAGAACCTGGAGAGCCGGAGCGAGGGGACAGGCAGGGACAGGCAGGGACAAGCCGGTCGGGGCAGCCTCTCGCGCCGCGCACACTCACCCGTCCTCGATGAGCATCGGCGTGCCAAGCGGCTCCACGTCCTCCGCCGACACCAGCTGATTGATAAGACTGTGCGACTGGGGGTCCAGGCTGCGTGTCTGGGGGGGCATCAGAGCTGAGTGCGCAGAATAGCTAAAAAGGTGCGGGAGGTACTGATAGTGCGTGGACACCGGCGTCCCAATATACTGATCCCTGAGTGCGGCGAATCCGTTCAGCTCCACAGACCTACTGGAAAAGGAAAAGCTTTTCAATATACTCCAACAATTCCACCCAATTCATTAAAACGTTGCACCCAGCTCCATCAGAAATGTTAATGAAAATAAGGAGGAAAAAACAGAATGGAAAATGTGTTTGTATTTAAACCCTACACTGGAAATAATTGAGAGTGTGCAGCCCAGACACCTCACACTCACCTGTCGTCAAGCCTGGCTCAGCACTGGTTCCACTTAACGGAGGTCTGGGAACTGCTGCTGAGCAGCCGTTCGGAGAGTAAACCAGAACTAACTGCACAAAGCATTTCCACCCCAGCTTCCTCAGAGGGACTCAGGACTGTAAATTAGGTATTTACACAGCCAGGGAACACAAAAATCTCCCAGCTTAAAACACAACTGAAAGCAGATGGAATGCGAGTCTGAGATTTTTGCCGTGTTTACAATCAAAGGCTGCACCAGACTTTAACGTAACACCGTCAATTAGTAACCTAAATGGGGACATTTGATTTCAAAATCTGAGCACAGTGCAGCAAAAGAGCTTGTGCAGAATGAGCAGGGAAAGGTAATCAAGTTCCCATGACCAGCAGAAAAAAATATCAATACAAGATACATATTTAAACATAATTTGAACTCAACATTGCCTTCTTTTTCATTTGCTCATGAGCATCCCACCTCGCAGTTCACCGCTTTTCAAGCCAGTGACTGTCTTTGTTAAAACGCTCTGAAGCTGCAGGTCTCTGCAGGATGCTCAGTTCACACAAAGATGCCCTCACAGGGTGTTTTTCCTACACAGTACCAACCCAGGGAAAGGCAGCCAAGATTGCTGTAAGACAAAATTCTTCCAGGGGTCATTCCCACCTTGAAGACGGAGTGGAAACGGGTGACGGCTGGTTGCTCTCAGAAACTCCATTTCCAGGGGAACTATGGTCACTGTCACCGTTGTTGCTCCATGACATGTTTGCCTCTCCCTCAAATTCTTGCCCAGACATAATTCTCTCAATCTCTTCCTCTGATATCTGTCAAATACAGGACCGATACGGTTACTTCAGCTGAGAACAGAAATAAGGCAGAACCTCTGTACGTGAACACCTTGGCCGTGCAGCAACATCCAGAGCTGGAACCACCCGCAGCAGGAGAAAGGCTTTGCCATTCCTGCAGACCTCACATCTTCCCTTTACATCTACCAACATCCAGGAGAAATTCTATTTACAGCTAATCGCGGTGACCTCCAGTGCCTGCAGTACAATTCAAGTGACGATAACACAGTAGGCAGGAATGGACACATGAAAAGACGATGTCAAATACGCACAGCGATGAGCCGTAAATCAGCCACTGTCACGCAGTGAAAAACCTGGGAGTAAATGAGGCCAGTTCATCGGGAACATCACTCAGTACTCGCTGAAGAAAAGGCAAATGGAGGGTGGGGTAGGCTCCGGTTTGATAAAGCAATTGAGAGAGGCAAGGTGACAGATATAAATTTAGTCAGGAAAACGTAATCAAGCACCTAATACTTAAAAAAATTATTAACCAGTAATGCACAGCAAGCTAAAATAGACAAAAAAAAAAGGAAGAAATGGAGTTCACTGAAGTATAAAAGTTTCAAGCAAGAGCTGGGTATGCTCCTGGATAAATGTTGCATCAGTAGTGGGGAAAATGCAACATGACAGTTTCTGGGCTTTTTTTTCTTTAATTCTGTGCATGTCCCTTAGTGAGGCTGGCACAAAACCCAGAGAGACCTTGAGTTCACGTGCTGCAAGAAAGTGCAGTGAACTCTGAACATCATTTTCAAGGGCTAAACATTGTTTAGATGGTTTATTCCAGTCTTGCAAAATGGCCAGAAAAACATGGTAGGCTCCCCCAGGTACAGAATCTGAAGAGTGCAACAGCTGAATATTCTCACCCCAGGAAACGGAGCTGTTGGCGTAACCGACGGTCCAAGACAAGTCTCAGATGAGCCAGGGCCCATTAAGCCAGCAAAGGTGCTGGTTTACTACAGCTACATTGCTCAGAGAGGCAGCAAAAACCGTCACCTGGCCACAAATTAAATGTTTGCTCTTCCTTGACAGACTCACACAAGCTTTGAGAATCAGTAACTAATGCTGTTATAAATACAATGTCTGCAAACAGCACAAAACGTCCTGTCATGACTAAGAGACGTCTTCCTGACCTGAGCCAGGCTCTCTGGTGCTGGCCACAGCACGGCTGCCCTGGCTCATTGTCGCCTCTTCCCGCAGAGCACACGGAGCACCTGCTGCTGGGCTGCTCGCCCTTGGCTTTTGGACTGGGGCGAGCAGCGTCCTCACGGGCACAGAGTCACAGAAAGCGCCTTCAGTGCTGTTTCTGTTTTATTAAAATAAATAGTAAACTTTTAAAAGACTGCTTTTCCAGAAGGGAGCTGGAAATGGCCATCATTTCTCAGGCGCGTGGTACAAGCTGTTGTGCTGAATTACCTCGCGCTTTACAAGACATCTCCAGACAAGCTGCGCCATCAATCAGCAAGACATTTACTGGGTGCCCCACTTGCAACAACTGAAGGAATTGCAGCCGGCAGCCCGTGAGATTTACTGGGAGCTGCGGAGGGACAGACATCCTTGTGCGTCTCAGGAAGGACAGAGCACCGTGACGGCCGGAGCCCGGTGTCACACGGGTACCCCGGGACTGCGCCGTGTCCCCTCGGGGACCAGCAAGTGCTGAGCTGTATTTACACATCTCCTGTTCGCGAGGTGTATTCCTAACACTGCGGAGAGCCAAAGCCCTGCTGTGCCCACGGGAGGAGAGAAAGGCTCAGCAGGGCTGAGAAACGCTCCGCCAAACTGATCTCACCCCCACCCCACGACGAGCCGCGGCCACGGCCCGAGCCCACCGCCCCCGGTGTGCGCCAAGGCCACGGCCAAGGCCGCAACCGCTGAAGGGAACCGCAGAGAAGCAGCCATGCTCACCTGGACAGGTCCAATGCTTTTGTTTCTGCCTCCCGGCATGCCATCCTCTCTGATTGCTGAAAGAAAACAACCGGCCTCGGTGAGGAACACTACTGTTCAGTATGCCAGAAAGCCATAAGAAGGTATAACGCTATTTTAAAGAAAATCTTTACATCTGAAAACATCTGTTTTGTTCAACGCTGTGTACACAGAAACCTCCAGTGCTTTCCAGGGCACCGGAGAGCTCACGGAGCACACACCACGACCCTCACCCGAAGGGCATAAACACACCCACGGGGCTACAAGCATTACTCAGGGAGCTTGATTTCTTCGTGTGATTCTTGAGTGACAGACAATGAAGGAACAGCCATCCTTTATCACCATGAATTCCAGGGCAATTTGGGAGATGGCACATGGAAAGCCACCTGTGATTTAAAATTCAAGTTACTAGACTGGGCTACGCAGTTTCATTTCAGAAGAGCAGCCCAGTTTCTCAATACAGCAGCTGCACTTTTAAGGCTCTTTAAACAACTTCCAGGCAGCTCCAGTGAAGTCCAACTAAGGAGATTATCCTTTTAAGGCTGATTCTCCACCTTCCTCTTCCCCCTGCTTTTCTCTTTACCGGCAGAGCAGCTCTGCAGAAGATGACAGCGTTCGAGGGCTCCGCTGCTCCCCCCTCCCGGGCCGGGTCCCCCTTTATCAGGTCCCAATCTCTTTCCCACTGCGACCTGGCCAGACTTGGCAGGAGCCTCATCCCAGCTGTGCGGTGACCTTGCTGCTGCCACCGGCCTCACCCTGCCCGGCACCCGGGGCTGCAGCGGCCCTCCCGGAGCAGAAAACGGCACAAAATTGAAGGGGAAAAAAAAAAAAATCTGTACAGAAAAGCCACACCGCTGCTCGACTTCAGACACCCTCAGCAAAACCCATCCCGCCTGCCCCTGCGCTGCGCCACACTCAGGCTCACGCAGGCGGGTTCAGCCCCGGCAGCCGCAGCGCGGCCGAGCTGCGCACACCCGCCGGGAACGGAACGGAGCCGGCCCGGGGCGGGGGCAGCTCAGCCTGCACCGTGCGGCACCGCGGCGGGGNGCACCGGGGACACCGGGGGGCACGGGGGGGCAGCTCCACACCGGGGGGGCAGCTCCACACCGGGGCGCTCCCGGTGCTGCTGCCCCGCCGGGCTGAGCCAAGCGCACGGCACCGGTGGGAGCTCAGCAAATGTCCCTGCGCCCCTGTGACAAACCCATCCCAGGCACCGAGCAGCTCCCAGCGCCCCTGCTCACCCACAGCCCCACTGCCCGGGAGCAGAGACGAGCAGAACAGACCGGCCTTCTCCAGCCAGTCCAGCTCCCCAGGCCAATTCCTAATCAAAGCTGCTCGCGGATAAGCTTCCCAGCTCAGCCCCAGATGCATTTTCTAAGGAAGATCCTGGTGGATTGCAGGAAATTTATGGAAGTTTTAGTGCATTTGACAGGCGGCTTTCACATGAGTGATGATGCTAAAGGCATCGATAGCTGCATTTAAAAACCATGAGATGACACCTGTGTTTGGTGGCAAGAAAAGGTCCCTCCTGCCATCCCCGCAAGCAGCCCCTGTGCTACAGCAGCATCTGCTGCTGCTCAGGCTCCTGGCTGTCACCATTAGACCAAGAAATCTCTGCTTGTAATGGGTGGCAACATTTCCAGAGATTTACAAGTCAGGATGCAAGGACAGGTCCGTCAGGAAGGACAAACTGTTATTTTTCCTGAAAAAAAGGCATCACAGCAATCAGTTGTCCAAATATTTACATGCGCTTTCAATTCATACAGCTTCTCCCTCCAATACAAAGTAGTTCAGGAAGAATTTTTTTATCCATGCATAAATGTGCTGAAGTTTCACTTTTTATTGTCAAGACTTTTAGGGGCAGAATTGCAATAGGAAATGGCAGCTGAGCAAGGGGCACCTGTGCTGCTGACACCGGCCCCAGCCTGTTCCTCCACCAGTGAAAATCACACTTCTCTTTACCTTTCCGGTTCATCCCCATCTGGAGGCATTTGAGCAGGCGGCAGTACTGGCATCTGTTGCGCTGTTTGCGTGACATGACGCAGTTCTTGTCCCGACTGCATCTGTAAACCCGCTTGTTGCAGATGCTGCGTTTGAAGAAGCCCTTGCAGCCCTCGCAGGAGATGATCCCATAGTGCAGCCCCGTCGCTCTGTCCCCGCAGATCAGGCAGGTTCGCTGATCCACCCGCTCATCTGGAGGAGAAGAGGAAAGGCTTGTGGTCAACAAAGCGTCCTCACCGAGCGATCAGAAATGCTCCTGTGGGGACTGGGAAAGCCTCGGTGCCCGTGCCTGCCCGGACAGACGCCTGCAGAGCAGAGCGCAGCAGAAACCTGGAGGGGAAGAAGGGTCTGACGTGCCCTACGCCAACCGCACAGACCAGGGGCTGCAGGTACAGAAACGGTGCCTGGCAGACACCAACGAATGTGAAATACTGTCCCACCTCATGTATTCCTGAGGGCAAGCAGAGGGACCCACTCACCTCCTTGCTTCCTCCTGCAGTGCCAGCAAAAGCCTCAAGGCACAAGTCACCACCCAGACCCTGGTGAATTATGTTATTATTATAGAAATGATGGTACAGTTAAGCCACAATGATGTGATTTTCATGTTCTTTTCCAGATCTTTGGAAGGCCTTTGGATGGCTAAAAATGTAAATTGAAGGACTCCCAGCAACAGGAGCTGTCACATTGAATTCAATATCTTAAGACTCTAACGTCGCCTCTGAGGCCGAGCAGGGATGATGCACAGCTCGGCGAGAACCTGTGAGCAGGCAGGGATCCCTGGAGCAGGCAGGGATCAGCAGGGATCCCCACTGACAGCAGGCAGGGATCCCCATTGACATGGATGTCAAAGGGAAAGGAAAAGTGAACGATGGCTAAAGACACCCAGGTAGTTAACAACCCAGATGGAGCCTTGTTATCTCACATCTGCAGAGGGAGGCCTAACCCTTGCTTCACATCAGAACTCAGCTACACTGGAAATTATACCAGCAAGTTGCACCAGCAGCTTTTCCTGCAGCAGATGTTTAGCACAGCCAAACAGCTTAACCCCTCGCACGCCAGGCCAATCTGCCTTCCCCGCCCCAGGGGTTTAACCCATTAACATCCCAATGTTGCAAACAGAGCTGCACTTTGAAGATGGACACTATTCAAGTGCATTCGGGGTACACACAAATCTGCAGGACTAGCTCACCCTGGCCAAGGACAGCAGAGGCACCGAGGAACAGAAAGGACACGGCTTTGGTTTGGAGCAGCAGGACTCCAGGAACCACACTCGTGGTTTTCACTGTCATGCATTTCCTAGGGTGCTGGTTAAAAATATTACTTCTGGTATTTCTTGGCTTGAAGGTGCAACCATGCCATCTCCAATGGGCAAATTCAAAAGAGAGAAACAACCTGACATGATTACTCTAAAAAAGAGAGCCCGGCCAGAGCAGGGAGGGAGGAAGAAGCCAGCACAGTTCTGGGAGCAGCAGTTCTGTGAAACCAGCCAGGCCTTGAAAAGCCTCAACCTCAGGACAGCACTGGCTTGTGAGGATGAGCTGGTTCAAACTCACTTCAGCACAATGCCAGGCCTGGCTTTCCTCACTTAGCTTTGACCAGGGAGTTCTCCCAGATAAAACTGGTTTTACCTGCAGGACTTCTGGAGCAGCAGGACGTGGAAGTCACAGTGAAGTCCTCTCCAATCTTGATAAAGCCCAAGCAACCTGACAAACCAGTGTGTAGCTTCTTACTACTGGAGAACATGTGAACCCAATAGAAATAAATGAGCCAAATGTATCAGAAATGAAACCAACTTTCAGTTACACAAGTCAAGCAAGAATCTAAACCAGCTGCTCTTATTCATGGGCAGCTTCCTCCACAGTTTAAACCCAGTAGAAACCATAAACAATCTATCTTAATCTTTGAAAGTTCTGCTAATGCACAGCAGGCAAATTTGCACTTTTATGCAAGTTTCACTGACATTGTTATATTCACGTGACATTGTTATAAAACCTTAAAATAAAGAGATGAATGAAGGAAACGAAACCTTTAGCTAAAGAAACATTTGTGGTGTCATCACCTCACTAAAACATTGCCAGTTTTACAGGACAGACGACCTCAGGTATGTGTTTAACACAGCCCTACAGGAATGCTGGCACAGATCAGGAGCGGGGCTATCGGAGCATCTCGCCGAAGGGAGGCAGCTAAACATGACTTTGTAGTCACCAATTGCATAATCTCTACCTTCAGCGATCTGATAAACGTGGGGAGGGAGTCGGGGGATTAGCCTGCGACAGAAGAGTCCTCTATCTGCAAGGCTTAGCTCAGCCCCAGCTTAACTCCCGGCCCTCCCCCTGCTCCCACCAGCAGGGCCATAAATCGCGGGGGATCCCGGGGTCAGCAGCGCGGCCGCGCTCGCTGGGCACACGGAGCCCCGAACCCCGAGGCAGAGGGGACCCCGAGGCAGAGGGGCCGTGGGGACAGCGGCAGCGCCCAGGGCCGGGGGCTCCCTCCTCGCCCCGGCAGCCCCGGATGGAAATGAGGCTCATTTCCAGGCGCTGCTTTTTTGTTGTGGGAAGAATAGGGCCGTCTCCTGGCGAACATGGGAGGCCAGGACGATTAAAGAGAGGAAGAATCGGAATCCTTCCTTCGCCGTCCCCATCTCCCGCGAGCAGGGCGAGGGGGTGCGAACGGCCCATGGCCACAATCGCCGCACATGCCTCCCTGCACAAACTGTTCATTGGGTGCATTTCCAGATTGAAATCCACCATAGACCAGTGGCACACACCGTGAACAAAGACACAGACCTTCTGGGACTAGAGAGGGAAGTGCCCACATAGCCATAAACTGCTGCTCGAACAAAATCGGTAGATAAAAAATAATTACCTACACAAAGTCTTAGAGTTTCAGGGGTTTAAAAACGCCGTGCAGCCCCGTGTCCAGGCCCAAGGCGCCCTCCCTGCGGGTTTGCCGGATCCTGACCTCTGCTATCTTTCACCCTACTTAATGCAAGTGCCTTGTGTAGGCGAATGCAGGGACCGCCAGGGCAGGACCAGCGAACTCTGCAGAAATGGTCAAACACGGGCACATTTCAAGTAGTTTTACACTGGGGGTGCTCTGAACTCCCTTAACCTTGACATTTCACTAGAATCTCAAACCACAAAATATAACCATTTTCAAGCAAGTAGCCCCCCACCCCGGCTCTGTTACCTCGTCTCACCGATTCCTCTGGTTTCAAAAGCCACACACAATGACATAGGTTAAGACACAAAGCAGTTGGCAAGTTTTTTCAAATACCTTGCACATGTTTTATTTCAGAAAGAGCAAGCTGAGGAAGCTCCCCCCACCTCAATTTTCCTGATGGGTCTTACATTTAACGAACTCATACTCGGGATATTCTGGCTTTGTTCTCACAGCCCATTGTAGCAGGGGCCACTAAATCAAACAGTTGCTGCTACGACAAAAGCACTCACAAAAATCTCAACCTCATCTTGAACCCTGAAGATTTTTATGGCTACTCCCTCGCTAACCCCTCCCCGAAGCCACATTAAAGGATGTATTGTTTTCAAAGGTCATGGTAGGTTTCATACCACATTTTAATACAATGTAAATTCTCCAAGAATATTATTATGTTACTCAAGAGTCACAGAAGACGATGTGAGAAAGTTTTATGTTTTATAAGGCAAACGGTACAAGCAGTACACTTATTTTTTAAGACATGCTTTTCCCCTCCACAAAATGAGTAGTCTTGATAATTTTTAAAATAAAATTCCTATGAATTTCCAAAAGGAAATACCTTTGAATCCTGCTGAAGCACACAGCAAAGACACGTACAGAAAACACTAAAGCACACGAACGAGCACATAAAATACACGGCAAATAAATTAAAGTACCGGGACACAGGCCCAGCCTCCAGCGAGGCTCCACCTCGCTGTGGTGCCGGAGGAGACGCGGAGCAGCTCCCGCGGACGCTGCCTTCATCTCCCCGCTGCGAGGAGGAGGAGGACGGCACCATCCCTCCGGTGATCGCACCCACCCCTCCCAGCACAGCACCCACAGCTCCCTGCCAGAGACCTACCCTGGAAACAAGGCCGAGAGCCCCACAGGCAGCTTGCGTGGTTGTAACTGCGGTGCTTTATAATGGAGCAGAAACAAAGACTTTATTTCCTAGAGCGAGGCCAAAAGCGAAGGCACAGCCCCCCGAGCAGACGGTGCTGGGACTCGTTCCTGCTGAAGAGCAAGAGGGAGGACATGGAAAGCTGCAGCTTGCAAAACTTCCCATTTGAACAACAGAATGAGACTTTTCAGCTAAAAAAACCTTATACACCTAAAAAAAGATTACAGATGACACTCAGCACTGCAATTCATTAATATATTCAACATCTTTTCAACTGCGTATCATTTATTTGTTTTGTGATTAACTCAAACTCACCCTATCACAACATGGCCCACTGTACCTTCAGCTGTGTTTAATCTCAGTCTGCTCAACCCCAGCTGTTTGGGGAGGGGACACACGTGTTACTTTAACCCCTAACAAAATCTCGCTCACCTCTGATGATGCTTCAAACACAAGCAAAAGTCTTCGTTTCCCCCTTATCTTTCCTAACCTTTTTCATAGTCAATTTTTAGTTTCAAGAGAAATACCTTGTTAAATTCAGTCCAAAGAACCGGGGTTGTTCCCCCCTCCCCACGGAGTGCAGCATTGTCCAAACAAGTCCACCCCCAAAACCAGGCGCATTTGCTTAAGGGCCTTTTCTCTAACTTATAACCGATGAACACAGGGATTACATTTTCTGTTGGGTGGTTTCTCCCCAGGACAGCCGCAGCCGAGCCCACGGGCACAGTGTGCTGGGTGTCCCGCTCCCCCTGCACCCGCAGAGGGGGGTCCCAGCCGCTCACTGGATGCGGGGAAGGCACCAGAGTCCTGCCTGGCCAGGCCGGGCTCAAAGAGCAGATTGTGCTGCCCTGGATCAGGCTGGCCACAGTGTGAGCCCGAATAGAATTAACCCTCTGTGAACTAAAACAAAAACATTTGTGTGCCCAGCTGGGATAAAGGTTAATTTAAATGGACAAGCCTCCTCAAGTCCTTTAAAAAAAAAAGGGAGGGGGGGAAAGAAAAAGGTTGCCTGCAACCTTATTCTCTGTACTGTAAAAAGATGTTGTACTGACAGAGACACAGTGTGGCTGCAGTTTGAAAAGCACCAACAGAGTATTGAAAAGAGGAGAAATGCTGAGACAGGCCGGTGCATCTCAGCTTTGGTCTCTCTTTCCAATAATTCAGTAGAAAACTCACGGTCTTATTCCACACTGATTTTGTTCCTGCCAAAGAAGAGCTCGGTAAGAAGAAAACCCTCACGAAAACAAACAAACCAACCCAGAAATCATCGGCTGCTTTTTTTTCGTGTGGGTATAAATCAAGAGTGTGCAGCTGATGAAACCCATCACCCTTCCCTTCCGCGGGCTGGGACCGATCACCATTTGCATATCAAAACCTCATCTGTAAATGCCGCCTCTCCCGGCGGGCTGGGACCCCCGCACCCCCCCGCACCCCGTCCCGCAGGGCCCGTCGCCCGCCCCATTGTGCGGACAGGGCCGGATCCTTCCCTGCAGCACAAAGAGTTTGGAACAAAAGCCCCCGGCCCCCAAATGTGCCCCCGGCAGCCCAGGGGCAGCTGCAGCTGCTCCCCCAGCCCCGTCCCACGGCCGCAGTTCGCACATCAGCTCCCAGTCGCCGCTCGCTCTCCCAGGTGATCAGCTTTCTCTAATCCAATTTAAGAAAAAGCTTTTCGCACGGTTCCCTGCCCTTGCTCCAGCACGACCATACGCTCCAAATTAAAATCTGGTTTAGACTCTTTTTAAAAATGGATACGTTCCAAAGCAGTAAGGGTAAAAGCTGATTTGCCTGCCTAAAAAGAATTCTGTTGGACCTATATAAATTGCCTAGCTGTGCAACGACGCAGAATGATGCAGAATTAAGAAAATCTACGATTAAAACAACAACAACAAACCCCAGAAGTCCCTGCCTACAAGGAGGCAGGGCCTGGGCACGGCTAAAAATAATGACTTTTCAAAAGGTGTGTTACCCAAACATGCAGTGTGCTTTCCTTAAATATTCTGTCCTTACTCTAAAGAAAAGCTTTGCCACGGTCTTCAATCACAGAAGAAAAAAAAAAAGAAAAAAAAAGCGGTAAAATATCTGTGGACTAGTATTAGTCTCAGGAGAGATGGAGCTACGTTATCAAGTGCCTACACGACCCCGATACTATCAATAATTAACAATACTAAAAAAAGCTCTACCAGATGGTCAATGGGATTAGGAAGTTTAAAATATAAACAAATTAAGCCACAAAACAAACTGATACTTTTTTTTCTTAATTGCATAATCCGGTGCGCAGCTGAAGGCTGCCAGGCACGGCCAGAGCCCGGAGCCGCCGTGGAAAGAAAGAACAGGAAAAAGCCTTTTCGGCTGTTTCGCTACCGCAGCCCCGCTGCAGAACTCGAACCCGAACGCGGGCCCCGCAGCCCCCGAGCGCTGGGACGGGGCAGCCCCGGAGCGGCTGCGGGGGACGGACCCCGCACCCCCGGACCCCGCTCACCTTCCATGCAGGTCGAGTCCCGCTTCATCCCCCCGGCCGCGCTCAGGGCCGCCTCATGGCCGGGCCCGGCGGGGAGCGGGGCCAGCGGCGCGGNGCCGCCCCGCCCGGCTCCCCGGACGCCTCCCCGGCCCCGGCCCCGGCCCCGCAGCGCGGCCACAACCTGCCCGAGTTTTTCCCCCGAGGTCCTCGCACGGCCGAGACAACCGGCTGCTGGGGGACGGGATTAACACACGGCAAGGAAAAAACAGGGCTTTTGTAGTATGAACAGGATTTCTTTAAGCTGGTAACAACTATTGGCCAAAACCTTATGTTTCATTTTAATGACCGAGTCCTGCTTTGCGGCCAAGCAAACACAGGCAGCAGCACACGCCAGGCAGAGCTGCCCGCACTGCACACACCAGCGTGGGGACAGGGACCAGGGACCCGAACCGAGCAGTGGCCCAAGGACCGAGTGTGTGCCAAGAGACGATGGCCGGGGTGGGGCTGGTGCACGGGCAGCTGGCGATGGACAAGCGCAAAGGTCAGTCAAATGATCAGAACTTAACAGTATGATCGACACCGGCTGGTCAGTGAGCTGGCATTCACCTTCCTAATGGAAACAGTTCCAGCAGCACTATTGCTAGAATGGAGTTAAAATCACACTGGCCATAGCTCCAACAAGAAAATCAGCACTATGATGAAAAACACTACGTGATATATTTGGTGTTTCATCTTTTCCCAATTTCTCTCTCTCATAAGAAAAAGTCCATGCTGCCTGTCCTCCTGAGGCAGGTCATTTCTGCCTCCAAACTGGGTGGCAGCACAAGCTTTCATAATAAAAAATCCGTAACTGATCTGCCTGCCTCAAAACAGGGACCACCGTGGCAGCCCTGGTAACAGTGAGCTCTGCCAGACACAGCCACGTGTTCCTCTGCAGCAGTCACTGTTTTCATGAAGTTGTTCTGCTCCTTCATCCTCCTCTGGGGATGAACTCAGCACTGGATGCTGTGTGGTTCCTGTGTGCTGCAAACATGGGATGCCCCATAACCTGTCCCAGGGCTCAGCTGCGTTTGGCCAAGCCCAGCCCCAGCTCACCGCACCAGGGCACTGAAGGGAACGGCCAAAAACATTCCCGCTAATGCCCAGTTCAGCCTGTGCTCCAGATGTCTACACTGACGCCGTTCAAAAGCCAGATCTGCCTCTGTTCCTCATCCTGAGGACTGCAGGGCTCAACCATGCTCTGAGAAATGGTTGACTTAAAACAAACAAGGCGCGGAGGCAACAAAAGAGGTCATATTTCACTCGATCCCAAGCCTGAAAATTTATTGCTTTCTGGTGACATCCAGCAATGCAAATAACACCCCCGTGCACGCCAGAGCAGAGCTGAGCAGCGTCCTCCTGCAGGATGGGCACCCTGCCCCAGCAGAGCCCTTGGGCGGGGGGGGCTGGCCAGACGGGCTCAGAGGTCCCTGCCAACCCCAACCCTTCTGGGATTCCGTCTATTCATAATCCCATTTTTAACCCAGCATTTCTGCAGGAGCGAGTTGTCGCAAACCAGCCGTGCTCTGGGCCAGGGCTCTGGTTTGCTTACGCTGCAAATCTGTAAAGTGGCTGTGCTGGTCCTTGACATGCTCTTCGGGTTGACCTCTCTTCTCTGCCTCGGGGCTTCCCCAAGCAGGGCTGTGCGAGGAGCTGGTCCCTGCCCTCGCAGCGCATGGCCAAGGTAAGCCGTGCCCCGCTGCACTATTGACACAGCTGCTTGCAATTGTGCCTGCTCCCAAAGCTCTGCATTCTTCATCCCCTGCGAGCGCTCGGCTCGCTCCGGCACCCCTCGGAGAAGTGTGACCAGAATGCTGAGTGCTTGTTTTGTAACACCGCAGCGCGATGTGGACACAGCCATCTCAAAGAAAGCAACTTAATCTCAGGATAACAGGGCAACATGAAGTTGCGCACATAACTGCTGCTGGGACTCAAACCAGGGATGCACCAAACCCTGCTAATTCAGAAACAATGGCGAGTATAGACAAAACCTGTCCGGGAAAAAGGATAATTGACCAAACAACTTCAATCGTCCAAATTATGCAAAACTCACGTTGAATACGCATTACAGTTTGTCCATAGTAAATCCTTAAGGGAAGAAAATAATTGCAGAGATCTGGAATTGTCCTGTAAATTGAGAGGCCAAACTATGAATGGGCAGAGGGCAGGCAGAGACAAGAAAGATCAATTCCGTTGTCTGAACCAAACAGCCTCACAGCCAGCCTGGTAAAAGGAAAAATGAAGTGGCTGGTTCTTATTTTAGCCTGAATCAGCCAATTCCCACCCCAAACAGAAAAAGCTGATGCTATTGTAACTGACATCTAAACTTCTAGAATAACACCAGTTTATATCAGTAAAAGCCAAAACCATTGCCAAAATGCTGACAAGTGACACTGCTGCCTGCAGTGGATTTATTGTCTTGACATTATGGCCATAAGGGACAGGCGTGGAAAGCAAGAGGCTGGGATCTTCCAGGACACTGTGGACAGGCAGCCCCTTCCTCCAGCTCTCACCCTCCCACCCACCAGTTCATAATTCTCCAGGCTCCAGCGAGGCTTTGCCCATTTTCATGACAATTGGGGCTCTGTTGTGTCAACGCAGTTTGAGACATCGGCCCCTTTGTGGCACGAACAAAGTTCGAGCTCTGGACCACAAAACCACGCACATCTGGGTGCTGAAGGCAACTAAACCAAGAGCTGCCTCCACATAACCGAGCTTGCCACAGACCAAAATAAAACACTGAAGTGCATATGATTTCAAGCAACAAATCATCCACAAGGAAATCCCAGACTCCTGGCTTTGGTCTTCCTTTACCAACAAACGGTCCTGCAGCGCCGGCGCCCCTGAGCCCGCGGTGCAGCACACGCAGGAGCAGTCCCACGGGCACGGGAGCCTCCAGCAGGGAGCAAGACCCACAGCCCATGTGCCAGAACCAGGCTGGTTTGCAAATGTAGCTGAACAAATGATATAAACTGAGATTAACGCACCTTGGCAGCCTCGGTAGTGTGGACGTTACCACTTTCAGCCACTGCAGTGACAGAACTGGTTCCAGGTAAACACAGCGCATACTTTCCCAAAAAACTCTGTTCCCCTCACTCTAGGTATACAGGTATTTCAGAGGCAATAAAAAAAAAATTAAAATAAAATTGTTTACAGAAGCTACGGAAGGAACTGCAAAAAAATGATAATAAACATCTGCCTGACTTCCGAGAAGTGTTGTGACAGCAGTTTCATCACAGATGTGGGTAATTCCTCTGCTCCCTAGTGCTAAATGCACCAGGAACACGGTGTTGGTAATTCTGGTGAAGGAATTCACTTGGTGCACATAAAATTAAGCATTTTCCTCCTTCTTACTAGTTTGAGAGGTTGTTGTGCAAAACGAAACCTTTTATCAAATGTCCAGTTTTATCTGTTTATTTGCATTTTTATCTGCTTGGCACTGAATTTGCCATCCCAGTCGACTGAGCAGCTTGCAAGCAGTGTTCGACTGCGGCTTGCTGGGTGACAAACCGGGGTGCCAGCTCTGCGTGAGGGGGAAAGGCAGGGGGAGGTTAAGGGCTCCTTAGAGAGGTTGCCTTCAGAGGAAAAAGGGAAAACAAATGGGATTGTAGGCATGAGGAGTATATGGTTTTACTGCCCTAGTGGGCAAGTACAAGAAAGGAGAATTGCAAAGGGAGAAGCTTTACATTTCTATGAGCAGGCAATCGAGCTGCATTCTAAACCCTTTGCAGAAAGCGCTTCCCTTCCTACGGGATGGCTCCATCCCGTTCTGGGAGCGTCTTCCGGAACTCCCGGTAACCCAGATGGGGTCACGCAGCCTCAGATTATTCCGGAAAATGGGGAGAGGTCCTTGAGCTGGGTCCGCATTCCCCACAGCGCCTGAGCGCCCACCGCTCACACCACCCTCGCCCTCCTCCCGTCCTCTGCCGCTGGGTGCAGGTCCCACCAGGCCAATATTCAGGCCGAGCACCCTCCGAGGACACAGCAGGTGCACATCCCACCTCCAGAACCAGCACACCCATCAACACCAGCATGTGCACGAGGGAGCACACATCTCTTTGTCCAAACCTGAAACGGGCCCGTGCCTGGGCAGAAAAGGCAAATGTTCAGCGGGATGCAGGAACAGGAGGGGCAGGCAGGTCAGAAGGCAGAGAGTATCTCCCGGATTTGAAGAGGCAGGAAAAGTTTGGTGCATTTAAGCGGTAAACTGAAAAGCCAAAAGATTATTTTAGGCTCAACTTGCATAAATGGCAGTTGTACCAACTACACTGTCTGCTGCAGTTGCTGGTATTTTTAATAATAATAACAACAGACCTGTGTTTCTTATTCTAACTGCTGTTATTATTATTGTTCTGACCATGACTTCCAATAGGCAGCAACAATTACTGGAAAGACAGGAAAGACAACCAACCAACCAACCAAACCAAACCAAAGAGTGAGAGTACACTCCCTCAAATTTCAGGTCAGATAGCAAAACAAAGAGGAAAACAACTTCAGAACTAAAACTGCAAATTCTGCACCTGCATGGAACACATCGTTATGACCGCAGTTGTTAATTAGCTGGTTTAGATCATTAGGAGTGAGGGGCAGATCCCACCCTGTGCCCTTGCCGGTCGGTGAGACACGGCAGAGGGGACGGGGGGTGGCACAGCCCAGAGCAGCGCGGGGGGGTCGGGAGGTGGTGACACCAGCGCGGTGCTGAGCAGAAAGGCGCGAGCATCGCTTGGTCTAAGCAAGCAAAGATAAATGAATGGATTCTACGGAAAGAGAGAATAAGTTGACAGCTGCTAATCCCGGGGATTTACAGCAAGTTTAAGCAATGTCCTACCCTGAGGCGTTCCTGGGCACGGCACTGAGATGGGGTCCCAGCCTGTCCCCCGCTGCTGTCCAGCCCTCGTGTCACTGCCGCTGTCCCAGCCCGTGTCACTGCTGCTGTCCCAGCCCATGTCAGTGCTGCTGTCCCAGACCGTGTCAGTGCAGGGACCATTCCTCCTGCAGTGACCCGGGGCAGAGCCATGGCCCGCACAGGGCTGGCTCTGGCTGGTGGCTGGACGGGAGATGGCAGCATCCGACAGACGGACGGACCATCGGCCCCGCCGCGGTGTCACCCCGACAGGCACCGCAGCCCCGGACGGTGAGGCAGGGGCACAGAACCTGCGCTGAGCCATCCTCGTCACACCGGAAAGCTGAGTACAATAAAGATACAAACTGAGACTTTAAAATCAGCTTTTCCTGCCCTCAGGAGCAGAATCCCCCAGCTCCGGGGCTGAGCTCTGAGCCCTCCTGGCCACCGGCGCTGCCAGCAGACACGGGCTCTGACACCCTGTCACCGTCCCTGGGTGCTCCGCAGGTGACCGGGACATAAATGACTCCTGCTAGCAGCCTGGTTGGCCCTTTGGTCTTATTTTTACTGCAATTAGCTTTTCTGTTATTGGGAGCAGCTATTCAAAATGTCTCTTTTTGCCAATCTCTTTGAGTATTACATTCAGCTTGCTGAAATTTGCAATGCTAGTTTCTTGTTTTACGAGGAAAGGGAAAGCTGAGCAGAGGTGTCCTCCCAGAATTTACAAGAACAGGAATAAAAGTCCGGGGGAGCTGTCTGGTATACACTGACAACACCCACAGGCTTCCCTTTTGTTCCCAGGTAAACGGCCAAGAATAGATCCATTCAGAAAACAGCTTATCCCATGGGAGAAACGAACATCACCAGAATTCTCAGCTTCTGATCCTAACTCTGCCAACACTTGGGCTCAGGAAATTAAATCTTGTTGTTCTGTTGGAGCAGTCTGGAAATCCGGGACATTTCTGCTTTGCTACCCCCCTCCTACTGATACTGCTCTCCCTTTGGAACAGTTACCTCCCTGTCTTCCTTCTGCTAAATCTGGCCCTATTCCTTTCCTTCAGATAAACTAGACTCTCCATTTCCACATCATTTCTGCCAGCAGTTCCTGGGTCCCAGATCCCACCCGCCCACAGCAGCATGAGGTCCCAAATGAAGATGTACGTGACTGTAAGAGCTCGTTTCAGCAGACACCAGGGAAACCCTGTCCTGCTCGCCGGCTGCGAAGCTGCACAGGGCAAACGATTCACATACTGACAGATCGCGAGGCTGCCGAGAGCGGGGACGGCTTCTTTGGGTGCAAAGACTGATCGAACACGCAGTATTTAAGACAATTAGATTTTCAAAGAAACTACACTAAACATTTCTTTCATGTGTAATCAAATTATGTTAAAGCAAACCTCACAATTTAAGCCATTCCATTGGTCAGCTCCTATTTGTTTTCCCTGCACCCTCATTTTTGCTCCAGATCTGTCACATTACATTAACACCTTTCCTACTCACTGCCTACAGAAATAACAGCCTTCGACATGCCTGCACAATCCATTTGTCCTGCTCTAATTACTTTTTGACATAGCCTCTTTTGCTGTTATCTTGCCTTTTCTGACCTCTGTCTGTATTAAAGCCATTTAAAATAATCTTTAAACTCAGTATCTATTGTGATGTGTCTTACATGATACTACTGGAGACTCAGGCAGCAACATTCTGTAAATCAAATATTTAAATCTATGGTAATAAGATAATGTAGCTCATGAGGAAAGCTAGTCCATACTGGTTATAGCTGCAATGGGCTGTCCTTAACATGAGTCCCCAGGACTGCAACACATTTTCAGGATTAAACTCCTATAGTCATAAAACTGTTCTATATAACCAGGTAGCTCAAAGATAAATGGGGTTTTCTGTATACTAGCGAATTTCCCTCAACTCCACAAATGGGGAGAAAAGCAGGAGAAACTGAGAAAAGTGGTCATCTTGCACAAACCCACTCCAACAAGCACCGAACAAATGGAGCAAACAGGAGGAGCCCCAAGCGTGGGCAGCTCAGAGGAACCAGGACAAATCCCTCTCCTCTGCAAGCCCGGAGGAGAAACCAGGAATCTCTGATCCCAACATCCCCCTGTTTCCACCAAGCCCATTCAAAAAGTGTGTCCTCGTTTTCCTTCGTGGCTGGCTCACAGAAGATGTCTGTAATTACCAGCTCCTTCCCCGCTGGAGCAGCAGAGGATCTGCCCTGTGCCAATATCTGCTTCGGAGTCAAGAACTTATTCAATGTGGTGGAACTAATGTTCTGGATGTCAGGTTGATCCCCACGTACACGTGTCTCACGATACAGTCCTTAACTACATTTTCACATGCTATTTCCCACATGATCCCACCTCATGCTCACTTAATTGGTAGCTAGTCAATATTTTACTCACTTTAGAAGATACTTCACAAACCTACATTTGCTCAGGTTCATTTACACCATAATTATCCAGTTCACACAAAGTCTGGTCTTCCAGATACAACCAGTGTGGGTCCAAGCACAGCTCTCCTGGGAAAGCAGAGCTCGATATTTTGTCTTCCAGATGACAGCACTGTAAAACCAACGGGGGACAAAACCAGAGTCAATTAAAATACATTAAATGTAATGTAACAATGCTGTGATTTGTCATAGCCAGCCAAGCGGTTTCATTTCTTTGAATTCCTCTAACTTTGTCCTCAGGACATGAAGAGCCCATGAATGTTGTGGAAAGCTCTTCCCACAACACTTCCCTACACACATTTTTTATTTTTCCCTTTTCTTTCCTGTCAGCAGCCCTGACCACAAAAGCCTGTCTCATTAAGGCATCTAAACACAAGAGGGACCCGCGGATCCAGGACCAGACCAGTCTGCTACTGGTCTGCTCAGAGCATCCCTTGCTGCAGAGCTCTGGCATCCTCATGGATGACACCGTGCGTGCAAATGACCCACCGAAGGAACCCACCGCTCCCCAGGCTGCCCGGGACCTCGGCCCCCCAATTAGGGGGGTTGATTGCCCCTCATTAAGCGTGTCCTGAGCCGCACTCTGGGCACGGCAAACACTGCAGCAACACGGTGCCTGCCCGTGACCCGGCGCCAGCTCTGCTGCGGGGAATGGGAAACCGCAGATGGTCCACACCACCCAACTCTGCCCGTTCCTCCCGGGGGGCTGAGCAGCGTGTCCGTGCGTGCTGCGGCCGGACAGACAGACAGGCAGAGCTGCCCTGCCGAGGTGTCCGGGGCTGCTCCCCCACCGCCGCGCACGGGGTGGAACCGCGGGGATCCCCCGCAGCGCCGCGGGCTGCGGGCAATGGGAGATGGCTTCAGAGGAAACATGTACCGTTCAGATTGGGAATTAAAATGACCTGCCCCAACAACAGCTCCTGGACCTCAGCGTTACATTTTTCGAATTCCAAGTGTATTATATTTTCACGTTGCTTATTTAAGATAAGCCTTCTCATTTTTTGAAAGTTAAAAATTAAAATCTGCATTAGTGCTTTTATCATATATCTTGAAAACAAGGCAAATAAAAGCCTCCCAGTGCTTACCACCAGGCATCTTATCGGCAGAAAATACAGGGCTGTTTGTGCTGTGTTGTGATGACTTTGCAGCGCACGTACCACAAAAGCAGCCTTTGCTACTCACAGGAGACACTCTCTGGATGTTCAGACTCACAGATCCGAGCACAGCGAGGGTGCTGTGCCATGTGTTAGAACAGGCTAAATCACATCCAGCAAGTTTCTAGCCCAAATTTAGCAAACTATGCTTGCACTACATTTATAGGAGCAAATGCAAGATGTCAGATAAAGGCCACACCGGAGTGAAAACACAGTCAATAGTTGGTTAAATCTAGAGTTAGGTTTATATAGTTCTACAGACACAGATGCCACTTAACAAAATGGCACATAAATACCCACAGGGCAGCGATGCTCTTATTTAAAGCAAAAAAAGACATCCATCTTTTCCACCCCGAATATAAGTCTTGCCGAAACCTAGTTACGTGATTGCTTATTATTTGTAACAAAATACAAATGTTTTCCTTTACGCCCTCCGCAATCACAGAGGAATCCCTACACCCACCCTTAATATGTACTGTTGTGTAGAATATTCAGTACTCCGGCCTAGAGCCACCCACCCACTGAAGGGCTCCAAACCCTCCCCGCGCGGCGCGGCGGCGCAGGGAGCGGCTGTGCGGCCGGCGGGGCGCGGGGTGACAGTCTGACACGGTGTCCTGCTGGGACCCAAGAATAGCAACGCCTTAAAAGGCAGCGATGTTGAGATCACAAGGAAAAGAGAATTAGGGCACAGCTGTGGAGTTCTGTAGGCTAAAACATAGACTCAATATGTCAGAGAAAATTAAATCACAGAGCTACATGTAATTTCTAGTCTCATTTATAACTTGGCTGTAGCTGTGCAGAATTTGTGCGTGGGTCATACATGTGAGTTGCTGTGTTTCTGCACACAGAAATAAGAGCAGAATTGTTTTAAAAAGAAAAACCAGCGGATTTATATACAAACAACAATACGAACACCAATGCCTTGAACGATGTTTACATACTATTGCAGCTCAAACATGGGTTTATAGCCAGCCTTTCACCCAGCCCTCGGGGACAAACAGAAAAGCTCCAGCCCCATTCGTGGAACAGGCAGAGCTCACGGCTTTCCCTGCAGTACACAACACAGGAAAACCGAACCAACACGTTAGCACGCTAAACACATCTGAAAAACACCTGCGTTTTCCTGTGCCTGTCAGATAGGGGAAAGAGATCTTTCCTCAAAAACAAAGGCACCAAAACGGATAACAAACTTTTGCAGAGGCTTTTCCCCCTTGAAGAAGTGACATCCTTTCATTTTTCAGAAAGTATCGACATATCAATTAGCTAGTATTTCTTTGTGCTTGAAGACCAGCAGTAGCTTGTCCTGTAAAAGCATTCCCTGTCCACGGAACACAGCCCATTAACCCCAATACCTCCTGTTGCAGCCTGTGTCCGACTCAGGAACTCTGCGGGGTGCCGGGGCCTGCAATGGTGAGAGCCGCGTGTGGAGGGGCGCTCCAGGCCCTCCCCAGGGCCTCTGCCCAGCTCCGACAAACAAAACGCGGCAGGCATCGCCTGATGAGACTTCACCCGTCTCTTTAAAGGGCTCTGACGGCTGAGGATGGAGGAGGAAGGGAAGCTGGCAACACGGGAACAAGAGGCTGATTGGGGTGAGGCATACAAGGCAAGCCTTCCTAAATAACTGGTACTTGAGCCCTGACACGATACAGAACAGCCAGGGCACAGAGGTGGGAGGCTGTACGTAATTACGGCTGTTCAGCTGAGTGTATTTCCCGCGGAGCTGACAACGCACGGCTGCACGCAAAGCACGCGGGTCTGTTGGGATCAGCTGTCCTTTGTCCCCAAAGAGGTAAATGATACATCTGATCTGCACACCGAGTTGAAAAACTGTTAAAGATTATGCCCGAGCTGCAGGCAGAGCTGCAGACCAACAACCTACAGGAGGCAATGCCTCTGAAGGGGTAATACAAGGAGAGATTTTACGAAGGGTAGAGAGTTCGGCAGCCAATAGATGGGGAGAAGCTCAAACAATCCATCGAGGGACCGGCCAGGGGACACAGCTCAGCACTGGGCAAAGGAGGAATGTGCTGGGACCGCCCTCACATGGGGAACGGGACACCTGGAGAGCAGGGGACGGGACACCCAAGAGCAGGGGACGGGACACTCAAGAGCAGGGGACGGGACACTCAAGAGCAGGGACAGGACACCCAAGAGCAGGGGACGGGACACCCAAGAGCAGGGAGCCAGCAGAGCTGTGTGAATCCAGGCTGCAGCGCTGAAGGTGAGAAGGCTGTTCTGGAAGCTGCACACAGCGGCAGGTTCCCGGGGCAGTCCTCAAGCACACACGCTGCACATGGGTACGCGTGCACACCGCAATCTAATTGATGGAGAAAATGCCAAATGTTTGAGATGAATTGTTTTTCCCAAGCAGAACTACGTATCGCCTTCTTTAAAGCACAGCCTACTTCCTATATCTGCAATGTTTTTCACAAATACCGCACATGGTGCAGAAAACAATCCCGTAAATGAGGATGCAGAAAGAGGTCACGAATTCTCTCAGAATCTCTTTTGAACAAGGGCTCATCGCAGCCACACACGTTGTCACCAGTCTCGCTCGGGTCCGTACGGTGACCTGCCACCCCCTGGGAGGCGGGACCCTCCTGCAGCAATTCCACACCGGGACAGAGGTCCCAGCAGGACGGGAGTCACCTCCCAGCACACGGGATGCTCCATTCCCTACTTCTTCCACCAGAAGAATATGTTTGGCATTTACATGCAGCATTTACATACACAAGCATGGCGTTACACAGAAATGTATGTGAAACGCGTAAATCTCAGGAACAGAAAGAACTAGAACAACAACAAACAGTTCTCATGTGCAGAACCTCCCTCTGAAGCCGACGCAGGGCTGGGAGAGCAGCCACACGAAATCCAGCCGCTGGATCCTCTGCCTGTTCCTCCTGCCTAAAGCTCCTTCGCACGGACTTTGCTCGTTTCCCTCTGGCTGGTTTCAGCATCCCTATTACCCCGAATCAACCCTGCCCTTCGACTTTGACCAAAAGAAACACACCGAGCCAACCAGAAAACGCTCATTCCTTCATTACACCCAGGCAAGGCTCTGAGGCTGTGAAGAAATGCATTTTCCACCCCAAGCCGTGCGCATCGCACGTACTGTCCTATTTCCTATTCACTCAGTCCCTGCGGAATCACAGTGTATTGACTGCAGATGCACCCGTAGTTCTGATGTCATCTCGAGGCTTTTTTTTTTTTAGGTGAAGCATCTATATTTCTTCTGTTCTGAAATGAAACTGTAACAAGCCTAAAATCTCTTCAATGGGAAATTTCACAAACAGAGGATTATGACTTCAGCTACAGAATAAGCAGCAGGAGCAGATGGAACTCTTCAGAAACAATGATTCCATTTTCATGCAAATTTCCTTAGTAGTTAAAAAAAAGACGAAGAAAAAAAAAAACACCACGATATCAGAATGGTTTCTAAATGGAAGGTTTCTGAATGATGCTAAAAGCAAAGGCCTGGTTGCTCTCCACAATCCAAAGCATTTTAGCAGCAGCCGGGAAAAAAAAAACAACACAACAAACTAAGACCAGACTCTGCACCTCCTGAGAGCCGTGCAAACAGGAATGGAAAATGGAATGAAAGTATATTTTAGTTTTTATGATTTTCAACATCATCAGCGGCTTTGTGATAATGCATACTTCAGAGCTAATTCTCATGCTCTTTAAGAGCACAGGCCTCATTCATGAAGCAGCATGACAAAAATTCTTTATCCACTTGATGAGTACAGAAGGTGACAGCCAGCGAGCAAAAGACAGGCCCAGGGACAGCGCCGGAGCGCCGACCTGCAGCGCGCGCTGGGGGCACGAGTGCTCCCTGATTACAGAACACAGACACGCATTTTTCAGAGCTGAAATGTGGAAACTGAGCCAATTCTTTTGTTATTAATACTGGCAGCATACCCTAAAAACCAAATACACGCACAGAGTTAGCAGGCCCCGTTTCTGGCTCTTCTGCTGACTTGTTACTTGGTTTTGCTCTTACACTTTCATTTTTCCCTCTTGTTTACTCCTCGAGTGAGAGAATTCAAGCTGCTGTGAGGACAACTGACACTGCACAACCCGCCCTGCAAATGTGGCTGTGCCACACGGCGGTGTAAATCACCACACCGCTTTGTGTGTGGAATACATTGCAACGGGAACAAATGGAAACGCTCTGGAAGGCCCGTGTAATTCCACTTTTACAGGCTACTTTTTTCAACCAAGGTTTTAAAGCAGAGAGAAAACTACATGCACAGGAAAGCCAGAGTGAAAGGCAGTGCTGTTTGCCACGATGAACCGGGGGAGATGCTGCAGCCAGCCGGGCCGGGCCCATCGGATGAGCCACCCCATGGCCCAGAGATCCCCCTGGCACAGCATCTCCTGATGCTGCTCCTCGAGTTCCGTAGTGAGTCTTCGTATAATTCTATTGATTCTGTCAAACCATTTCTATTTGTCAGTTTCATGTTGATTTTTAAAAAAATAAATTTTCTCCTTCCTTTTTCATGTGAAAGAGACACAAAATTAGCTTTAAATAAGACTGCAAAGAATGCTAAAGCAGAGGCCTCTGAACTGTGTGGTCAATCCCAAGAATACTTCTGTTTAATCCCATTCTACCTACACTTACCCCTTTCATCATGCCACTGGCCAAATGTTTTCACTTTGAATTTGCTCTCAAACTGAATCTGCTTCCTTCCCTCATTGAGTTGGATGGATTTAAGTAATGACAGCTACCAAAAGCACAAAGCACATACAAAACAACTCAAAAAAATGGGCTCAATAAGGTTTATTTTCAAGCTTTTCCTTGCTTACTTCTCAGCAGAAGGATGCACAAGTAGAAACGATTTCGTCAGCTAATCCCTCTTTGACCCAAATTAACTTTCCCCAAACTATTTCTTAAATACTTTGTTTTACAATCTGTCTGAATGAACTCGACAGCATGTTTGGGTTTCCCAGGGCAAGGCAGGGACAGCGATGGGGGACAGGACAAGGTGGCCGCTGGGCCGGCACGGTGCCCCGGGCAGGTCGGGCTGCCCAGCATGGGACTCGGGGCTCCGGCAGCGCCAGGACCTGCTCCCTCGGTCACGGTGGGTTTGGGCTTGCACAACTTCATTCACACCCTTCAGCAAGGAGGGCCAAGGAGAAACAGTGACCAGGACCTTGCACCATGCTCCCGAACGGGAGGCGTCTGCACCGCAGCGGTAACTCAGGCTCAGCACAGACCTCAGCCGCAGGATCTGCTTGCCTGGCTGGGTCAAGCGTACTGGATCTGAGCAAACTTACTGGAAGGTTCTTCCTCCCTCCTTCCCCTCTCTTGTCACAGTTTTCTCCAGGACAGTAGCGCCAGAAGGACTCTGGAATAACTGGGAGCAGCACACGGGAGTGCCGGCATTACCTCTCTTTTAGACGCCTCAACAGATCTTTGCTGCTTTTTCCTTTTGACTTGGGTAAACTTTATGCCGTAAAATATAACACCAAGTTGATTACAGTATTGTAAAATGGCTGAAGGGTGACAAACTGGGTCAGACCCCCACCTTGCCCCCAGCCCCATCACAAGTGACAGGGTCCTGCAGGCCCAGCTCGTGCCTGCAGAGCGGCCAGGGCGGAACAGCCGCGCTGCCCGTGCCCGCGGAGCTTGTTCACGGCTGCTCCAGCAGCTCATCCCACTGGGAAACGACGGTTTCACCGACCTAGTGAAACACGGTTCTAGGTTACTAATTGCAATGTACATCCAACTGAGTAGGACCCAGTGTTTTGAGAATGAGAGACATAAAATTAGGATGAACCTCAAAATACTCAAGCAACTTAACCATTTGAAGATCATCTCTGGCATGGGAGACAGAGAGAGGTATTTGGAGATTGGGATGTGAATATATTTATACACTACGCCAAAACACCGTTCCTTTTTCTAGACCCTAACATTTCATATTTGAGGATTTTTATATTATTTCTGCAAATTTTAAAATCGGTTTACCAGAGGACTCCTGCCAGTCTTGCATTAGACAGACGGCACCGAGTAACTGAACAGCAGAGAAGCTGGCTGGAAACTGGAGGGGTTACTGGGATGGTTATTGTGGGCAGAGCGGGCAGCAGATACGAGCTATCTCCTTCACACTCACGACAAGGAGGTGGGAGCGTCTTGATCCACATCAATAGCAGCTGCGTGACACTGATATGAGCCTGGCTCACCATTAAAGCAGCATATTAACCTTTTTTTTTTTTTTCCTAAATTGTTTTCTTTTGGATGAGTGCCATGTAACTGTCATTTGTTCTTTTCATTTCATTTTCTATTTATGCATTCATCCAGCCCTTGAGGGTGAATTCTATAGAAATCCATGTCAAGAATGCCCAAAAGGGACCTGTGACCCAGCCCTCCCCTCCTCTGTGTCCCAGTGCCAACAGCGTGACATGTCTGAAAATGCCCAACAAACCCCAGTTCTACGAGACCAGCTAAAGGGCACGAACCGCGTTACGGCTGCAGCACCTTCCTTGTCCAACCTCCAACGCGGAGGAACCAGAACCAGCAGCAGGTTACCACAGTCAGTACTAAAAGCATTTTAACAGCAGCAAAACACAGAGAATGGCCATGTAGTGTTAGAGAGAGAACCTCTCCTATGGTGCATCCTTCACCTGAAGGACTGCAGGTCAGAAAGGACCTCGGGAATCATCCAGTCCAACCTCCACTCCCAGGAGGGTGTCCAGTACTTTGGTCTCTCCATGGCAAAATCTCCTCAGAGATAAAAGAAAGGCCAGCTACTGAAAACAAGCAGAGAAAGAAGACTAAAAAGACCAGAAAAGAATGAGAGTGACAAAATGGAACAAGTACATTAACTTCTCCCCACAGTCTTGCGCTCCCACTGAAAACACTTTACAAAAACGAAGTTAGTGCATCCTTGTTAGGCAATTCCAGAGACATCTGAGTGTCTGTTTTACTGTTCCAGCACAGGGAGAGGTTACAGATGAGTCCATGGGAGCGGCTTTGAGTTTTGTTAGTCTGCAATACAACCACCAAAACTAGCAAGTTAGTGGAATTCATTTATCTTCAGGTGGTCTCATTTGAGAACATGCTAAAAGGCATTTTATTTCTGTCCTGCAATAAAAACAGCAATAGTTGTTCTTGCTGGTCTCCGACAGCAGTGTTGTTACTAAGAGGGACACTTGCAAAACGGATGGAAAGCTGCCTTGATGTTCTGTATTGTTCCGAGGCAGCTTTGCCCCTGACCGGGGCGGGATCCGTGCAGCCGCTCTGGGGAGACCATCCCCGAGACGTTCTCCAGCAGCCTACACTGCACTTCAGAGTGAGCGACCCTGACTGGGGCATATTCGTGCCTTAACGTGACATATTATTGCCTTTAAGCAGCAACATGGGGTCGGCTCACATTAAATAAACGCCAGCGACGTGCAGACGCTGAGCAGAGCCGCGGACAGGCTGCGCAGTCACCCGGTTTCCCAGAACTCGGTCCCAGGTGGGTCCGGACCCCGCTGGGGACGGGCACCGTGCGGGGCTGCACGGACCGGCTGCGGGCACCGGGGCCGGCCAGCCCGCGGGAGGGGCGGTGCGCGGCCGGAGCGGGGGTTCACTTCGGGGCTTCTGAACCCATTGTGCGATGCAGATATAAAATAAATCCCTGGGCGTCGCTTCGGGCCGTGCGGGAGCGGGGCAGCGCTGCCGGCGCCGCGGGGGCGGAGCAGGTGTGTGGCNTCATCTGGGCCCTATATAGCGGGGCGGGGGGCGGCGGACGAGGCTGCGCGGCCGGCGGGGGAACCGCCGGGGCCCGCGGAGGAACTCGGCCGCCTGGGCGGGCCGAGGCCGCGGCCGGACGCTGCTGTCCCGCCTGCACCGGCACCAACTTTTTGGAAAGGGAGCCAAGCGCGGAGCCTTCCCCAGGAGCGCGCCGCCCCTCCAGGTAAGGCGTTAATTGCGATTAACCGCTCGTTAGGGCTAACGCCGCCGGGGAGGGAGGGCGGGGGCCGCCCTGCGGCCCGACCTGCTAGCAGGGGGGTTTTATTTTTATAATTTTTTTTTCCAGTCTCATTTCTGCACGTGTTCCTTTGTTCTCCGAACAGAAGCTTTTTTATTTTTTTCAAACTATATATATATATATATAAATCTGCTAATGTAACACAGCTGGAGGGAGCCGCTCCCTGCGGCTGCCGGGGGGGCGGGGAGCGGGCAGCAGTTCCCCCCCTCCCTGAAGAAGAAGGAGAAACTCGAGCGATTCTCCCCCAGCGCTGGAAGTTGCTCCCGGGTCTGGGTCGGTAACCGGACCCGCGTGTCGCCCGGGGGCTGGCGGGGAGGAACTGAACCAGACGGGGACACAAAGGGGGGGCAGCCCCGGCCCCGCGGGGCTCGGCGGTGCCGGTGGCCGCTGCCGCGGGGCGGGGACGCGGAGGAGGGAGGTGCCCCCGGTCCCCGCTTTTGTGTGGCTCGGTGCTGCTCCGGTGGCACCTGCGGATGATATCGCGACCGGAGGGCGCTTAGCGACAGTTGTTGTGGCCCTCGGGTGAGGGCCGAGCCAGCCCGGGGCTCTGGGGTTTAGTGTTCGGCGGTGCAGACAGGTCTGGTTCCCCCAAGCAGTCTGGCAGCCTTACTTTACTTCACATTAATTACCGATACCCAGAAAAAAACACCAGGAAAATGAACCTAAATTTACAGTATCCTTCCAGTTCCTGCTCAAACTACTGTACCAGAAATTTTTCTTATCATAACTTACTCCAAAAGAAATTCAATGTATTTGCTCACCAAACCATCTGCGGTTATTAAGTGTGACGCTTGCAACGGGCTCTGTGTACAATAAAAGACTCAGTCAACATGCGCTTACAAATCTGGTATGTTCTAAGAAAATAATTTTCATAAACTTTTTGTATCAGTTTTTCAGCAAAACCAGCTCATTTTTAAAGCTATAAGTAGAATTACTCAACAAGTTTATAAAGTTGAGAAGGAGATGGTTTACCCTCCTGTTTTGTCCAGGAGTATGCAACAGCATATTTTTAAAGTTAATAAGTATTAAAACCCACGAGGAGCATTCAAAGTGTATTTCAAACTCCCGTGCTTTCTGCAGCCCCGCCAGCCAGTTAAGCGTTTGCAGCCTCCACGCAGAGCAGAGGTTATTCACATAGCTGTTCAAGAAACTCCATTCATATATCTGACTACCTGGATTTGAATAGAAACCAGACAGCAATTCTTTGGTCCCAGCCACTATTCGCCCCGCTGGACAATAGAGATTTGTTAGCACACAGGCACAAGCCCTGGGACACAAAGCTGGAGGCAGCAGAGATAGGGGGGCTTCAGTGCACAGGAAATTACGGCTTTTGATGCACTGTTGGCAGGTCTGTCGGTTCAGAAAAGCAACATGACTGTGCCATGTTTAAGAGCTCCTTACTGCCATTTTTAACCACCTAGAATGTCATAAAAGCTTTATTGTCACAGTACATAAAATCATGAAGTCCATATGGTTACTTCTTGGCTGTGGTCGCTGCCCTGTGTCTGGAAGGCAGAATCATGATCTGGCTGGAGATTTTAATTCATAGGTGGTGGAAATTAAAAGAATTTTGAGGCCAGAAAACCTCAAAGTGTTTATATAAAGCAGAAATTCATTACTGAGGCAGCCGCTGTCTAGCCTGAGATGTGCTGTTGTTGTAAGGGACCTCATTTTAACGGTGGCTCTAAGGGGACGAGCCTGGGCAGCTGATTTCATCATAAAAGATTCACTAAATTTACTCTGTGCATCTCCTGTATCAGTTGTGTAGGAGAATGTTATTCAGTTGTGTCAACATGGCAAATACCAAAATAAATAAGAAAAACAAAACCAAAACATTCAGTGTCTGGTACCTCCTATTTCTCCTACTTTCCCCCCAGACTCAAGTTAAAATGAGAACTCCTCAGAGACTGGGCTTTAATCCACTGATTGGAGCCAATGAGCAGAAATTATCAAGATTAGAAAACCCACAGGCGGGTTTATTAGATGAAAACCCTGCCCCTCGCTGTGCACGGAGCCTCAGCTGAGGGTGGAGGGTGGGTCAGTCGGCACCCACGTTGCAGGGAGGTTTGGGCTGTTCCTCCTCGTTTTCCATATTTTTCCCAGTGAAAGCCCTGGTCCCGCTGGGGTGCACGGGCACTTAGAGCGTTAGAGCAGCCGCATCGCTCAGTGCGAACATCCCCGCAGCACAGCGGGAGCGCCGGGGAACACGGTGAACCCGAGAGTTGTCATACAGTGCAGTTGTGAAATGGCTGTTTTTATTATCAACTGCAGATACAAAGTATCCTCAAATACAGAAAACAAAGCTTGGGCTGTTAGTTGCTCTTAAGTGTATTTTCTCAATGCAATGCTTGTGACCCCAGAGCAAGGGGAGGAAGTTTGGGGTTTGGAAAGGCCATTTTCAAGGTGCCTGGAGATACCCAGGAAGGCTCATGCTGGTGATGGACTTGCTGCCCTTGCTCCTTGGAGCAGCACAGGGAACAAGAAACACCGCATAACCAAAACACCAGCGTTTCTGAAAAAGTGACACCATCTCAGGTGCTGCTTGTAGGATTAACAACAGCTGTGTATGTGAGGGGCTGGTTCATACCATTTTCAGCTGCTGTTTCTGAACATTTTAAATACAAATGTGAATGTAAATACTTTTCACAGGAGTCAGTCTTGTCTGAATAATTGTACAATTTCCTTGAATTCTCTTCCTGATGTAGTACAATGGCTTGGGTGTATTACTTCTCAGTAAAACTTAGGTGATAAGAATCAGGCTAGATTACAATCAGGCTATTTTGATTTTTTTTTTTTTTTTTTTTTTCTTGCTGGTACTTAAGAACCCAGAAGGACCTACCTAACATAAGCCTTTGAACAAAATTATTACAGATTATTTTTAATAAAGTTTAAGGATATTGATGGCTCTACTTACAAAGCACTTTTAGATTAAATACCATGGCATTAAAATACAGTAACCTTTTCCATTACCTCTAGGGCTGTTAATACTTGGTATTCATCTGGAGGGTGATTTTAAAATCTACCCCTTGAAAGTGCTGCCTATTAAAAAAAATATATACTGGAAAGTTAAATTCTGCCCTTGCAATGAGGTCTTAGAGTTTGAATACCTGTTAAGCGTGTCACTTGGAAGGGAAAACAGACCATTAGAGGTTGGCAAAAAGAGCTTCTGCCTCATCAAAACAGCCATAAAAGCAACATCGGGCATAACCCGCCCCATCAACATCTGCGTTCTGCGCCTGGCCATGGCAATGATTCCATCATGCACACAAGAAAAGGATGCTGGTGGCTCCACTTGTGTGGTTGTTTTTTTAAAACTGCTCATAGAAATAACAGATAATTTAAAACTCAGTGTTCCCAGCTCCAGTTACGGTTATTCCAATATAAGGTTTGTAAAGACTCACAAAAATGAAGAGACCTATTCCCCACCACCAGACTTGGAAGTTGCAGCTTATGCAAAAGACCAACACATATATAATCTGACTATTCATTAGTATATAGCATTGTTTTAGAGGGTTAGTTGCCAATAAAAATGCATCAGGTATGCTGAAATCTAGCAATACACTTGGCAATTTAACAAAAAATGTGGAATCCTAAGAATTTCATTTTATCTCAATAATAGCCAGCAGATGCTGTAGTCATTTCAAAACCACAATATTGATTAATATCATGCAAAAGTTTCAAACATTAAGAACTCAAAAGACAGAAAACCAGGTATTTTTATGTTAAGGATAACATGGAAGCATGTTGTTTTTTTTCATAAGCAGCAACACTGACCTATGCAGATGACATCACCTTTTAAATAGCTTTCATTCTTACTTTCCCTGTACTGCCTGAAAATAGTTGGAACCATGAGCAGCTGTTCTGAACTGTAATGCAAAGGAACCAACACAAGGTCCGTGAATCGAATGACTGTAGCACAGAACCGCAAATTCTGAGTACGCCGAGGTGCTGCATTTCAATGCCAAACCCCTTCTGCGTTCCCAGTTAACTGTGCCACCTAAATACACACGCGTGTGAATGAACATTGCAGAAATCTTGAGCACAGGAGTTCTGCTGGGCAGCAGGGCACGTTGTGATTGCACAGAACAAGGTTGTGCAACCCCTGTTGCTCAGCCCGCGGTCAGCCCTGTGTGACACAGACGCCAAGATGTGGTTAAGGGCAGGGGAGCGCTGGGGGTGGCTGTGGGCGCAGCAGCACCTGGGGCTGCTCCTGGCACAGCTCCCAGCGCTGGGGGCGCCGATGGGGGCTCTGGGGGCCGATGGGGGCTCTGGGCACAAGGAACCTCACAAGTGGTGCCACATATTGCACACAGAACCAGCTGGCCAGGTCCAGCGTGCCATGCGTTATCAATCCAAAACATTCCTGTAGTACATTTGCTGAGTGTTAATTTGGTAACCTACATCAGTTTATGGTTGTCTGGAAAAGTAGCTTGTCATACAAGCATTCAAGACTTTACTACCTAGTTCTTTAGTGCTTCCTGGCAGACTGTACATTTATTTCACAACAGTGCACGTCCATCTTTCCTCATGTAGAAAGTCCTTAGTGCCTTCTGTAAACAGCACGACATCTAAAGCCCGATGCCATGACCAAAAAGGACCACTCTGGTCTATAAACAGAGGTGGTCAGGGTTTCCCCATATGTATTGTAATTTCCAGCCTCCCGTATGTACTTACACGTACAGCTGCACACACACGGTGCCCTGGAGCATCGGCAGCTCCTGTGTACGTAACGGCAGCACCGAACCGGGGCTGCTGGGCTGGGCACGGGGCACCGCCAGGGCTGCGGGGGCTGCGGGGCCCTGCCTGTCAGGACGTGGCTGCACAAGGACACGGACACTCTCTGTCCTGCCTGTTACGAAAGGCTGTTCGTACTGAAGTCTGTTTCTTTAGATGGAGTCTCAGATTTTTAAGATGATCACCATGTTTGCAGACAAGGTTCACATGACAAATACAGATGCTGGTTATAAAACAGAATGTGTTCAAGTTTGCCATATATTTTTTTCTGCTAAAGATTTAAATATCATGTGGCTTTAGCTTTCTTTCTGTTCACTGAATATCAAGGTCAATTAGGAATGATGTCTGGCTAGTACTCTCAGAGCAGATTAGACAGTTGCATCAAAAACTAGGACCATGTATAGGTCATCTGTTACTGTGACCTAGATTTCTGAGAATCTGTTCAATTTGTTTTATTGAAAATGTGGTACTGTCTCAGTTCCGTTTCTCATAGTAAACCTCTCTATAATAGCAGAAAATAGCTTTATTAGATACTTACAGACATTGCTTACTACTTCGGCTAAGACACAAAGAAAATCAAATCCATGCAGCAGACCTGTGCCTGTCATCCATTTAATTTTAAAATAACTTAAGGTTCTGAAAGGCTTATGCCTTATAATCTAAAGCATTTGGTCCACATGCCAAATACTAAGCAATCTGAGATACATAATAGCTTAGCTTCAGCTTTGTTTGCCCTATTTAATTCATTTTTTCCCTCAGTAACCAGTGGATAGATGCAATATTTCTGCAGTGTACTTTGGAAATGGCCACCACACTGAAATATTTGAGCAAAGCGAGGCCATTTTGCATGAGCTTCGTGGTGCCCTCGCAGGACGGCTGCTTTGGGTTGTGCGGTCTGAGAACAGAACCCGAGTTCCCTCCTGACCCCCGTGTCTACCTATTGACTATAAAGATTTTGCCATCTGAATGTTGACACTGCAGTATATCCACCTATGCTTTCTGGGTCGTCTTTCTGAAACCACATAAAAGCAGATTTCCATTTGGAACATTTTCTACCAAATTTCCCCTCCTCTCACAGCTCTTAGCTGTTCCGGTTAGAAAGCAATTACTGAAACATAGATCATGCAAACACACCGGTTTGGTGAAATTGTTTTGGTGAGCGACAGGGAGAAGGTGAATCTTAAAATATTGGGATATATTTTCTAAACACCAGTGAGTTCAATGTAAAAAGAAAACTACAAAAACAATGAAGTGACTGTGAAATCTGCAATTCCAAGACTAATACACCAACCAAATTTTAGAATTCTCCTGATCGTCGGTCTGTGTGGCTCATCGCAGACTGGGTACCAAGTGCATCGGAACAGCTGGGCGCTCGTTCACCCGGGAGAGGGGAGCTAATGCCGAACCACCGCGGGAGAAAAGGACACCAAAACCGCCAGTCTGTTGGGATTCGACGATTAAAATCTCCAGAGCGCTACTCCCTCGTAAATTGTACTTAGTAAATCTGTTCCAAATTTTTCAAAATTCTAAAGCCAGTTCTACCAAGTCATCTGAATCTTATGCTACTTTCATATTCAAACTTTAATCTGCATCTCACAGCGCACTGGGACCAATTTATTTTATAGGCAAGATAAAAACCCAGCAATATTTGGCTGACGTTATCCGAAGATCATTCTTCTAAATGAACATAAGTACATTTTCTCCTTTTTGTTTCACATGATAGCTGCATTTAAATAGGCTAAATCCATAATTCAGAAAAGAATGGCCGAGTCCTGCTCACCTGGGGGTCATACCCACATCCATCCATTATTTAAAAGCACAAAAAAGCAAAGAAATTAAGTACATGAGAGAGGGAGTGAAGTCTGTCTTCCAACAGGATATTTGCCTGGTAACCAGATATAAGAGAGAGCCTTTTTTATTCCCCCAATCATATTTAGTTGTTCTGCAAGAGTCTCTGAAGATACTTCTATTTTAAATTTAACACCCGAAGAGCAGTGACAAAGGTGCCGCTGCTCCAGCGTTCCCAGCTCAGCCAGAGCTTGGCGAGTGATGAATCTCACACGGGCTGGGAGGGGGAGGATGGGGAAGGTGGTAGGATGGACCTTCACCCATCTTCGTCCTGCTCATTACAATGTCACTGTCGTGTCATTTGCTTTCCTCCAGTTATTTATAGTCATTGGAAGTAAAATCTTTATCGTATCATGAAACTGAGTCTTACAAGATGGCAGCACAGAATCTCAAAGTCTATCAGATGAGAACTGTTGGATTATAAAGCTGAAAACCAGAAACTAATTATCTTCAAAGGGACAGTTATCAATGAATCAGGAGGAGACGGGATGATTACGAAAAGCCAGTCCCACATTTGATCCCTCTCCATCCACACCGCTTCCCAAGCGGACACTGTCATACCGATGACTGTGCCAGCAATTTCTAAAATGCTTAAAGGCAGAAAACGCTCTCAGTAACAGAATCATCTGTAGTTAGAATCATCTCTCTCCTTCCCCAAACCAAGGCACAGGAACTACGCCTAAATTCACAACTCATGGGAAATTGGTTTGATCTTCACAGACACAGTTGCCAGCCAAAAAGAGCAGCCAGCATAGGAGGATCTTCTGAGGAAGCACTTATCCTAAATTCACCACCATAATAAAAATAAAGCGTCCTCAGGGTAGAGCAACGCAGTACTGCAGTGATGAAGAACAATTAGCATGTTTGATATACCAAAAGAGACAACGTTATTTATATCTGCAGAAGCTGCTTACCCAGCATTAGATGTGTCAGGGCATAGTACAACCGCAGGAATTCACAAGGAGGACACCTGAGATTCCTCTATTAAAAATGATTAATCTCATATAGACAATACTCTTCATGGCAACAAATGTTATCTTAAAGAATGGGGGATAAAACTTCACAGGGAAGCTGTGCAAATTAATGAAAAGCAAATGGCATTGGTGGTTAGTGAGTGCACAGAAGCCTGTCTCCAGAAGTCTGTGTGTGTACTGAAAACCGTCTGCAGGACAGGAGATGATTAGTGGGAAATATGCAAGTTTCTCCTGCTTAAATCCTTTTCCAGGCATCCATTAGCCACTGTTTTGATTTTATTTTAGAGTCAGAACTGCTTTATTGATTGCAGCCACCAGCTGCAGCTCAGTAGTGGTCCCAAACGTCACAGGAGGTTTTCTTCCAAAGACAATTTCTGAAGTTATGTGCAATGAGATAAAGATCCATTGTTACTAAGACATCCTGGGCTAGGTCATTTTTGTTCCATGTGCGCTGCAGGTACCGATAGCTCCCTGACCTGCACTGGTTCACTTCAGAGGGCTTTGTTTTCCTGGTGATAGTCTGATTAGTTGACTGCTCTCCACTCATCTTGGCCACAGCCTGTTCAGCTCCATGATCCCTTCAGGGCAGGACCAGAACCAAAGCGGCGTTTCAGCAGATACAGGAGAACTAAATGCAGACGCAACAGCCTCTGTCCCTACTCAATGCTTCATTGTTTGTGCTGTAGTGGAAGTAACAGCAAAGTTGTAGGACCTGGCCAACAGTTACTCCAAGGCTGCACCAACTCGACCAAGTTCGTGCTCAGAATTGCATTGAGACCTACGTGTTTGTCATTTTTTAATCCTTTTAACATTTGCCACAGCAATGGTGTATCATACCAGTTTAACTTGTCATACAGTATTAAATCAAACCCCTTACAAAAGTCTAGGGTATGTTGCATCCACAAGAAAGCTTGTCAACTCTAAATGAGGTCAAAATAACTTGGTAAGTCCTCCATAAATCACTAGAAACTGGTATTAACTGCATTTCTCTCAAGTCTCAGAAGACCTATGAATTTATTTTCTCTCGAAGCACTATCACAGCACTACATTCTAAATGGGCAAATGGGACGGGCTGGTAACTCTGTCCCCTGATTTCACGTAGTCCCAGGACTTGTCAGGTAGTAGTCGAAGGAGCTTTCGACAGTTAAAAAATAAATCACCAAGGCTATTTGTAGAAGACTGCTGAAGTGTTTGGCCATGGCATCATTACTTAAACGCCCACCCAAATTTCAAGGAAACAACAGCAATAACTGAACATACTGCCAGAGATCAGATGCTCTTGCCTCCCCATTGTCTCATCGAGGTGTAATTGCACGCTTAGGCTGCTGAGGGCATTTACGTCTACAAAGAAACCAGATTTTTCTAGTACAATTAAAGCTTGTTACAGGACAAAATGAACATGCTCGCACGTGGCATTTCCACGGGTGCTTGAAGGGAAACGCCAGCATGTGTGCCGAGCGGCGCCGGTGCGGGGGTCGCGCAGCCGCTCTGCGCGGGGCTGGCTCCCCGCTACACCGCGTGCGTACCGCGCGCTCATCTGGCGGCACCTCAGGGCAGTGCTGGTAGGATTCCTGCCCTGCCATACATAAAAGCCCTGTTGTGAGGAAATAGAATGATTGAATTGCGGTGTAAAAAAATTGTTTGGGCACCGTAAATACACAGAGTACCAGAAACATCCACAAAATTAGCAAAATCCTGTCCCCATACTTCAGACAATTCACAGGTCAACCTCTCTGTTTCAAAGTTTACAGGCATATTTTGAGGGAACTGTTATGTTGAAAGAAAAGCTCGTGTGCTCTGAATCTACAGTATTTTCATTGTAAACTTCTACTCCCGCAATCCACCCCCCGACTCGTCATTACACTGATGAACCTCACAGGACTGCAATTTAAAAGGCGTTCCATGTAGGAGCTAACAGAGTCAGGCTTTCAGAGACCCATGTCCAACCGCCTTTAGCATCTGGGGAAGGTGTTGGGTCCACTTAATGCTTTTTCCATTACGGGGATAATTAAGGAATAACAACAGAGGTGGCAGCTGTCAACTGTGGGCAGGTTTCAGTGTGCCCCAGCCCAAACAGGGGAAGGTGTGTGGAACATTCAGTGCAGATAACAACTTTTAGGGTTTATCAGACCAAAGTAAGCAGGCCACAAAATAACATTCTCAACAGCATCCTACCAGTTTGCTAATGCAAAAAAAAATTCATAAAGCACAGAAGCTCCTGTCCTGGCTCAGACAAGTCATTGCGTCCAGGCTGCTCCCGCTCAGACACCTCCACAGAAAGCACGACGGGGAGGAAAATAGCTGAAAAATGACATGGCCTGTTTTGTGATGAGACACAGGCCATCACTTGAGCAGCGATGGGAAGAGAAAGCGCTGGGCCAGTGTGAAAGAGAAATCCCGTCTCGGTGTGGGCAGCGCTCGCTGCTGGTGTTTTCAGGTGGCTCTGGCTGGGATGGGGTAACGCTCCCCATACAGATACATACACATCTATGTGTATACACACCCCCGAGATAAAGGACTTGGAGAGTAAAAAAGATGGATTTTGTATGCAGCTCTGGGGGTAAAGTGTCCAACAGAACAGCTGTAAATATTTCATCTTTGTCTATCCTGAGCCTTGCACTTACTGCCCACTTACATTGTTTCCAGAGAATTATTTTATGATCTCAGAATCTGTCCAAAAAATCTAACTGATGGAGAGCTTTGAACTTTGCAAGAGGGAAGGACCATGCAGGCAGGATATAGAAGTAACATGTACAGGGTTTTTTAAACATTCAGAAGAAATTCAAGCTCTCAAAATCATGAAAAGATAAGTTACCAAGTCGAAGGTCAGCAGAGGTACAGAAGGAGGAAGAAGTAGTGAACTGAGGACAAAGCCTCTCTCACAATGTAGTTTAAATGCAAACACACTGGTTTGGTTTGTTAAAACCAAAATTTCATGCTTGACTTGAACTGCATTCCCTTGATTTATGTTATACCTACCACATGTAGTCACCCTCACACTGGGACACTCAGGAGGCTTAACACTCCAGGCTGAGCACTGCTTGGTACTAATTCAAGTTTTCTTTGTTCTTTCCACCAGCTCCTTCTCCAAAAAGATGTCAAGAAAAAGGTGAGACTAATTTTCAGAGAATTCTTTAGATTTTCAATATCAGTTGATGTTTAAATGGTGCCACTAAAATCAGCCCATTAAGGTGCAGACTACAAATGGTATTCTGGGAGCAGGCTCACCTCTCAAACAGCTCACCCAATATAGTATTTTATTAGACAGTGCATTTATTGTTAAGTTACATGTATCAGCTCAGGCTGTTCAGAGAGACACTTAACAGTTGCTACAGCTAGAGAAAATCTCTGAGTTAAAAAGCAAGTCCCCAGAATTTTGAAGTGATCCATTATCCCCACTAACTCTGTAGCCTCCACCCACAAAGTTTTTTTCAGATACAGCAGCAGATTTCACTTTTAACAAACAAGCTGCAAATAATTATTCTCTCAAACAATGCCAGGTGGAAACAGTGAAGATAATTAGATGCAATAAAGAGAATAAGTCCCTTTTTCTACTTTTCAGGGAAAAGATAATGCAATTCAGTTATTTTAACCAGTACGCTCTTAGGCAGACATTTACATATTCAGTTCAAAACCTGCAGTTAAGCTGCTTCAGTAACGTTCTAGATCATATTAAAAATGATCTGAGGAGCAGAGGAAGTTCTCACGCACTCCAGTAAGAAGCAGATCCCCCCGTTCTCACTTTTGTTGGTTTACAGTTACGGGTGTTCCCCCCACTTTTTTTAAAGTGAACTTTATAAAGAAATCTGAAATATTATAAACATCTTAGCACAGTTATTTAGCATATGCATCTCCACAGGAATAAAGGCTGTTTCACATCTGCAATTCAGATATATTCAAAGCTGGTTTCAGAAACAAAGTCAACTTAGCATCCATAGCTGTAGCGTTACACTTCTGCAACTCATTAGTCCTCATGGTTCCATTTTGTAATTAAAATACTTGCAGTTTAAGACTTTACAATAAAGAATGTGCAGTCCTCAGCAGCGTTTCCACTGCTACTCTATGGAAAACATATGCATGGAAAATCTGTACAGTGCACAGTATACGGCATCTTTGGATAGCTTCAGTGAACATTCAACGCTGTCGGTGAGTTTGAGAACTACAAAAAACCATCGACCGTTGACTGTACCTTGAGGTTTATCACAAACCCTCTCTTAAATGGAAAGCTTGAACCTTCACAGTTTTTCACATATGGTTGCCATTAACAGGTCATGATTTACTGATTATATTAAGAGCTACAGAAGTTGAGTTTTTCCAGTTCTTCTACTTTTGCCAAAAATGAATTGGTATAAAAGAAATGTTTGTTTTCTCTTTAAAAAAATAAAACACCCCAACTTTATACTACAGCAGAATTTCTGCAAAACAAAGTGTCAGAGTAACGGAAGGTTTCTATGGACGGCACAACAGCAGTAACGTACCCACGCCATATGGTACACTTGGAAACAAATCTGAGCACGGTATACATTCAAAATAGCAGAATCCAGGCCAGATCGGGAGGGAAACCTCCCTTCCATTTGGGCTGGCAACTCGAGCTTCACTGGAAAAAGCTTTGGAATGTCAGTTGGTTTGCTCACAGAACCCGCGCTCCATTGCAGCAGCTGCTCGCCAGGAATGCCGGCCGGAGCCGGACCCTCCCGCAGCTCCAGCTGCTGCCGCGGCTCGCGTGCTGCGCCACAGCCCCCCCGGCCCGGCCCCCGCCCCGGGGACGCCTCACAGCGGGCTCCCCGGCTCCTGCCCTCACAGCGACCGCAGAACCCAGGCAAGAAGAAAAGCCTCAAAGCCCGTGCAGGGAGCGCTGTCTCGGGCCGCTCCAGAAGAGCTCTTGAACATATATAATTTATTTCTGTATAGGGTCACAGCTGGGCAGCACGTCCAGAACAGACACCTGTCCAGGCCCGGGAGAGCAAAGGCTCCTGGAACTTACGGCTGTTCCGTCCCAGCACATTCTGCACCTTTCTCGGAGCGCTCTGAAGGAGCAGCGCTGTCTTTAGCATCTAATGGCTGCAATCAACATTCATTGCTGTCGGTGGGTTTTCTTTTCTATCAACTCACTGATCAATGAATGCAAACTGCGGACCAGCCAGCTCGGAGACCGCAGTCACACAGCTCGGGGCACCAGCGTTGTATTCAGGCTACATCTACATCACTGTGTAAGGCACATCGATGGCTCTGCCATCATCCCAAGGAAGTTCAGGACACATCATCCAGCTCCTTCAGGAGCCCGGGTGCTCTTTGCCACCTGACAGCCACTGCGACAATCAACATCTCACAGCAGTAAATTCTGGATAAAATAAGTATTTCTTGTAGAAAAGCAGCCATTGTAACAAGGCAGACACAGCTTTTTTGAGGCATACAGACTGTATGAAGCATTCCAGGCACCTTGAGCTTCACCCGCTTATAGGAAATGAAACTTCCTCCTGCTTGACTTTGGATTGACAGGAATGGGAGGGGGCAAAGCAGAAAATCTTGTTTCCTCCTCCATTTGCTTATAGGACTATTTTAAAGCAGCGTGTTCTGACATGCTGTGCTCATACCCCACAATAACCATCTCCATAAGCTTGCTGCACAGTTAAGTCAGAACTTACTTTTAAACTCCAGTTAGGTGCATGTTCAAAATCCCCGTTTGCTTGTTCTTCTAAAAGGCTTAAACTTGTTCAATTCTATACAGGAGCAGCTTCACAGAGTTCAACAGTTACAAGCTAAACAGACCAAACTCTTTGCAAAACTGGGGCTTTAGAAAAAAAAATCTGCCCGCTCCCACAGTCTGACAGTCATCCATGGCGATCATTTCTATCGAGCCCCTCGGAAGGCACGGCAGTTTGATATGGGAATTTACTGCAGTAGTATGAAAGAAGAGCCTGAGAGCACGTCCACGGGAAAAACAAAGGGGCCATCACCATTTACTAATGCACAACAAGCAGAGGCTTAAGCAGACACTCCAGAGCTCAAATGCTCTGGACGCACAAATAAGCTTAAGAATTCGGTTTTCTACTCCGTTGTGAAAATCCTTAAGTTTTTTTTGCTTTAATCATGTTTGGTAATGAGATGGCAGGGGGAAAAAAACCTTACTAGGGGAAAACAAGTTAGCAGACATGTTCAGAATTTTTGAAACTCCATGCTTGGGAAGTTTTAGATGTTTCTGGCACCAGCTGTTTGCTCCGTACCGGAGATCAGCAGAGCAGAGCCGCCTGCCCCCAGCACCAGCCCAGCCCAGCCGGACGGCACTGAGCACCAGCACCGAGCACCAGCACCGAGCACCAGCACAGCCAGGGCCACCGCTGCACAACGGGGGCTGAGAACCCCCCAGCAGGAGCTGCAGGGCTCTGGCTGCCCACGCCGAGGACACACACGGCTGCCCACGCCGAGGACACACACGGCTGCCCAGCTGCCACCCAGCCCATGGGGTCACTGTGCCCGCCCCCCGGCTGCTGCGGCTCCGCCTGCCCACCAGCACTGAGGGGTTGATCAAAAGACAGGAAGACATCAAAAGAACTCGAGGAGCTCAGTTTATTTAGTTTATCAAAAGTTTATATAAATATCTTCATAGGGAACAGAGGTTTGACAAGCATTTTTCAGTTTAGCGAAAGATAAAGAGACAAGAAAGCTGTAGCTAGACAAATTCAGGCTAGCAGTAATATACAAGTACGGGAAAAAGGATCATTCAGTTCACATGAGATTGCCTTGCTTTTAGTATTTGGGAGATACATTACGATGTGAGAATACTGTGGAAAATTTAGGGTTTTGTGTACCATTTAATGCATGAGAGGCCTGAATGCAGCAGCAGATCTGAGCTACATCAGGCTATGAAGATTCAACAGAATAATAGCCAATACATCTTCACAAACTAGACGTGTCTAAACAGCAACTTAAATTATTCTACATATGCACATGAAATTATCTGTTTCCTTATACAAGTGATGAACTGCATGAAAGCCTAGCTAGATGCCTACCCAAGTGTGCTTCATTAATGAAACACCAATAACTACACACACGTGCAACTCTGAGCCTATTTATACATTCATTATACATGACTGCGCTCATTATAAGGGGGAACCATACTTATTGTAGAGAAACCACAGTTTGCCAAAACTTCAAAGGTCTCCAATAAAAGTGCAAGTCCATGAGCACGATGACAGCAGCAGAAAGGAAAGTGTCCTGACTCTGGAAGGCTTTTAGCAATTCTGAACATCTGAGCATTATTTTTAAATTGAGTTGTCAGTAGTCACATTTGAAAAATCCAGAGACTTTCCAAAAAATGACATGAAAACTTGCGTTAAATGAGAGTGCACAGAGCTCACCCCTCTGAGCACAACTGTTTCCTATGGATGCTGGAACTTCCACAAGTCTGACAAGGACTTGTTGCCATCTAGTGGGTTATAATCGACAAAATGCACTTGGTCCTTTGACACAGCAAATGCCACTAGATGGAGTATTAAGAATTCTGAACCCATATTACTTTAGGTGTCCAGCAGCTCAGATTTTCAAAGTCTCAAAAATTACAGGCCCAGAATTACAGTGCAATTGAAGAGAATTTCCCCAACTGCTTTCAGTTTCATGAGAAATCCCAGACTACAGATTTCCAAGTATAATACTGATACACTTAGAATACTTTAATGTCAACATAATCTACCAGCACCTCAGGAGTTTTTCACTGTAACATACAGGCATCTCCACAGCTTTCACAGAGGTATCTCTGGCAGAAAAGCTCTCATGCAACCTACGTTCTGCTGCTGTAAATAGTGATGTACAGACCTGCTCTGTGAGAAAGAGCTGATCAGCTATCAGATACGGGAATCTTCACCTCCAGGAGTAAATGTTAGCTCTAAAACTTCTCAAACTCTCTACCGTGAAGTATGAACTAATGTCTTTGATCTCAAAGAGAAAGTGCACCTCATCACATAGCAAGAAAGGGGTACTTACTGCCCATGGGGTTCACAGGAGGGACAGGAGAGGAGGAACTCATCTGCTCCACATCTGCAGCTAATGGGAAAGTGAAAACGAGAAAGTTGGGATGTGCATGTTACCAAGAAGTCTTTACTTTTGAAAACTTTCCTTTACATTTCAATTGAATATGTGTATCTTGGGTCATCTGAGGAAGATGCTTCGAGAAACAGTTTAGCAACGTTGTCCTTTCCTCTTTTAAGGTATTTCTATCTCATACACATTATCTGCAGATCTGCTTTTCTGAGCAGTCATATTGGTAGTCTGTAACCTGTGATGGTTTGAGAATATCAGTTCAGAACAATGTCCAGCACAAAGAAACCCTGAATGTCAGCCTTGAACTGTATACAGTATTAACTTGTGAGTGGAGCATTACTGGGGAATGAAAGGACAGTCTCCCATCTGTGTCCAGTGCCCCTGTAAAAGATTGCTGATAGGAAGAGACATCCCCTTCCAAAGGTTTGCAAAATGCTGGCAGTCAATCTGCAGCAGTATCAGAAACAAGTATCTTTAAATACAGACACTCCAAAAGCTTTATTTTCTGACAGCTGAAAGAAGAAACAGAACTACCTTCCTGTGTCTGCCAATAAAAACCCCCAAAGTCAGAACATGATCTGAACCAGATGCCCTCAGCATTTTGAGAAGGATACAGCTTTCCAGGGCCCAAATCAGGGAAGAACCATCTTCCAGTAACAGTGTTAGTTTTAACTCAAAATGAGGTCAAGAAAGAATACATTCTTTGGGGCTCGGTCTCTCTCTCAGAAAGCCACATTCACTCTTGCCACATCACCACAAGTGCCCAGTCAAACAAACCAGTCTCCATCTCCATCACATTGGTGCTAGCAGATACCACAATTATATGTTATGTAATTCTCACTTAGCTTTAAGACCCAATAAATGCATACTACAGGTTTACATTCCTAACCACAGAACAGAGTCCCAGAAGCATAAGCTCAGCCCACAGCCAGGCTTTGCCACTGGTCCCAGTCCTGCGTTCCACATTCTTCCAATTCCAGTTCACCCAGCAGCAGGCAGCTCCCTGCACACCACTGTTTACTCTGGGAAGTGCAAAGTTCTGCTCTAATTAGGCAAACCACAAACAAATGTAAACACTTTAGCAGACCATTTTTACCGAATGTGGGGAGCAGCCGTAGCACCGCGCTTAGATCCAGTTCGTCCTGCCGCACCGAGCGGGCGCTTCGCCTGATCCTACGCGGTGTTGCTGCACAACCCTCATAGCTTTAGTTTAACACGCTGAATAGCAGTGACAAACACAATGACAGTTTCATCCAGACATGCCATGGGTTATTCCTGTCCTCCATTCAATTATCAAGACATTTACTGCCCGGAACATCTAAACATTCATTTATAATCTCACTTGGCTCTTCCTTGCAGTTCCTGCACTGCAAGTGTTCCGAAAGCTGCGTATGCATTCCTGACACGCTCCGAGATCCTTCCTCAGGCCTCTGATCTGCTTACAGGAAAAACTGGATTTTGTCTTCCTGTTTTCCACCTTATTACTATAATCTCCCTAATGTGGGAAGATTCTTCATATGCACTACAGCAATTTCAAATACCTGGAAAGGGTTTTATACTTTTTTCATATTTAGAGCTACACGTTGTCACATATAGTCAAAATAACCTGAGAAGTGCAGCATTAAAGTTACTTGTGAGAGCGGTGAGCTGGAGCCCGGAGCACAGCTGGGCTGTGGGCAGCACCAGATGGCGGTTCAGAGGTACCCCTGCCGGGCAGATGGCCGGAGCAGCCCGGGCACAGGAGCCCTGGTGAGGAACGGCTACACCTGCCAACATCTGCAATAGCCCAGCAAGTGTCCTTCAAAGTCAACCAAACAACCAGTGTGCTGTCTAAAGAGACATTTCTGAGCAGTAAGCATTGAGAGAGCCACTGTAAATGTAAGTCCCATAGTTTTAGATTGTTCACCATAATGCCATGTTAAAGGCTAACAGTATTTCCTAGCTGTACTTGGAAAGGATAATTTCAATTCATGCTTGAAATTACAGATTTTAATTACTACTTCTAATACGTTTGCAAGGCTATCACACAGCAGACAGAGCTGCCTGGCTGCTCAAGTTCCAAGTTTAGAGTTGCCTCAGTGTCCCGTCCAGTGCTGTGAACCAACGCGGGACGCTGCCGGGGCCGCAGAGCACAAACCAGGAACCTGACGGGGCTACGGTACCAGCAGAGCAGGAGCACCTCTACAGCCCTGTGCTACTGGCAGATGGGTGTTTGTAATTGATCAATATCAAAATTGTACTTCAAATTATTTTTTTACAAAGTATATAACAGCACAAGTACTTATCCTACAACTTGCCTTGAATGGGTGGAATTCTAAGTTACTCTCATCCATGTAAATTAATATTAAAAAAATTCAAACAGCTGTTTATTAAACATGGCAATGCTGGTTTTGTTCTCTCCACATACCCTTGACCCTTTTCATTTCCATCATTATAATGCAACACATTAAACTCCTCCAAACAATTCCACTAAGAGGGGAGATATGGATTAACAACCAGCTAAGATTTTGGAAACTGGTTTGCTCTGAAAGATGAAAAGGACAAAAGTCTGCTCAGCTATGAAGAACAGCTGCTGCCAATACAACTATTTACCCTCTGACCTCTCCTCTGCCCAGTAAGTGAACAGTGCCAATTGTTTTCTTGTATTATATACTGTTTACAAGCCCTGAGTGGCATGAAAGGAATTAATAATTTAGCTCATGGAGCTGATGACCTTTATTGGGGTAGCCCTATTTGCTGAGCAGAAATCAGAGCAAAAAGCTCCCTTGAAGCCACAGGGTTTCTTTAAGAGTATCTCGCTTTACAGCCTAATTGGCCACCATAACATAAATCAATTATTTCTCCTGTTTTAAGCAACAATGCTACCTATTCTCAAGCACTCGATCTCTAACTTCCCTTGTATCAAGCCAGGCCTTGTTCTTTGACTTTTACAGCTGTATAGTAAACACGATGGCAAGGATGGCTTGGAGAACTCTGCAGGATTAGGAAGGTTTGGGAACACCAGCAAAAAGAGGTTATGCTATTTTGAACTTCTCCTGACCTTTGACTGCCCTTGTCCCCGTTTATGCTAATTGAAGGGGTATCTGGGCTACTCCCAGAAATGAACTTAGCCTGAACCTGCGACATAGCATTGGACCTGGAAGATATGGTGCAGAAGTTGTGGTACCCCCTCCCCACAGGTATCTGCCATGCGGGAAGGGGACGGGAGGTAAAACACGGTGCCCTGAGCAGATGATGCAGGGACACCCACAGTCACAATAAGCAGAACGTGCTGATTCAGTGAGTTGCATCATCTTGCAGCACTTGTGAGCAGCTGCTGGCCTGCTGCAGATCAATCACACCATCCCGCTGGTGAAACGCAGCCGTGCTTGCGGGGCTGCAAACGGAAGGACATCCGCACAGTAAAATCTCAGTAAGTTGGATAACATTTGAGTAAAGGCTTTCTGAAATAAGCACGCTAAAAACCAGGAATTCTGACCTTGGAAAAAACGCAGATAATCTAACATAGGATTACAGACTTCTCTCCCCACAAAGTTAAAACTGAGGCATCAGAACTTCAGGTAAGAGACGGTGCTCCATCCTTCAGACCTTTCAGTAGAATTAGGCTTCTATTATCACTGAACAATTCAGGTCGGTCAGACATGACCTCCCCATGGTAAACCCACGGTGAACGTTCCCAGTTACCTTCCAGTCCCCATCCCGTCCCTGGCAACATCTGCCAGCAGGATTTAGCCCGTGCTCCTCCAGGCACTGGGACCAGGCTGGCCAGCCTGCAGCTCCCATCAGCTCCTGCGCAGAGCTGAGCCAAAGGTGATTCATTACCCCTTATCAGCCCAATTTTACTATACAGAGACATTCCTCCCCTTTCCCCTACATTGGGTAGGGCTTCTTGTCTCACCTCAACACTGAAAACAGAGGCTGTTTGGAAAGAGGAGTGGGAAGTAAGGTCACCTCATCATAAATATTTTGAATTATTTTCATTGACATGGAAAAACAATCACAGCTCCTGCTTACCAACGTAACTGGAAGGAAACATACCAGTTTAATGCTCCACATACTTAGAGAGCTATACCTGCACTGTATTCCTCAATAAACAAAATGCCTGTTTACATTCCAGTAAAATTCTGTCGGCATGGTATCTGATTTATTGATGCCATCAAAAGTCACAGGATTCCTGAAATGCCTCCTGAAACACAAAAATCAAAGTAGACAGGAGATGCGTCTTGCTGTGGTATCAGCTTCAGCACATAGTTACAGCCTAGATTTCCAGCAGCACACCAACCCCGGCCGCTAAAGGTGTTCCCAGAAATTGTGCATCTTCATTTAGGCTTTTAGGCTACAGAAAGGGAAAACTTAGTACACAGTCAAGAAGCAAAGCTTTTCAGAAAAATGATGAAGAAGGCTCCAGGCGTGTCCTAAACAAGAAGTGACGTTGGGTCACTTAGTGCGAGCCCCAAGGAGGGAACTGGAACCACCACCGTCACACCGAAAAACACAGCTCACTAAAACATCTACTTTCTTTGCCTAGAAATTGAAATCCATGTTAATCTTCCTCCATAGATCAATACTGGAATGTTTTACAATCTTTTGGTGACATTTCCTTTCACTTTCCAAGTGTTTGATTCGGAAGCAAAAGGGACATGTTTGGGATGCTGAACGATTCCTGCAGCCGGGCTTCCCAGCACAGGCACATCAGTGCAGCACCGCAGGGTCACATTCAGCACAAACGAAGGCTTCCAAATGCAGTACATCCCTTATTCACAAGGCTCAACTGCTTTTAAAAGGCACTCTATCCTGTCTCAAGGATAAAAAAAGCCTACAAAATGATATAATAACCAATAGGAAAAATTATATTCCATTGAAATTGTATTTTTAATTTGAATTGATAGTTTCAGTTTGCAATCTGAATTTTTACATTGGGTACTCTCCTTAGTAACTTCTTACTGCCCAAAATATTCTCTCTGCAGCTGTAATTCAGTGTAATTACTCTCAATCTTTTTGATAAGCTGAATAAGACAAGACTATCAAGCTGCCTCAATCTTTTTGGGCAATTCACAATATTTTAAGAGATCAGCATCAGAGTTTTATGCAGCATTACACTATCAGCATTCCAATGCAGCGCTGTCAGTATTAGATAAGCAGTAAACATAAAAGACCTACTTTCAATTTCCAAAGGACCACATTAGTGCTTTTTGCTACTGCATTACAACAACAGGCTCTTACTCAAATATTTCCATCTGTTCCACAGCCAGCACTTCTCAGCATGCAACGCCCCATTCCACAGGCATGCTGTCTTTGTCCCGAGACATGACATTTTGCATCTTCTGTACCTTTTTGGTTGAACAGGATATTGTCTACCAGGCAGCCCAGACTGCTCCAATATTGAAAGATCAATTGCATAATCATTCTGTGAATCTGTGGAAATTCTGTATTTACTTTTTGATTACTGATAAAATGTTGGACAACACAAGGCATAATGCTACAGCAAGATCCATCTACTGAGTCCGCTAGAATGACTCCTATTAAAAAACAGAACTAATATTTTACAAAGTAGAGATGCTGCTGATACTTTTTAGAAGTTGACATCAACCCAGATTAATAGTCATCTACTGCTAAATAATAGCACATGATGACATAGAGAATATGCCAGAAATCATGTTGCAAATTAGCCAGTGTTCCCAGAGGTGAGTGGTTCTAGACACCAACCAGCACGTCAGGATAGAACCAGCACTGCAAACGGACCTTTCACCACAAAGCTGGTACTGTGCCCTTGGAATTCAGCAGCTAGTACACGAGTGGCACTGACACACCACGTGTCCGAAAACTGCTTTTGTCTCTAACCTCGAGGTTAACTAATTTAACACCATTTATCTTCAAATTTTAATCAGTGGCAATAATAGCACAGCTTCTAACTCTAAGAGACTTGAGCCACACGCTGCCAACGGCTCCGAGCGCTCAGCTCGCTGCGCCCGCCTGGGGATGAGAAGACCAACTAGTACTTACTAGTGGATGAATCGTGCTCGGGGGGAGGATCTTGACAGAATCCTAGAACGTGAAAAATAGGCATAAGCACTACACATTGAAACAAGTTTCCTCATTGCTACCACACACGCACAGAAAGACCAAATCATCAAAATCAACCCGTGAATGTAAAATCAACATTAAAACAGCATTAGAGGGAAAAAACTTTCCAAGTGCCTAGGTACAGTACATTCCTGTGATGCTCAACTGTGAAATGAGATGGTTGAGGACGCCGACAGCAAACAGGAGCGGGGCCCACCGTGGAGTGGCACACTCCAGCAGCGAGGCACTTCAAAACAAATCATCGCCGGCACCGAGGAGCTGCTGCTTGTGAGAAGGGGCTTGTGCTCTCCTGAAAGCCTCAGCGTGCTGAAGCACAAAACAAGCACTGCAGAAAGCCAGACATTTCAATAGGCAGCAAATCACATTGCAAGAAGTCAGGCAGCATTGCATGTGAGGGGCAGTTCAGGATGACCTAGTCTTGTGTGGGGGCGAGGGAAGAGCCCCCATGCTGCAGTGTGATACCTGCTGGGGACCCACGTGAGCCCCCGGGCCTGGCTGCGGCACGTTCATCCGCACAGCCTCCAGCACCGGGACACACGCTCCAGCTGCAGAGCCACTGACACCAACATGCTTTCAAAGCTGAAGCTTAACTGTAATCCCTGTGCTAGCGGTCGTCCTCCTGTTTCTCTGCAGGTGGACACTGCAGCACCCATCCAGCACAGCCACCCTTGGGAAAGCACCGCTTGGTGCCACCAGTAGGGCTGTTCCTCCTCAGGGCCATGGCACGGATGGGACCCGACCCATGGGTCAGTCTTCGAGGCTCCGGACCAGCCAGCGCAGCAGGACACGGCACAGGCACGGCAATTGACTCCTGCACCTACGCCCTCAAGAACAGACCCATACTTTGTTTCTTGGCAGTATTCGCAGCATTAAATAAGGAACCGAGCAAGTCGCTGTAGACAATTGGCAGCGTATCAGTTCAGACATCTCCGCTGACTTAAGAAAGTAACAAAACTCCATAAAACAAAGGAGCATATAAGCGCCCAGCAGCTGTGCCAGCTTGCAGCAGTAATTGAGCCCGTCCTCGCGCCGTTCCTGCCGCGCTGGCACCCCGAGGTGGCCGGTCCCGGTGCCAGGCTCTGCAGGGCACAGCTCCACCGCTGCACACACTTTAATATTATCTCTGGCAACTGTCTCAACACTTGACATCTTCATACTTACAAACCACAGACTCTTGAGTTCTCACCTCACATGTTAACCAGAAAACACTCTAAAAATCAGAAGCACTCTCTCACCTCGGCACTCCCTGCTGTTCGCTGCTGTCGCGGTTCACAGATGGCCGCGTTGCGCTTGGCCAGCGGCACGGGGCAAGGCTTGTCATCCGAGCACCCTCACCCCAGCCACAAACCGCGTCCACACTTGAAAACACCGTAGGCACCCAAAGGAAATAATCACGGTGTGACCCGCTCTGTAGCAGACTGAGGCGGGTGAGCGTGGTGCTGGAGCGGCCGTGCTGCACCGGGAACCAGCTCCGCACCAGCTCCATCACTTCAGGGCATGAAACCCCCAGTTTTAAGCTAGGCATACAAACTCCCTAGATATAGGAGACAGACAGGTATATACATCATGGCTCACCCTTTAATGGTTTATCACTTTATGAGCTACAGGGTGTTCTCCCTACTGACAAACAGGACAACTTTTATATGAAAAAGTGACAAAAAGAAGGCTACACCCAAAAAGCAATAGCTCAAAAATAGCCTAAGAAAGAAGGTTTCAACATCATTTTAGAACAGACTAGTACTGAACTAAGGAAAAGCTCAAAGATACCACCAGCTCCACAAGCAAGCTTATGGAATCACAACACACTCTGTACCTTCACTGTGAAAAAATGAGTGTTTTTAAAAATTGATACTGTTAATAAATATCCAGGTGGATTTCTCATTAAGTAGGGTAACCCATTACACTAAGTCTTCAAAATAAAAGTTTCCAAGCAGTTAGGTGTGAGCATGCTCTTTTATTCTCTGGTTCTCTACATACAGTCCTTTTTTTTTTTTGAGATGTACTCACAGCCATTCCACATGGCCACTTTGCACCTCAGTTGCATTCTGATTATTTCTGATATTCAGTGTTCCTCCAAGGCTGCTGTGAAACATTTGACCACAGCACACCACTGTACCAAAACTCTTCTGCAATGGAGAAAAGTCAAAAATTTACTTCAAGAGAGCTTTTCAAGGTCATTTCAGAGCTTTTAATTCCTAACTGGGATTTTGTCCTCAGCATTTAAGCGCAGCTGGTGATCTCGGTCATTAACTGTCGCACAGGTGCGTTGCGGCGGATCCCCGTTCCTGCCTGGCTCACCTCGGCACTGCCAGCTCCAGCCACAGGCTCCGGGACTTACTACGGCCATCAAACCAGCCCAGCGTGGCATTTAAATGTGTATTAAACACCAGTGACAAAGAAGTCAAGACTATTTCTGATGCAGTGTTTCTAAGTAAAGGGCCAGAAACGCTCTTTCTTGGCAGATACAGGATGCAGCCGGACAGTAACTGTTGTTCAAAGGTGCTTTGCAGCACTCAGCTGTATGCCAGGAAAATGCACATCATGTTGGACACAGGTCGCAGTCCTGACTCACGTTCTCCATGCAGGCAGCGGGGGAGCAGAGCCTGTGCGGGGACCCCGTCCCTTCCCTGCCCGCCCTCCGGCTGTGCCCCAGGGCTCTCCCCGCCCCAGGGAAGCCCCACACAAAAGGCTCTTGGCCTCCCACCACCCAGGAACACCTGGCACTTTCCTGAGAGTATTTGTAGGGAAGTGCCAGATTTTTTAAAGTTACACCACTTGTTTCCAGTTTCTGTAGCTATTGAAATAGAAAAGCAGACCCAGCACTTGAAGCAGAGCCAGGTCTGTGTCCGGCCCTCGGCTGCACACAGGTCAATGGGGAGCAGCTCCGGACCCCCGGGTGCCCCTGCTCTGCCACCACCCAGGCGTTCCTCAGGCGCCACAGAGAGACACGAACCAGAGCTCGGTGGGGCCACGAGCTCAATGCCTCTTATTTCCTACCATACACGCAAGAGACGTTTTCCTGGGGAAGGAATTCTAGCAATCTACTTGCCAGTTGTTTTACCATAAGTATTATAGCATTCCTTACGTAGCAGCTATTGCAGAGGCTTCCACAGAACAAAGTTATAAACAACTCGCTTGTTCCATCTACAGCATCTTGCTAGGAAATAACTCAAACAACCCCGTCCCCTTGCTACAGTAAAATATCCAACAGATGCTGACAACTACAATTTACTTATTACTGGGCAACCTATATATCTACATATTTCTTTAACAGAAGATAGAAGAAGAGGACAAGCATCCAGAGGGACATTTCTTCCCAAGTATCAGTTTGAAACAGAAGCTATCTCAAACTTATGTAGTTTCATGAAGAAAGCACAAAATTTTAAAATTCTGATCCTCTGAAGAAAAATATCCTGCTGCTGTACTTGCTGCTTACAGGACACAGGGGTTTGGGAACAGGAGACAGAACCTTCACCTATCAGCTGCAGAAAGGGAAAGAAACAAATCTCAAAGCAAAACATAGTTCACCACTGCAAACAAAATCTTTAGTTCAAGCTCGGGTTGCCTGTACAACATTAAAGCCTTTTCTTTACCAATTGTCTTTTGTAAAAGACAGTTCTTTATACCAAGGGTGTAAGTTACTACTTGTGAATAAGCACAAACACTTTTACTCTGTCAACATGAAGGGACATTTTTGGTAGGGCCAGCGATCCCTGTTTCCCACATTGTGTGATTGATTAAGCTCTGTCCCTTAGAAGAGCTGATTGGTTTCCTGGTGCCAGGAAAATGATTGATGAATATTTCAAGCCATGGGCCTCTCTTCCCGCTGGGTGTCCTTTTCACAGGTCTCCAATGGGCCTGGGGATTTTTTTTCAAGACTAGGAAGTGTCATTTTTATGGATATCATCCTGTGATAGGGACAGTTCACTGAGCAGAGCACTATGTAAATCAAAGTGAAATACTAAAGGTCAGCTCAAGTGTTAAGGTGACAGAGCCACACAGCACGTACCAGGTAAGCAAGAAAACAGGAGAGGGCAAGGAAAAGCCTCCCAAAGCCAGCAAGGCAAGCAGGAGCGCTGAGTGACCACCCCGGACTCGCTCCTGCAAACGGCAGCTCGAGCCACTACACAGCACCAAGTGGTTTTCCTCCACTTCGTGAAACACTGCAATGGGCCATCAGACCCATTCTGTGGGAGCTGGGGTTTCTTTGCTTTTTAGATACACATGCACACTTTCAAGAAAAAAATCTTCAAAGCTCAGAAGAGCATTCTGGCTGGCAAGCACCAGCTAAATATCTAACAAAGCAGCAATGATGAGGCTAAGATGTGATTTCCCAGTTCACAAGCTGGATCGGAGTTTTATGAATCTTCAAACCCATCTCCAAGCCTCTTACGGTCAGCATAGACTTTTCACTTCAAATCATACGATGCCATTAATAGAATACCAGTTAGCTTTTATGGGTGTTCAAGAAAGCTGATTAACCTGACACCACAAAAAGGTGACCAATCAGCATTTCATCGCAAGGCTGAGAGCTGCAGGAGAGGATCACAAAACCACAGAACAGCCACAACAGCTGTAATTTCAACCAGTTCCTACAATACTACCAGAAAAAGCTCTTCCTGCTACCAGTTCTATCTTTGCTGCTGTGTAGAGAAGACTTAAGCGTTCATGACCATTTTACAGGTGCTTCAAGCAAATAGGACATCTCAAGTAACAATATACATAGGAATAATTCTTGGTAAGTATTGCCAGACAATATAAAGTCAAGTTACAGCTGTGAGACTGAAGGGGCTTTTGGAGGACAAGTTGGTGTTCAACAGAACTGCCAGAGACCAGAAGTTCTTTGGAAATATTTTTACTACAATTGTGACAGGCATCATTTAATCGCCTGGCTTTATGATGAGGGCTCCAAAACAATTCCCACAGATAAATGCTGTGCTTCTCCGCAGTGCCAGGGTCAGCATCAGCCAAGTGAAATAACCCCAGCACGCACAGATGTGCACAGCACACACCGTCTGACGGGTGAGGGACCAGCGCGGCTCGGCTGAGCACACCGAGCGCCTTCACAAACACAGCCCAGCACTGCAGCTGCTGTTCCTGCTGCAACACGAGCTATGTGGTGCTGTATGACAAGAGAACACTGCGATTTAGTCCCAAGGGCTTCACAATTCTGGATTAAATTTCCACAAAACAATATTTAAAGTTTGCACCAAGTTTGAGCTGAGATATTTCCAGACCAGGACATCACAGCGGTTTGTAGTCAGCCTGGCGTTGGAGCCCTGGTGAATTTATCAGGATTTTTTCTGGTGCATCCACAAATGGAAAGAGGGCTAAAAAAAAAATAAAAATCCTTCACACTGACCAGATGCTTCTCTAAGTTTAAATTTCACCACCAATCCAAGCCTATAACTGGGATGATTAGGCAACGGGAGGTAGACGTGTAACTTATACTCTCTGAAGGACACAGGTCCACCCTTTGTAAATGAAACCCCTTATCGAAGAGCTGCGGTAGAATTAAGATCCTCCAGACATTACTGCTTCTAAGATAAGTTATTGGTAATCATTTACCAATAAAGAACTTCACTAAAGTTAGCCTATTGGTGGTGTATTTCCTTTTTCTAACAAAATCTGTGCAGAATCATTTTTATCAATGTATAAAATCTGGATGTCTTCTAATTAGGTAATTAGAGCTGTAATAATTTAGACTAAAGCTAAAGCTCGAAGGGTCCTCTTGCCCCCAACTTCCCTTTCTCAATTAACTCTGCAAAGTGATAACCACTCCGGCTTAAAGGCTAAAAAAAGGAAAGGATCAAAAGGCCAGTTTAATAGAGCTGGAGGGAAGAATGCACTGAGGTCCCCAGCAGCCAGCTGATGAAACCCGGGCCAATTCTCTATGTAAATGACTTCATTAGAATTACCAGATTACACTGCTGAAGGCCCTATTTAAATAGGCAGTTTATCAGCAGGATAAACTGTGCTCTCATTCTCAGAGAATGCTAGTGTGAATGCATTTGTTCAAAGCTACCACCACCTAAGAGTTGAACAGTAATTTAATAAAGCGCTTGCACATTCTCCTCATCCAAAATAAAAATAAAATTTAAAAAAAATCACAAATGGCTTGCTGGAGACAGGAGAGAAAGATGACTATTGCCTCCCAACAATCAAGAAACAATCTTGTAGATGGAAAAGTTGCCTCATTTTCTGTAATACAGTTTATTTATACACTGAAAAAATCCTGTTGGTGCAGTGGCACAACACACACTGCATCTGCTGAACGTACACTGCCAGTCCTGGGTTTAGTACAAAAAGGCATGCATAAACCCATTTTCCTGATTAATGATCTACAGAGGCCACCAATTCCAAATTCCAACTTTACACCAAGAGGCATTTCTCCATCTTGCCATCAAATCATAACAAAATATTTAAATTCCTCCTAAATTACAAGTCTTTTACTTCCCATCACAGACCCAAGCTCAGAATTCTATTATTTATTATTGTCTATTACTATTTACAAAAGCGAGAGCCATCTGCATTCAAAAGCCAGTACTGAGTCAAAATAACACTGTAGCTTCTTGTTTATTCAGAGACATTTGACTTCAGCAGCATTGCCATTCGACAACTCCATTTGTTTTTCTTCCTAAATCTTCAAAGAAATGTTTATAGCAAGTAAACTAAGACCTAACTATATCAATGAAATCGTCTTTGTTAAGCAAAGGCTTATCTCATCAGATGCAAAGCAATCAAGCATAAAGAGCCACTAAAAATGTCAGTGTGTGCCAGCAGAGTTTGAGAGGCTGTGGAAAAAGGAAGGGACGAAAGCAGGGGGATTTTTCTTTGGAAACTTCACATTCTCTGTGCTCTTACAACCTTCCTCTTCTCTCTGCTGTGAAGTTCATCCAAATCAGTAATCTGCCTATCTTAAACTCTGGTAATTTTAAAGGAGCACAAAATTCAAGTAGTTTCCTGATACTTAAATCTGTCTTCCAAGATCATACCACACAACAAAGATATTCTATATAACCTGTTTTATCATTGCTTTAGTTAAAACATAAAATAATTAAAACTGTGTAAAAGCCATCAAGTTTCATTCACACGGGAAAAAGATGTCAACAAGCTACAAGGCAACTGCTCTTAAATGGGACCCTGTTGAGAAATAATTGCTAGTAGTGCAGGAAAAATGAACGCCCTAATAAAATTATTTTAAAACTAATTAATGTTATTCATTGCCTTTGATTTACACAATGATAAAATATGTTTCTTATGTGGAAGGGGACGTACTCAAATTGACAAGGGAAAATCATCATCTTGTATTCTAAGAACGTCAAATGCCCTTTCAAATAACAAGACACTAATTCACCATAACTGCTGAAATGAAATCATGTAACTGCATTTCAAAGTTATTCTGAGGCTTCTTTCACTGAAGACACCAATAAACTTACAGCAGTTTACTCAGGGTTAACACAGAAACCTCATGCAAAGCTTAAGCTCATTAATGATTTTAACATAGCCACCAAGAATATAATGCTAGTTTTATATATATACCTTCTGTATATATGTCACACAATTTTAACTTTCCATAAAGAGTGAAGATGCTATACTTCAAGGCAGCGGAAGTGCTATGAATCTTCCTTAAAAAGGGGAAATGTTAAAGACTGTTCATTTTCCATTACCATTTGCAGATATTTTATAAGCCAACAAAGTACTAAACCAATCTTTTCTGCTCCTCCCCTGGCTGTTGTAGGCTTTACAGAGACTGAAGGTCAAGCAATGGCTCAACACTGTGCCAGTATTTCACATTTTTTTAAGGCAAAGTAGTAAAAGGCTGTTACATCATTCATTCAAAAGACCAACCGCAGCCACAGCATCTATCACATGAAGTAGCTACACAAAACACAACTAATTCTTAAAAGTAATCTGATGAATCAAAACAGATTCACCAAAAATGCCACCTTTACGTGGGAAAAAACAGTTAATGCAGACCAAGTGTTAATGTTGTTGCATTATTAAGGACACCAAAGGAACAGACACCTCTCAAGTCAGAAACTTCAAAAAATTTTAAGGATGAAAAGCATCATTTAATTAAGAGAAGATAAATTGTTTCTAGCATCCTCACAAAGTGACACAATTCAAAACTGCATTTCAGGGTAATTATAGAAATACTCGTTCCTGTAACTGCCAGCACTGTGTATGTATCTCAGTAGTGCTTCTATCCAGCAAATGCCAGCGACATTGCCTGATAAGCCTCTTTTGTCTGAGCAAATCCTTTGTAGAAAAGGGTACCTTGAGATGGTAAAATGCAATTGTAAACCATAAAAATTGGCAGGGACATTCAAGTGCAGATGCAGGCTCTGCATACTGAAGTGTAAAAGCGTCCCAAATGGTGCCCATAAAGCCCCGAGCAGCCCGGCCGGCAGAGCCGCGTCCACCGCGCAGCGCCGGGCCCGGCGGCACACCCGATGTCAGCGGGGGCACCGCGCACCGACCTGTGCCGGGGACGGGGGCGCGGCGGCACCGGCACGGAACGGGGCACCGGGCTGTGCGGCAGCGCCCGGACCGCGACGCACACGGGTCAGACGGGCACAAACACGCTTTTTTGGGGAAAGAGGGTAAACAAGCAGGGAACAGCCCCGCTCCAGGAGGGAACCTGTTACAAGCGGAGGAGAACCCCGCGTGTCCCCGCCCGCCCCGCCGCTCCTCGGCCCCGCCGAGCCCGCCCGAGCGCCGGCACCGGGAGCGGCGGGCAGGGCGGGCAGCACGCG